>VONZ01000658.1:0-422710 GCA_012976165.1 Labeo catla | reverse complement strand
GGAGGCAAACAGAATAGGGGAAGAAGCAGAGAGCTTGTAAGGGGAGGCCACCTCCAAGGGAGGATCTACAGCCGTAGCTGACACCTCAGGAGGTATTGGCGCGACTTCTCCGACCGAGGGGAGCTCTAGAGCAGGCTTGTGACCAGACGGGAGCTCTGGGGCAGGCTTGTGACCAGACGGGAGCCCTGGAACAGGCTTGTGACCAGACGGGAGCTCTGGGGCAGGCTTGTGACCAGACGGGAGCTCTGGGGCAGGCTTGTGACCAGACGTGACCGCAGGAGTTGGCTGGCGAACAGATGTGACCTCTGGAGCCGAGTGTGCAGCCCACACACTGAGAATGGCGATCGCCAGCACGCTAGCAGACATGACGTGACAAGGCTCAGGGAGGTCAGACGAGACCTCTGGCACAGACTTGACGACGGGCAGGACTTCTGGAGTCGTCAAGATCTCTGGAGCGTAGTGTGCGGCCCAGATACTGAGGATGGCGGTTGCCATCACACTGGCAGACATGATGTGACAAAGCTCTGGGCAGTCAAACGAAACGCGACTTGACTCTGGGCGCTCAGACGAGACGTGACTTGACTCTGGGCCGTCAGGCGGGACATGGTGAGGCTCTGGACAGATAGACGAGACGTGTCGGGGCTCTGGAAGGTCAGACGAGACGTGACTTGGCTCTGGAACAGCAGTAATAACCTCCTTTGGCTTATGAAGATCAGCTGTGATTTGACTTAGTTCGTGGAGATTGGCCGTGACTTGACTTGATTCGTGAAGCTCAGTAGTGAACTGACTTGACTCTTGGAGATCAGCGGTGATTTGACTTGGCCTATGAGGATCAACGGTGACTTGACCTGGTTCACGGTGACTGGCTGAGGCCTGACTTGGCTTGTGAACATCAACTGTGACTTGACTAGGCTCGTGGAGATCAGCTGTGGCTTGACTTGGCTCGTGAAGATCAGTAGCGAACTGACTTGACTCTTGGAGATCAGCAGTGACTTGACTTGGCTCGTGAAGATCAGTAGTGACCTGATTTGACTCATGGAGATCAGCGGTGACTTGAACTGGCTTGTGAGGATCCGTTCTGACCTTGCTTGACACAAGAACCTCAGTCTTGACCGTACTTAGCTCAGGAGCAGCAGTTTTAACATTACTTGAATCAGGAGCGGCCGCAGCTTTAAATCGGTTTGACTCAGGAACAACCGCCTTGACGTTGCTCGACGCAGGTACGACAGTCCTGACGTTGCTGGACTTGGGAGCTTGACTGGACTTGGGAGCTTGACTGGACTTGGAGGCTACAGCTGTAGCCTGACTTGACTCTGGAGCAGCGGCTGAAGCTTGACTTGGCTCTGGAATAACAGCAGCAGCTTGACTTGGCTCATGAGGAACTGCTATAACCTGGCTTGGCTCGTGGAGATCCGCTGTACCGGAACTTGACTCGTGAACAACATGGCTTGGCTCAGGAACAACAGCTGTTACGTGACTTGACTCAGGGATAGCATGGCTTGACTCAGGAACAACAGCTGTATCTTGACTTGACTCTGTGTCTTGACTTGACTCAGGGGTAGCCGCCGCGACATGGAGCGCCACTTTAGCTGCCCATACTGTCATTAGGGGTGTGTCCAGCACGCGGGCCATCATGACCACAGGTGACGTCCGGGTGCTGACCACAGGTTCAGGAATGGCAGCCATCTTGTGGAGTGGCTTGGAGACGGCTGTAACTTGACTGGACCCGGAAACTTGACTCAACTCAGGAAACACAGCTGCAACTTGACTTAACTTGGAAACTTGACTTGACTCAGGAAACACAGCTGCAACTTGACTCGACTTGCAAATTTGACTTGACTCAGGAAACGCAGCTGCAACACTACATGGCTCTGGTATGGCAGCCGTGACGTGACAGAGCTCGGTCTTCGCCGCCATCTTGTGAACGGGCTCTGTAGTCACCGCCATTGTGTGGACGTGCTCCAACGCGGCCGCCATTTTGTGAACGGGCACCGCTGTCGCCGCTACCGCATTAACGCGCTCCGGCGCGGCCGCCATCTTGTGCGCAGGCTCTGCTGATAGCATGAGCACGCTCCGACACGGCCGCCATTTCACGAGCGATCCAGGCGGAAAACTTGTTTGTGGCGTCGTGATCCGGCGTGACCGCCAGTCTGCGAAATGGGTGCGCGGCTGCCATGTCCGCGTTGTCGCGTTCCTCTTTCGCGACCCCTACAGTACACGGCGAACCCGCACACAGCAAAGCAAAGTTCATAAATGCGGCTAATGATGAGCGCGAACCCTCACGTCTCACTCTCGCTCTTAGCGGCTCATTGACGCCATCGGCAAACAGTTCAATAACAATACAGTCCGGGAGGGTAGAATAGTTTGAAATGGCCAAAAACTCACGGATGTATTGTTCGAGTGTACGTTGTCCCTGTTTGATCCTGGCTAAAATCAGGTCTGTGTCCACATCGGAAGATTGTCCGGGTGAAAAGCTGCTGGATCCTGTTGTGACGGAGTGTTCTGTTACAGTGCGAGTGAGACGAGAGGCGAGCGGATCCACGTGCAAGCTTTTATTAGAAGGACGAGACAGATACATGGTCAGGCAGGCAGGGTCAAAACAGTAGCGAGCATTATCCATAGGGGCGATCCGAGAGAGAATAGTCCAATAACCAGAGCGAGAGTCCAATAGGCAAGCGGCGATGAGTCGTACACGATGAACCAGGCGCGAATACTAACTAGGGAACTCAGGAAACTAGGGAACATAGACAAAATAACAACAATACAACACTCCGTGCAGTGTACAAGGAAGTCCGGGGTTTTATAGAGCGCCTGATTGGTCACGGGGGCTGACGCAATCAGCGCGGTGGAGGATGGGAGATGCAGTCCAAAATGCAAAGCAACAGTCAGAGAGCACAAAAAGGTGAGAGTGACATCTGGTGGTGGTTAGTCCGCAGAACACCGACCAGATTCGTGACAAGGTCGTAATTTAGATATATTTTTGAGATGGAAAAATGCAGTTTTGCAAATACTAGACATGTGGTTTTCAAAGGAAAGATTGCCATCAAATAGCACACCTAGGTTCCTAACTGATGACAAAGAATTAACAGAACAGCCATCAAGTATTAAACAGTGTTTTAGGTTATTACACGCTGAGGTTTTAGGTCCAACAATTAACACCTCTGTTTTTTCAGAATTTAGCAATAAGAAAATACTTGTCATCCAGTTTTTTAACTCAACTACACAATCCGTTAGTTCTTCAAATTGGTATGTTTCGCCGGGCCGCGAAGAAATATAGAGCTGAGTATCATCAGCGTAACAGTGAAAGCTAACAGCATATTTCCAACTAACACCATATTTCCGGCAACTAATAATGACTAAAGGGCAACAGGGGGAAAAACCAACACAAACAGTCCAATGGGGTGTGACACATACAGCATGAATATAATTTTTATGTATTACTGACCTGAATAAGATGTTTCACATAAAAGACATTTACATATAGTCCACATAAGAAAATAATAGTTGAATTTATTAAAATGATCCCATTCAAAAGTTTACATACACTTGATTTTTAATACTATGTTGTTACCTGAATGATCAACAGCATTTTTTTTTGTGATAGTTGTTCATGAGCCACTTGTTTGTCCTGAACAGTTCCCAACAGGTCCCCAGTCCCTTTCCAACAATGACTGTATGAATTTGAGATCTATCAGTCATTGCTGAAAAGGGTTCAAATACACAAAAAGGCTGAAAAAAACACAGAATTTGTGGGACCTGAAGGATTTTTCTAAAGAACAGCAGGAAGCAGGAAGTTTAACTATTCAGGACTCATGAACAACTACCACTAAACAAAAAAAAAAAACAAAACAAACAAAAAAAGCTGTGGATCATTCAGATAACAATACAGTATTATGAATCAAGCATATGTAAACTTTTGAACCGGGTCATTTTTATAAATTAAGCTATTATTTTCTCTTGTGGACTATATGTAAACGTCTTTTATGTGAAATATCTTATTCAGGTCAGTACTAAATAATAAATAACATGCATTATTAACATTTTGCAGATTCTGCAAGGTGTATGTACACTTTTGACCTCAACTGTATCTCTTTAATGAAAGTGAGTGTTGCTTAAATGGTTAGTTCACCAAAATGAAAATTCTGTCATTAATTACTCACCCTCATGTTGTTCCAAACATGTCAGACCTTCGTTCAAAACACAAAAATTAAGATATTTTTGATGAAATCCAAAGGCCTTCTGTGTCTGCATAGACTGCAACACAACTCCTGCGTTCAGGAGCCAGTGTTCTGGCGTAGATCCCAGATGCTGCAGAGGACAATCCACCCTGCACATAAAACATGTCTTAAGATTTCGAGAGGATGACTTGTTTTTTTTTTGTTTTTTTTGTTTTGTTTTGTTCTTTTTTGCCCAGCCTTACTTATTTTAACCAGAATTATACAGGCAATAAAGTAAGAGAGATGGACATTCAACATCAAAACGCCAGCTCCTGCATTAGCAGCACCACACGCGTACTCTTGTGGTACTCTTGCAAAGGTGCAGACTGACACGGAAGAAAAGAAATTATCCTCAAAAAAACAAAAAAAAATCTCAAAACTTCATAAAATTACAGTTGAACCTCTGATGTCACATGGACTATTTTATCAATGTCCTTATTACCTTTCTGGGCCTTGAACGTGTCAGTTTCTGTCTTTGCAGGGTCAGAAAGCTCTCGTTTTTTATTAAAAATAAAAATTCTGACAGAATTTTAATTATTAGTTGAACTAACCCTATAATATTAAACAATATGGAACAGAAGTCATGAAATTGCCTTATAAACTATTCAAGTAGCAAAACATGCTAATTTTTATGCAAAAAATGAGTGATTCATGCAATTTAGTTGCATTGTTAGCATATACCATATCATGTGGCTTTTGCATGCTGTGATGCTATTAAAGACAGAATACCTGCGGGTTACTTACTATACTTACCATAGGTTGTTGCACATGGCATAAATCTTGATATAATTCAGTGAAATTGCTGGTTGACACATTGCCATTTAGGATTTGGATTTACAGGGCCCATTATTCAAGTATTTTTACGGGTGCAGTACAAGAAGTAGAGAAAAATCTAATAATTGATTATTTATTTATTTATTTATTGTTCCTATTCACTATTCCTATTCATTTTCAAGGTCATAAACACGCTGCAGTGTTTATTTGAAATGTGTATTTTACTTTCACCATCTAAAGTTTATTAACAAAAAAAAGTCAATGAATTAAAATGTCTGATAAATGGCTATTGAAGACATTTTTTTAGAGCACATTGATTAGTTCATTCAGTAACTTGTACCAGTGGCAAGGTCAGAAATCTCTGAGCGGGTAGACTTACTTGTACTTGGTGAAATAAAATGGACTATTGTCTCCTTTCAAAGTTCTTTGAAACCTTATCTTGTGAAGCTACAAGATCAGAATTTAAGGTAGTTAAATTGCCATCATATTTCTTTTAAGATTACTGCAACAAAAACCTCACGATGTTAATAATGTTGCTTGATTTCTGTACAGAAATCTGAAGTGATGAACTAAATCAAAGGGAGTAAATGCTATCTCTCACAGAACAGTTATGAATAGCTAAAAAGGGGTGCATGCTCTTTTATAGAAATGGCTACAGCCTTTGAAGAATGCATACCTCAGATATTTGATTTATATGTACTATATAAGTTTTTATATCATCAGATCAAAGAATCAGCATCAGGATAATGGAAACATCAAAACAAAGTAGATATTTCAGTTAATTCGAGTCGCCCTCTGTGAAATTTGCACTGCAGATATTTACACATTTAGAAGAACTTTTTTCTTCTGGGTCATAGTAAAGCAGGCAGTTAATTTTAACTTTCAAAAGAAGTTATTTCAAAGCAAGCGTGTCACAATCTGTTATTATATATTTTAGTGTGATTTTCTTTTGTCCAAAAATGAAAGAACACTCAAATTTCTTAAATCTTAAATATCTTGCTATTAAAAAAGTGCAGGATGTGTCATTTTATATAAAAAAAAAAGAAAGAAAAAAGAAAATTATAGTATGTCATTTTATACCCACAGATGTAGCCTTCAGTCAGCATGTGTATAGTTTTAATAAATCATTTTCTGTTGTCCTAAATGATTGATTGCACTGACTCCTAAGACATGACGCAAATACATTTTTTGAATCACTTAGTTATGAGTCACTTTGATCAAACAAAAAAAAAAACAAATGCATTCAAAACAATGTGATGGCTTTGTCCCTTTTTATTGCACTACGGCAATATTGGGTAAAATAATGCAGAAACAAATAAGTGCTGTGTTTCGAACTGTGAATATTATAACACAGTGTGTTAGCAAATAAAGTTTATTTTCTCAGTTGGAGGTTTTAAAAGTTAAATCGAGCTATCAGCACACCACAGCATCCAGTTTATTTCAGCTTTAACCCATCTAGTTATATTATTTTCTCTAACGTCAACAGATGACATCAACCGTAAGCAAACAATACCATTTCACTGTAGAAACAGCAATCAGAAGCTGCCAGAATAGCAGCTCATATTTTCTCTTTAGTGTCCATCTTACGCTCATATTCTGGATAAACAGTCACCCTGTTGTGTGGCTGAATTGTGCATTTGAGTAGAGGTTCACTTAAATATTTATTACAATTTATGGCACCAACCATTAATCAAACCTGACACCCACTCAAACATTTCAACTGTATGTTAATAATGTATATGTGCCCTGTAGGCATATGATTACATGTAATTATATGATACAATATAGTAATGCTATACACTAGATAACAATCCATTGCAATAAATCTAAGATTTTCTGCATCTGCAATTTGTGATTTTCTAATTATGCCTAATGGTTCCATTCAAATAACCATTATTACTGGCTCATGAATTTAAATGTTCAGGTGGTATGAATGGTAATTAATGGTCACATTGTGAACAACTATCCGCAATATGTGCATAAATATATTTTAAGGCATATAGCCTTCTTCATCTCCAAAGCTCTTCAATTTTAATTTACTGACAATTACAATCCTTTTAAACCTCAAATAATACCACTAATCTATATTCCCCCGTGAAGTCTGTCTTGTTGAGTGTATCTAGGTTTTCCTAAAATGAGAGTCAGGATAGCTCTAGTCTAGATGAAAGGGGAAATTGTGTTGCATTTCTGGCCTGGTTGGGAAAATGAGAAACTCTGTTTTTTGTTAGATACAGTTGGACATGGTGGTTAGAAGTCTGGATCTTTCTTTTCATCCTCTGAGGTTCTTTTGATTCCTCAACTTGTCACTCTGGCTAAAGAGTGAGAAAATAAATCCCATCGCAATCAATTTTTAGTTCATCAAAATAATAAGCCCTGTCAAAACAGTATTCTTATAGTGCCCATAAGACAGCTACTACTCTGCACAAACATTTCACATGTTGCATGGATACGTGAACAGTAATGACTAAATACTGAGATAAGAAAAAGGAAGGGAACAAAAGGCAAAGAAATAGGGAGAAAACAAGGTGCACCAGTCAATACCAGCTATTACAGATGTTCATATGGTGCATATAACATTAACAATGTGTGCAGCAATTCACATACTCAACAGACCTATCCATTGTAAATTTACAATGCGACCTACAAATGGACTTAATTTTGTGTCTGCAATTTCTTTAATGTAATTCTGTAAAGCACAAATACATTGCACACAAATGTGTGCAGCTTGTTTATTTGTATTATAAATTACTTCTTTGCATTTGTAAAGAAAGGCCTTTTTCTACGCAGATGAAGATGTGAATTGCATACATGCTATTTGCAGATCACAACAGTCTCCTGAATGTGAAACTAAAGCAACTTTGTAGGGTGCTCTGAATAGAAACATCTGCTAAATGGGTTAAATGTCAATACAAATATGCCTTGAAAATATACAGAAATTCACCTTTATGTACTAGTGTGTGTAGCCTAAACCCAACACCTGTGATAACATTTATCAAAAGCCTATGTTTTGGGGGGTTTTTCCTCATTATCATAATGACATTATGACACTTCCAACATTATCGATATGAAACACAATGATAAATACCAGATAACTGCTTACTCCATCAACATAGTCCTATGGGAAAACCCTTGAAAACCTTTAGAATAAATTGTAATGCCAGCCAACATCATTGCCTGACATTATGGATGCTCTTGTGTCTGAATGGAAGCTATGCTCCAACATCTAATGAAAACACCTCCCAGAAAAGTTGAAGCAGCAAATAAATCAAGGACTAATAACAGTATTACTTTTATGTTATGTTTCAGTCTTATGTTAAACTGCTTTAAAGTACTTTTTGTCCCACACACTTCATACACCATAATGACAAAGCAAAAAAACAGATTTGTGACAACTTTGCAAATTAATTAAAAATAAAACACTCAAAATACATTGCATACGTATTCATACCCTTAACTCAGTCATTAGTTGAAGCACTTTATAGCTTCAAGTCTTTTTAGGTATGATGCGACAAGTTTTGCACATCTACATTTGGCAATTATCTGCCATTCTTCGCCTTACCTCTCCACCTCTTAAGCTCTGTCAGCTTGGATGGGGGCTGGCAGACATTTTCAGGTTTCTCCAGAAATATTTGATCGCATTCAAGCCAAGGTTCTGGTTGGGCCACTCAAGGACATTCACAGTTGTCTATAAGCCACTCTTGCTGTATGTTTGGGGTCATTGTCCTGTTGGAAGGTGAAACTTCTGCCCAGTCTGAGGTTCTGAATGTTCTGGACTGGGTTTTCATTAAGGCTATCTAAATTTTTTGGTGCATTGAGCTTTTCTTCTCCTCTGACGAGTCCCTCAACATGAGGCTGCTACCAGCACATTTTACTTTTGGGATGATACTCTGCTGGTGATGAGCAGTGCTTGGTTTTTCCAACATGATGCTTGGAATTGAGGTTCACCAGACCAGGAAAGCTCATAGTCCAAGGGGCCTTTTAGGTGATTTTTTTTTTTTTTTGTAAACTCCAAGTGGGTTTTCATGTGTCTTCACTGAGAACAGCATTGAGTTTGGCCACACCGCTATAAAGATCAGATTGGTAGAGTGTTGCAGTGATGTTTGTCCTTCTGTAAGTTTCTTCCAACTGCATATATGATCATGGAGCTCAGTTAGACTACCAGCTTCTTGATCACCAGTCTTAACAAGGCCCTTCTCCAATTCTCCAGTTCTCCCTTGCTCAGTTTGGCTAGGAGGCCAACTCTAAGAAGAGTCCTAGTTGTTCCAAGTGTCTTCCATTATGGATAATGGAGGCTACATATTTCTGTGAACCTTCAATGCAGCAGAAGTTTTTTCTGAAATCTTTTCTAGATCTGTGCTTTGACGCAAGCCTGTTTCTGAGCTCTACAGGCAGTTATTTTGACCTCAGGGCTTGTTTTTTGCTCTGATATGCATTTTCAGCTGTTAGACTTTTCCAAGTCATACTCATTCAAATGAATTTCCCAGAGTTTAACTTCACTCAAAGTGTAGTAACATCTACAAGTGATATGAGTGCTACTGTTCTAAATTTCAAGTGTCCCAGAAAAGGGTATGAATACTTATGCAATGAAATAATTTCAGTTTTTTTTTTTATTTCTAATAAATTTGCAAAGTTGTTACTGTTTTGCACTTTGTCATCATGGTGTATAGAGTGTAGATTGATGTGTGGGGGTCATTTAAAGCAGTTTAACATAAGGCTGCAACATAAAAGATGAAAAAAAATTATGGAGTATGAATACTTTCACAAGGCACTGTATATATTGAGAAAAGGAATTTTTTTCCTTTTGTTTTTTTTTTCTGTCACAAAATAGATACAACAAAGTATCTATCGAGGTATTTTTATTGAGGACATGGTAAGTGCTTGATTCACACTGTTACTGACATTTGCAGCGTATGAGAGATGTGAAAGTCAGAAGAAGTTTACTACATGTTCACCTGTGACAAGCTCCCTGAGGGACATGCCAGTGTGTTTCTATCAACTGCTACCTTTCCATGAATTCCTCCCATCTAAAGGCCAGAAGTGACGGCATATAGGCATGTCTAGTGTCAGTGGGGGATCTAGAACATGGCTTGTGCATTACTGAGAGGAGCTGTTATTCTTCACACTAGAATTTGGGGGAAGTTTGATGTTTGTGTTTCCTAGGTTACTGCACTCACGATATAAAAACAACAAATGAACTTGGTTAAACTGAAAAACTTTTCCATGAATTTTCATTAAAAAAAAAAAAAATCTGATTTGTTCTAGTCTCATGCTAATTTACAGTTTTTTTTTAGTTCTTTCTACTAGACGCAATGAATCTACCACCACACAAACTGTACAATCCTTTACAATACTTTAAGATTAAAGTAAAATTAAGTTATTAAGTTATTTAATGAACTATAAGTTATTGAAATTAAGTTATTAAGAATGCCAGTATCACAAAGGCACAAACACAGGGTGAATTTAGTAAAGCATATTGTACTATGGTATACTGAATTTCTTTGTCAGTGTCATAGACAACTTTGCCGAGCTCCAGAGACACCTTTCATCCTGGGTGTCAGACATTCCTCTGATCTCAGCATGTGAGAAAAGGCAAGAAGTGCTTTAAAATTGAACCAGACCACAGGATCTCTCACTCTGCTCTATAGGATGTGCAGAGAATATAATTTTAGTGTGATTCAGCTCAGCCAGCTGCAGGTGATCAAATGCTGTAGGAAGATAAAATGATGTTAAAGGAAAAATATATGTAGACTATTTTATCGCAGGGCAGTAAAACATAATTATAATTAAATAATAAAATTTAAAATTATAATTATAATTAAAGTTCATGTGTGAAATTTCTTTACATTGTAAAAGTTTAATTGAGTCTGATGGCGGTGTCTGTATTTTTTCCCTTTGGTTTAGAAACTTGGTTGGTCTCTAACACTTTTTTTTTTTTTCTCTCTGCAAATCTTGTTGAAGATCGTAACCAATATTAAAGTTTTATTTTTGTGTCCACTAATTTTAAAAATCATTTTCCATCCCCATTTTCACTCTCTGTGCAAAACACACATTTTCAATAGGTCTTCACAACATTTCTCTTGTTATTAGATGGGTTTCTTTTGTAATTTTATTTGTCTTATATGTACATATATGTACATATATGCACATATATGTACATATATGCACATATATGTACATATAATATAGGAAAACGGCCAATTTTATATATGTCACATATATTAAAAACCTATATCAAAACCTATATTAAAACATATATGTTTATATAGGTTATTTCCGTGTGGGTTTGTATGAAATCAGAGAGCTTTCTGAACCTCTATAGACAGCAATGCAACTGACAGGTTCAAGGCCTAGAAAGGTGGTGAGGACATCAGTGGTTCAACCATAATGTTATGAATCTACTTCTTGTGCGCAAGGAAAACAAAAATAACAACCTAATTCAACAATTTTCTCCCTGTCAGTCTTTGATGCGAAGAGAACTATCCTTTTATGCAATATAATCTGCTCAGGTTCATTAATGCCTACACAATTCTTTGAGCAGATCAAGCATGCTGTATATGTGAGTTGACAGTAATCGATTCCAGCGCTATGCAGAGAACAGCTAGCACTGCCTTTGGGCTGTTACCAATTCTCTTCAATCACCATTCCTTTGTTGAAGGTTAGCAAAGCCTATGTTATGCTAAAGACCACAAATCCATCACTCTAATAATGGCTAAATTGAATTATTGAGCACATGATTACTTTTAAGAACATGAAGGAGATATCTCAAGAGCTAAAATGAGGTTTCTTCCAGCTCATCAGACTGATGGGTGCTGCCAGAAGAATTACAGAGTGAATTTCTCAGCCTCAAAACCATGACGTCATGGTTTTTACAAGCCAACCGTTCATGGTAGGATGAAGTGATGACTCAAATGTGGCACAAAGGTAAAGAGAAGGAGAAATAGAGAACACAGATAATACCAAATGAAATGAACACAAAAAAATACAAAAAAGATGAATGTTAAACATGGTACAGAACCGAGTACATCTGGATATAATAATAATGCTTGAGCAGTATTTTTGTTTGAAATACTGTCAAGAATAGCATTAGAATAGGTTTTCCATAGGTGTGTTTGATCTTCAATGCACTGGTATTTGTAGAAATGTTATATAACAAATCTCTCAATGCTACCTAACCTACAGTATTAGTTTAGAGCTGGATATAAATGAAGGATTCTGAAGCAATAACATCAGGATGATGGCTAAACCAGGGTCTGATCCACTGTAGTCTTGTACTTTAACTCTGAAGTTTACACACAGATATCTGCACACTCACAAAGAGACATTCAAGCATAAAAAACACTCTACAAACACAGTTTCTTGTGCATCTGTTCACCTGAAACACACATGATAAAGGACTGAAGGACCTAATCACTAGGATAATTACTGTAATAACAGATGTGACAGATAACGTGTTTTTACACAAAAGGTGAGAACATTTAGCATTATGTTACTCATTTATTTTGTCTGCCGTTCATTAATGGTCGTATCAGCTCTTTGCTCTGGCGTAATAACGATAATATGTGTGGAACGTCAAGGCAGTCACCATCTGCAACATCGAAATGTAAATAAAACATTATCTCGTTTAAAACATCTGGAATATATTTCCACTATTTAATCTTCTCTTTGTAATAAAGGCAAATATCAAGATGAAAAAAGCCCTGATTCAAACTGTTTCATTGTCTATTCCCTGACAGAATTAAACTATGGGCCTTGTGTTTTACCCTTAAGTAACATACCAACCGGACTTCAGCAAATCCAAACAACAATAACTTTTAAAGCCCACCTAAGCTTTTCGTCTGGTCTGCAAAATTAATATGGTCTGTTCTTGGTTATTCTTTTTGACCATAAAACATTAGATGTCTTTATATTAAAATTTGACCAGTGTGCCAGGGGAGTTCACATATGAATTGTGATGAATTAAATAAATGTACATAATGTAAACCTTCTGGATGGAACACCATATGACAGGAATGTCATATTTTGGTTTGTTTACACTACAGAGCAAAAGTTTGTGGGTGGTAAGATTTGAATATTTTTAAAGAAGTTCTAAAGTCAAAATTGCGAGAGAGAGAGAGAGAGAGAGAGAAAGAGAGAGAAAGAGAGAGAGAGAGATAATATCACAATTCTGGCTTTTTTCCCCTCAGAATTGCATGATAAAAACTAGAGGAAAAAGAAATAAGAAGGAAAAATGCATGATTTTTTTCTGACCGGAATAAGATATTTCATGTAACAGACATTTACATATAGTCCACAAGAGAAAATAACAGTTGATTTTTTTTTTTTTTTAGTGATAATTGTTCATGGGTCTCTTGTTTGTCCTGAACAGTTAAACTACCTGCTGCTCTTCAGAAAAATCCTTCAGGTCCAACAAATTATTTGTTTTGTTTGTTTGTTTGTTTTTCAGCATTTTTGTGTATTTAAACCCTTTCCGACAATGACTGTATGATTTTGAGATCCATCTTTTCACAGGGACTCATGCGCAACTATTCCAGAAGACTCGAACACTCACTGATGCTTCATAAGGAATACGATGCATTAAGAGCCAGGGGTGTAAACTTCTGAACAGAATGAAAACTTTGGTAACGCTTTAGATTACAACCCGCAAAGAACTACGTAAGTAAACTGAAGTTACGGTGTATGTTTCTGTAATTATAGTTAGACTTGTAGTCAGGACCGCCTAAACCGAGACCAAGACACTACCAAGACCAGAAGGTATCGAGACCAAGACAAGACCAAGACCAAGACCAAGACAGACCATGTCAAGACCAAGACCAAGTCGAGACCAAGACCGATACCAAGTCGAGACCGGAGAAAAAAAACAGACTAGTGTTGAAGCTACACAATAACTTGTATGAACAGCAGCATACTAGGGTTCAGCCGCAGTTTACATTCAATACATATTAGACGGTATTACTTCAACTACAGGCAGCAATACACTGTAAAGCTCACTGCTTTTTCAGACTGGGTGAGATCAACTATGTGTAGCAATTGTATGACGGCTAGGGCTGGGCGATAAAATGATAACGATATGTATCGCGATAAACACGTGATCGATATCAATAAAAAATGTGTTGGATAAAACGTTCGATATTTTTTATTCTTCTGTGTCGGAAGAAAACAGAGGTTGCGAAGCAAGTTTGGTTGCATTAACAAAGGCACTCGCTCTCTGGTAACCTAGCAACGTAGGGAGTGACACTAACATGTAACAGTATCAACTTTCGTTGCGCCATATCGTTGTCTCGTGCTGGTCTGCTGGATTCCTCTTCATAAGCAGAAAATGAGTGCCGCAGCGAGCGAGGAAATTTTAAATAAAAGAGGAAAAGTCAGCTCGCCAGTATGGCAGTTTTTTGGATATTATAAGTCTGACCGTAGTCAGACCAATGTCGTCTGCAAATTATGCAAGACCGTCGTCCCCGCCAAGACTGGTAATACCACGAACTTGATGTACCACCTTAGCCGCGCTCACCAAGAATTTTGACCGATTAATACAATCAGTTAAACGGTTTAAAAGGTCTTTTTTCAGTTATTTATCAAAATATTTTAAAACGTTTTTTGGATGGTTAAAGTAAAATGAAATTGCATTTTTGAGAGAAAAAAGATAAATCGCGTAGGCCTATAACGTTAAGTCGTATTTTATTATTACATTCAGAAAGACACCAGGTCGCGAAATATTTACAGTACACTATAAACATAGGCTAGGCTATTTTAGTTCCCCTCACTCCACAAAAATAATTTCAATTTAACAGTATTTAGAAAAGAACAAAAATGAAAAATATAAGAAGCTAGGGGACAAGCAAAAACGAAACCATTTAGGGTAAAGCGAAACTGAAACTAACATTGGGTCTCTCACACGACACAAATCCAATGTCTCTGTATTCAAGATGTATTTGAATGCTAAAATATTATTTATTATGTAAACCTGGTTTTGTACTTCTCGCATTACAATATCCACATTAAAAAAATGTTTGGAATAATATCACGGCAGTACGTTGATAACGATTAAGCAGTGTGATTATTATTTTTTTTCCCCATATGTTTGGCTGATTGTGTGTGCGCGTGCGGCGCCGGCGCAATCACTTTATTTTTTTCCTTCTAACAGGGGAAACAACTCTTTACAGATAATCGAAACTGTAAACGGTTCGCTGTTTGTAAAATAAAGAAAAATAGGATGCCGCTTTCAGCCGTCTTCCTTTCGCGCAGCACAAAATGTACCAAAACTCTGCATGCTAGCTACTTGTTGCACTTTTTTTGTTTGTTTGTTTGTTTTATTAAGTAAAAATATTTATCGTGTAGGCCTATTCATTCATTATATATAAATATAGCCTAGCTTTATAATGTTTTTCTCCATTCGCAGAGGCGCTGCAGGTGGTGCGACGTGTCCATGTGAATCCTCATGTTCTGTTGTTTGCTGCTTTTTGCGCATGTAAAATGAATCCCGGTAAACAAATATTGGTATTTTAACGAGTCACAGACACTTATCCTTTCTAAAATAATTAAATTCTAATTTTAAAAAATCTTGTCGGTTAACGGGTAATAATCGGTTAACACGCCGTGTAGTTTTTTTTTTGTTTGTTTGTTTTTTGAGCGTGTAGTACTGCTAAATCCCCGACCACTATGACGGTCTGAGACAGCGAGACTTGACAAGACCGAGAGGTCCGAGACCAAGACAAGACCAAGACCAAAGACCGTCAAGGCCGTGACAAGACCGAGACCACGTAAAAGTGGTCTCGAGACATACATCACTAATTATAGTGTACCTATAAAGAACGTACATGTAGGTATAAGGGAACAATATGTTATATTTGGGTAATAAGGGGATAACAAACCAGATATTCAACCTGCAAAGAACTACATAAGTATACTGAATTTACGGTGTACGTTTCTGTAATTATAGTGTACCTATTAAAGAACGTACATGTAGGTATACGGGAACAATATGTTACGTTTTGGTAATAGAGAGTAACAACCAGATATACAACCTGCAAAGAACTGCGTAAGTAAACTAAAGTTACGGTGAATGTTTCGTATTTATATTGTACCTACGTGTAAGTATAAGGGAACAATAGGTTACGTTTGGGTAATAAGGGGGTATAGCAAACAGATATCCTACAAATAATTTATAATGGATTAATTTAAAAAACTTAACAGGTACCTATTCTATTAAATCGTACGTTTGGTGTATCTATACGTAAGCTTTTTAAAATTACTGGAAAATTATACTCTTGTTCCATGTAGTTACAGGGTAATTGTGCCATCTGCGGGCTGTAAATTAAAGTGGCGATTGTTCCCCTCTTGTTCAACGAAGTTACAGGGTAGGTACAATACATATAACAACGCGACGTAAAATGTGGTTCTACAAAATGTACATTTATTTACATTTTTACAGACACTAAATGTACAATACTGACATATTTACATCATCTAAACATTTAACGTTTACTTAATATGAAATTATAACATTTCATTCTGTTCTGTGTGATTTCTGTTGCCAGCTCGTTTCCAAGAATAGGTCTACATAATGTTATCATGACTACACGTTAAACCCTTAAAATAAATAATATTTCTGCAATCGTTTAATCATTCATGTAATATTAACTTTGTTTGCCGTGGTGGAACACAAAGGCGTTTTCTCTAACATGCTGTGACTAACAATAGAACCATAAAATACACCGAACACGCATCATAATTACAAATTAAACAATTTTATTTGTGTGCTGTAACCCAGATCTTCAGAATCCATACGATTTGCGAGGACCAGAACCAAATTCAAGGCTTTGTCCGGCGATCTTCATCTCCATCTCTAGCAGCGAGTCCAGCAGCAACAGCCATAAACCCATAGACATATATAGTGAGTAGACGCCACATCGACCGATACTCCCTACTGGGGCTGACGAGACGTGGGGCCGCCATCTTGGACCGGTCACCCGCTCCACTCAGTGTAATCTGTTTGGCAGGTGTAATGAGCTGTCAACACATTTAATTAATCATACCTCACGGAATACCGAACTGATTTTCACGCGGTTTTTTTTGCTGCAAAGGTCATAAATGTAGCTGTGATACATGACACATGGTTTGGCGTATTTTAATATTGATAGTGAGCTTAACAGTAATATAATGAATATCTCCGTTCCTGTGATAGTATTGGGTCTTTTAAGAGGGTCTAAAGACTTACAACATGGACTTAGTTCATTAAGCACTTCTAATGCGTTATGGTTTGTATAGTTTTATTCTATTTTCATTTGGCTGTTTATTAATTTGACATTGTTGTTCATTACTGATATTCTCCTTAATGTAGTCTTACCATGCTGTTATTATATTTTGCTTGAATTGACATTGTTTATTATTGCTGTTTTCCCTCATTTTCATTGTTTATTTCATTATGCTATTGACTGAATTGACGTTGTTCATTTTTGCTATTCTCCTTATTAGCTATAATCTGACCAACATCTCAATCTGTTCCCTGTTAAATTTGAGTATTATATTAATCCAAAAAAATGCATGATGCTACTGGGGTGTAAAGTCTTTAAATCGGTGCTCTTTGGTCACGGGAATCTTTACATATCTTCAAAAAAACTCATCAAACCAAGGCTTAAAGGCTTTTTATTTTTTCTACTAAGAAGATTTTCGAGTGCCTTGGTTTGATGAGTTTTTTAAGTATTATATTGTTTTGTATTTATGTCACTTTGGACAAAAGCGCAACCATAACCATATGAGGTGTAGGCTATGATAGGAATTTTGCAAATCACACACTATAAATATGATAGAGAAGCAGAAACAGATAGTTACGGTAAAGGTATTTTAATAAGTTGAAGAAACACTATATGAATATTACATTAGAGTCTACTTGGAGTATTTCATTCTCTCTCGCTCACACACACACACACACACACACACACACATGTTGTGTTTACATGTTTTATGGGGACATTCCATAGGCGTAATGGTTTTTATACTGTACAAACCGTATTTTCTATCGCCCTACACCTACCCTACACCTAAACCTAGCCCTCACAGGAGACTGTGCACACTTTTACTTTCTCAAAAAAACTCATTCTGTATGATTTATAAGCCTGTTTCCTCATGGGGACCTCACAAATGTCCCCACAAGGTCAAAATTTACTGGTATTACTATCCTTGTGGGGACATTTGGTCCCCATAACGTGATGAATACCAGGTGCACACACACACACACACACACACTAAAAACCCTGAAAAAGGACTGTAATCCCCCGAGCCCTGCTTTCGATGGTCCGCTGATTGGAGCAGGAATATCCTACACAGTGTTCAGGCATGTTCTCTCACTTCTGCTGCTGCTACGCGATGTAATCAATTCCACAGTATGCCCGGTCCAAGATGGCGGCCGCATTTCTCGTTTCCAGCAGCCAATGCGGCGTCTATGTTTATTATGTCTATGCATAAACCCGTGCTAAAGTGCATTTTGCGACAGGAAAATCGGACGTTCATTGGCTCTCGCCTGCATTCGTCACAGATTACGACATGCCGTGTTTCTGGTGAGATGTGTTGGAATGACGCGCGGGCGCCTTCGAGGAGTGGATCAAGACAATAATCTGGATAATATTTTCAGCGATTAACAGTTTAAATTCTGCTCTCATCCTACTGCACCTCAAACCTGCTGTATTCCGCCAGAGAGGACTGCGGCTGCAAACGCATCGTTATTTGAATTACTTTTTTGTATGGCTGTTGACATTTTTGCAATAAATAAATGATTGTGATTGCACTTTCCTGTTTTTTATATCTTTATTACTGTTCAGTCATAGTTAACGTTAGGTTTAGAGGTAGAAGTGGGATTAGCGACTATAAAAAATATTTTTAGATATATTTTCAGATTGTATGTTTATGTAATAGGTACACTATAATTACAGAAACGTACACCGTAAATTCAGTATACTTATGTAGTTCTTTGCAGGTTGAATATCTGGTTTGTTATCCCCTTATTACCCAAATATAACATATTGTTCCCGTATACCTACATGTACGTTCTTTATAGGTACACTATAATTACAGAAACATACACCGTAAATTCAGTTTACTTACGTAGTTCTTTGCGGGTTGTAATCTAAAGCGTTACCAAAACTTTTTGTATATATTTTGCCTGAATATCATATTTTTTCATTTAGTACTGCCCTTCAGAAGCTACAGAAGATACTACGTTTCCCAGAAGACAAAATAAGTTAAACTTACCCTCATCTTCAAATTCAAAAAGTTTTCACCCCTTGGTGCTTGTTTCTTCTGAAGCATAGTGAGCGTTTATAAAATCATACAGTATTTGTTGGAAAGGGTTCAAATACACAAAAATGCTGAAAAACCAAAGAATTTGTGGTCAAAAAAAAAATTCAACTGTTATTTTCTCTTGTGGACTATGTGTAAACTTCTTTTACGTGCAATATCTTATTCAGGTCAGTAATAAATAACAAATAACACGCATTTTGTATGATCCCTCCTATTGTGGTAAAATAATTAACATTTTGCAGATTCTGCAAGGTGTATGTAAACTTTTGACCTCACCTGTAAATATATCACACAATTCTTTTCTCAGAATTGTGAGTTTATATCTCACAATCTTCGAGCTTGTATCATGTATTTTTAGGGCAATTACCCTTTTTTTATTTTTTATTATTCAGAATTTCCACTCAAAAAATATAAAAAATTAATACATTTTGAGGTAGTCCCCCCAACTAAATGCAGCCATACTTAAAGAAGTCTTTAAAATAGGACAGCCTTCACTGCACCACTGCATTTGATCTTTGGACTGCAGCCTTCAAAGAATGCAACCCCAAAATTGGGACACAACTATTTATTAATATTTAGAATATGCTATTTATAAGAATTTGATTAATAGAATTCTGGATAGCATTTTGTCTTTTGTCGTCTAGTCGTTAGTAGTTTACAAATGAGGTTTATATTGCCATCAGCCTCAGATGTTGTGGCCTTCGTATGAATTGAGTCATCACATCACTACGTCTGCTAATCTGAACCTATTAATTTTGCATGTTTATCTATTTTCAAATCCTTTTTGTAGATACTTACGTATGTCTGTGCAAGTGTCAGACTCACAATCCCTGTCATTTTTATTTAAAATGTAGCCACTTCAAACTACCATATTTACAATAGAGTCAGGATGTAATACAATCATAGAATACAAACAGGAAAAAGCACTCCCGTTTTTATTCACTGTGCATTCATTCCTCTCTCTATTTTGATTTGCTTCCCCTAAAGCAATTGCATAAACACACTCACATAATAAAAAAACATTACACTATATTACACATGAAAACACGACACATCATAGGACATAATATATAGGTTCTGTGATAACACATTGCCTTAGCAAAAAAATGATTTACAAATCCACCAGCAGTCTCCAGCTCTCACAGCGAATGTAGGTTCTAGGGGTTTTAATAGTAATCATAATTGACGTTGGCCCCGTGTCTGTAGGAACTGGGGTCCTGTTGACTCATAGGTGCATTCTCATCATGATGGTGCTGGCGGCCCTGGTCATTTGATCTGGCCTGGTCCATCCAATAGGAAAGATCAGTCTCAAGTCTCTGGAAGTACATAATGGTGAAATAAGAGCGGATATATTATGTTTTATGGAAAAGGATTTAGGTTACATTTGGGCTTTTTTTGCACAAACACAACAGAGATTGACAGCAAATTAATGGAGAAAGGGAGGGAATGAAATGCACATTGCAGACCAGACTCCAACTTGTTTCACAAGATTGGCCCTTGTTTGTTACAAAGAAGGAAAGGAGTAAAACAGTAATTACATGTTTTCAGACAACCATTCAGATTTAATAATTGCTATGGTGTTTATCAAGCAACAACAAATACAAGATTACAGAGACAAGAGTCAGTGTTGTGAGAAATCGAGTTTCCACTGGGACCCCAAGCAATTCCATCTTACAATTTGCATATGTTTACTTTCAATTTAGAAATAAATACTATTTGTCTTATAAAAAAAAAAAAAGCAATTAGTACATGAAAATTCTTGCATATAGCCTTATTTGTGCTTTTAGAATAATTATTAATTGATAGTTGATGGAGACCTGATTTCAAGAGAGATTCCATTTTCTCACAATGCTGGTTCTAAAATCTCCCTCTTCTATTCACTGTCACATAGCAAAATAAGAGTGTCATTGCTTAGTTTTATGTAACAGCAGTGCCACTGGGCATGTGACCAAAAATACAAATCTTATTGATTGGTCATCTTCAATTGCAGTGCGATAGAAGAGAGATTAGAACACCTCTTTGCAAAACAAATCTGTTGGTCTAAATCAGGGATGCCAAAACTTGGTCCTGGAGGGCCAGTGTCATAGAGTTTAGCTCTAACTTGCCTCAACACACCTGCTGGGAAGTGTCTAGTAAGAGCTTGATTAATTGGGACTGAGCTAAACTCTGCAGGACACCGCCCCCCCCAGGACTGAGTTTGGACACCCTTGGTCTAAATAAACGCATTGACTCATTTATTCAAATTAAAATGTTTATCGCAGCACCAAAATTTCACACGAACATTCGTTTTGGTGTGAACAGACCTTTTCACAGAAGAAAGTCATTCGTGCATACACACAAGAACAGCTGTGTCCAGCAGGACACAGGTGTCAGTTAAGCCATTGTTGTAGTATGCATCAATAGTCATCTGCACTACACTGTTCACATAGCAAATTGTTCAAATCACTCACAGCCAAGACATCACCCTGTCCTCATTATAATTATATATAGGCTATCTTCATTGACTTTGCTGATAACACAATAACACAATTTGTGTAACTACTGTTTAACTCACCGCCTCATCGTAGCCCATGTACATGAACTGCTGGATCCACTGTTGGACATCAGGACGGCTCCGATCCCATACGTTTCTCTTAGACCTGTGAAAAACTGAGAGAAACTCTTTAGCCTTGGTCTGCGACACTGAGATCTGTGCTTTAGGCCTGGCTTCCAGCTCCTTTGCTGTGGAAAGAGAAAAGGAAAAATTCAAGGCCAGAGTCAGAGATTAGATATGCTTCAGACCAGATGAGTTTAAAAGAGCAGGCCCCAGAGTAGAGTAAAAGAGGAACGTGTGTTTTAGCACACAGATGATAACAGCCTAAAGGGACAGAGCCGCTGCCCAATTATCTGGCTCTGATGATGACGCACAGAGACTCTGACCTGATCTACAGCCCAGAGCTTCCACACCTCCATGTTATAAATATCACTGATGTCTTTTGTTTATAATCATCCATGTTATCTTCCCTTGGAACATATCAGCCATCAATCTCTGTCAGCTTTGGGGGTCGGAGGGCATCAGGATATAATTAAAAGATTTATAGCAAATGACTGAGCTATTGGCATGATGGGCAATGTATGATGCGGTGGAATATGGACTGGCAGAAAGAAAGTTAATACCTCATAGTTCAGAAGTGTTGGGCATGTTACTTTAAAAAAGTAATTAGTTGTAGTTACTAGTTACTAGTTACTAATGGCACTGTTTTTTAAATATCTGAATGTACACTTAGCATCAATCACCAGGATTATAATATGACGTTATGATTATTTAGCATTAAATTTTAGTAATTAAAACTTTAGAATAACCATGTATGAATGCATATTTGTCATGTTGACTGAACTTAGGACTCGTGGAGGCGCTTAAGATATTGTTTGTAATATAGTGTTTCTATAAAAAAATAATACTGAAAAGATAAAACTACAAATTCTACTACTAATAACAAAATAAAACGCACTTAGGATTAATGAGCTGCTGGGTTTATGAATATTGATCACGTTGTCTGCGTTCGTTCGAAATGATTTGCTGAAATAATACAGTATATCCATAATAGGTGAACGCCAGCCAATGAGACTGCCGTTTGCGCATTAGTTCCGCATACTGCCGGAGAAACCGGCAGTTCTTAAAAGCTGGAGAATTCCAAAGGAACCCCGTTATTCTGACAGGAAAATACAGCAAAGAATATCGTATACATGTAGCGTGTCAATTCTGCGTGGTATACTGTGTGTGTGTGAGACATAGTAACGCCACATTTTATTGTCAGTAACGGAAACGGCGTTGTAACAGGGAAACAGTAAATCGTTTGATTACTCATTACTGAAAAAAAAAAATAGCTACGCCATTTATTTATAACGCCATTATTCCCATTACTGTAGATCGCTAAAATCTTTAAAACATAATATATATCTACAAAACTTAATATATATATTAAGGCTGACATCATCTCACCATCTCGTTTTATGAGGATCCTGTGAAGTCTGCTTCCAGATGAACCACCTAAAACGAGCAAACAGATAAAGTTATCTGTAATTTCAATATCAGTTGTGAACAAACACTTATATGAAAATTACTGTAGATTAAAACTTGTGGCCCAAAACTCATATGTGACACACAATGATTAATTAACTTATCTTCTGAAGTCCAAACTTCAGGACACTTGCCTACACATCCTGTATGGTCAACAGGAGATTCTAAAGGTGTAGGACGAATGATGTCAAATTTTGCCTATAGAGGGTGCTACTAAAAAAAAAAAAACCTGGGGCACAAAAAATGGCCACAAAAATCAATTCATATACATTGGGTGTCTATATGATTCTGTGTCTATATATATCTATATATATATCAGTACTGTGCAAAAGTCTTATGCCACTAGTATTTTCACCAGCTAAAAAATGGTTTAAAGTAAGTTATTTCTATCTTTTGCTGTAGTGTGTCAGTAAAAAATATTGGTTTACATTTCCAAACATTCTGTTTGCTATTAATTGTAATAATCTAGTGAGATTTTTGTTTCCACAAGGAGTTTGACAACAGCCAGTGCTCCACACAGAGATCTGATCTCACCATCATCCAGTCTGTCTCTGGAATGACATGAAGAAACAGAAAAACTGAGACAGACTAAATCCAGAAGAACTGTGGCAACAAGATGTTTCAAGTAACCTACCTGCAAAGCTACCTGAAAAACTATGCACAAGTGCACATAGGGCAAAAGCTGCTTTAAACGCAAAGGATGGTCACATCAAATGCTTATTTTTTTTTTAGTTAATAGAAGTTCTTTGATAAAGAAAATCTATTTATGACATTGTTTTTGACAGCATCCTCATTTTATGTGCCTAACTGCCTAAAAATTTTAACAGTACTGTAGCTTTGTAGGTATAGGTCTCTTAAAGCATCTTGGAGATGTTGCCACAGTTCTTCTGGATTTAGTCTGTCTCTGTTTTTTCTGTTTCTTAAGACAGACTGGATTGAATGATGGAGAGATCAGATCTCTGTTTGCACAAGGAGTCTGACAACAGCCTGTGCTCCATACAAAAATCTCACTGGATTATTATAATTAATGCCAAAATGAATGTTTAGAAATGTAAACTGATATTTCCTACTGATACACTACAGCAAAAGACCGACTTTAACTGACTTTAAACCATTTTTAGCTGATGAAAATACTAGTGGCCTAAGACTTTTGCACAGTACTGTACATAAACAGTTAACTTATTTTTGCTGTTGTGATTTTCCACGCACGCTTTAGTCCTAATAAAAGCATACAATAAAATATTTCAAAAACAAAATTTTTTCCATTTTAAAACAGGTTATTTTATGCACAGCATAACGTTGGAAATGTGGTTGTTAATTCGTTTTAAAAAAATAAAATAATTCATCCATATTTTAACTGTATAAATTGTATTATTGTATTGTATTATTCTTTCTTTCTTTTTTTCTTTTTCTTTCTTTTAATCACACTGAAGCCATGAGTCACTGTTACAAATGCATTGAAACACTTTAAAGTTGAGTTAAAAGTCAAACACTTTACAAAGTTTCAGGCCTTTACATTTTAGGTCACACTTAATAAAACCTGTTTACAAGGCTTGTAAGTTCACTACACCCTCATTAACTAATGAATCCACTTTGAAATGTGATGTCTGAAAGCCTCAGAATGGCTTGGAAATCTTTAAATGACATACCTGAGGGTGAGCAGAGAGACAGGATGCTTATGAGAAGGACGGCTTGAACACAGAGGCTGTGGAGTGACATGCTGTTGTTCTATCAGCTGTGGCTGCACTGTGTGCTGGGAAAGGATTTGGTCGGGGTGAGATGAACGACGAGGCGCCATCCTGGACGAACAGCAAACATTCCTACAGGCGACCTGTTAGCGCTTGTGGAGGAATGTGTACAAGGAGGCCAACAGAAACCCCCGACCCCAACAAATACCACAGTGTGCGTGATCTTTGAAGTGTGCTGGGTTTTATGTGGTTTAATGGTCACAGCATTATTTATTAATATCAGGAATATTCAGCAATCACTGACTGGTTTCTAAATTGACATTGCCCAGTCAAAGGAAACAGACTGTTGAATATTTAATTTATGCTGTGAGACTAGTAATCCTATTTTATGCTCATTTTTCTTTCCTGTTTTTCTAGAGGGTATATTTCAAGGCAAAAGCAGCAAAACAACTTGGGAGGGAGACAGATGTTTTTCCAGATGTAATAAGCATCTTTCTTTTTCTTTCTAACTTCTAATATCCTGCCACAGCTTTGAAGTGCCTTGCACGCTGTAGGACATCAGCTAAGGCTTATGACTATTTTACAGGGACCCAAGCATACTGTAACTGTACAGCGGTAGCTTTGTGTTTGTATGTTTATGAGTGTAAACCTACAATGCAGGACTGACAGTTTTCATGGCATCTGGCATCTTGAGTTGGCTTGAGTTCTGAAACAATACAAAATTTGATCACAATAAATAAATAAATAAATTAGGGCTGTCAGTTTAATGCGTTAACATAATTAATTAGTTATAAAAAAAAAATCAGAAATCAAAAATGAATTCTTTAGAATACCATCGTCAAAGACGCCCTATAAAGCTTAACACAGATGTTTATGATCAGACTGATGAAACCTGAATGAAGTCAGTTTAACTATAAAATTTCACCACTCTGGAAAGAGGAAGAGGAAACTATTTAACATTTATTCTATTTTCGTTCTTATTCTAAATGATTCTGGCTTAAAATATCAGCTTCCCCACTTCCTGTGTTCAACTAGCTGTGTAATATTTCCATAAGTAAAGTTCTTTCCATTGTGATGTTTCTGACAATAAGAAGTTAGATGTCTTAAGCTTTATTGGTGTGATGGGTAAATATCATATCCATAAAGCAAGGTACCTTAAATTTAAACCCAAGAAAGAAAGAAAGAAAGAAAGAAACCTGAATTTGATGTAAACCATTTCTTCCTTCTTTCTGGTGCTATGCCAGGCCTTTATTGCAGTTGACTTCAGCTGTTGTTGTTTGTTTGTGGGTCTTTCTGCCTTTAGTTTTGTCTTTAGTAAGTGAAATGCATGCTCAACTGGGTTGAAATCAGGAAACTTACTTGGCCCTTGCAGAATATTCCACCTTTTTACCTTCGAGAACTCCTGGGTTGCTTTTGCTGTATGTTCTGAGTCATCTTCTATTTGTACTATGAAGCACCGCCCAATCAACTTTGCTCCATTTGACTGAATCTGGGCAGAGAGTATATCCCTATACACTTTAGAATGCTTCCGGCTGCTTCTGTCCTCTGTCATATCATCACTAAACACCAGTAACCTAATGCCAGTACCCATGCATGCTCATTCCATCACACTGCTCCACCGTGTTTCACAGATGATGTTGTATGCTTTGTATCATGAGCTGTTCCAAGCCTTCTCCATACTTTTTTCCTCCCATCATTCTGGTACAGGTTGAACTTAATTTCAGCTGTCCAAAGAATGCTTTTCCAGAAGTGGTCTGGCTTTTTTTTTTTTTTTTAGATGTTTTTTTGGCAAAGTCTTATCTGGCCTTGTTTGCACCTTATGGTGAACCTCTGTTTTTGCTCTTATGAAGGTCTCTCTTGATTGTAGACTTTGACAGTGACTCTTAGAGAGTGTTCTTCATCTGGCTGGATGTTGTGAAACGTTTTTCTTTACCATGGAGAGGGTCATGCAATCATCCACCACTGCTGTCCTCTGTAAACATCTAGGCGTTTTTTTTGTTGCTGAGCTCACCAGTGTGTTCTTTTTCTTTCTTTTTTTTTTCACAATGTACCAAACAGTTGATTTGGCCACTTCTAATGTTCCTGCTATCTCTCTGATGGATTTCTTTCGTTTTTGAAGCCCAACAAATTTCTATTTTACTTGCATGCTGAAATTACTACTTTGACCACATGATGTGGGTTCAGAGCAACAGCTGCCAAATGCAAATGGCACACTCAGACTCAACTCCAGACCTTTTACCTACGTAACTGATGTAGAAAAATTGAAGAAATAGGCCACAACTGTCCATGAAACAGCTTTTGAGTCAACTGTCCAAATTCATTATATAACTGTAACCTGAATATGTTTTATATATTTTAATAAATATATATGGACCTGACTGTAGTTCATATGGAAAATAATGTATTAGACCATTACTGCATGAAATCATATTTAAACTTATAATATTTTACACAGATAATTTAAATATGTATCATTTCAATCTCCCAATTCTTTTTCTCACACATCGCCAAATATAACTATTAGAACTTGCAGTTCCGAGTTTATTTCCCACAATTCAGATTTTTCTTCTCAGAATTCTGAGATATGAACCCAACATTTGCAAGGAAAAAATTCTGAATTGTGAGATATAAACTGAAGATTACATTTTTACTCTTTAATTCTGTGGTTTCCATAGACTGCTACTGCAGAACTGTCATTTTCTGTCACTCCCCCACAAGAAACGTTATCGCTGTTTGCAAACATCCAAATGGTCTATACATGGATGTGTATATAACTATATATACTACATGCATTTTTAACATTTCAACTTGTATGAATTGACATGACTTGAACAATGGTAAATTTGTAAATTCTAAATGTATGAACAAAAATTACCTTTAATATGTGCTTATTACTAAAATTCTGTAGAAATGTTGTTCATGATGTCTTTCAGAAATCATTTTAATATGCTGATTTGCTGCTCAAGAATAATTTATTATTATTATCAATATTTTTTAAAGTTTTGTACATTTATATTTCACAATATTACTGCTTTTGCTGTATTTTGGATCACGTAAAAACGCAGGCTTCATCATATTAAGCCACAAGTCATCCACACGACTGCAGACCATCAATTAACATCTCGTGAAGTGAAAAGTTGCGTGTTTATAAGAATCAAATCCATAACTTAGTTGAAAGCCATTTTAACTAAGTCTAAGTCTATAATCCATAATAATGTTTCGCCCAGTAAAAAACTCCATCACCTGTTGCCCTCTCACATTAAAATCCACAGACATATGGATGATTTTGTTTATTATTATTATTTTTTAATCATGTTGTGTTTATATTTCTTTGTATTTTCTAAAAGCTCTTATGACGGCATACTGACAGTACACATCACTGCATACTGGAGTGATTTTGCTACAGTCGAACACATAAGGACTGTGTTCCTGCATGCACTGTACTTGTCCTGAGGGGGATGACCCTCACTCAGAGGTCATCTCTGTGCACCTGGACTGCATTCCCACCTGATAACAGCACACCTGCGTGCTCTGTTGTGCTACTCAACAATAGCTATAGGCCCTTCTACCATATCCTGTGTGTATCATATACGTTTATATTGTTATACAGTATACATTTTTTATTTTGTAGCAAGTACAAATCCAGAGTGCACATTTATGTGAAAGAAGAACCTGTAGTATCTTTTTTGTCCAAGCAATAAAAGACAGTTCATAAGGAAGACACTTTTACTAGATTTTGGATGCTGTTACATAAGGGGTTTTACGTAACTTTTAAACAAAAAAAAAAAAAAACCTTTCTCAGGGTATCCTGCCTGGCTCAGATCAAGTTAAGCTAAATAATAAAGACTGTTTGTCTCTTTTTCCAAAAGCTGTGCCATAATGAAAGAGGGCAAATGGTCTGCACAACACAGACTCCAACTCAGATGGCATTATTCTTCTGGAGCGGGAGGGTCGTAACCCAGGCGGCTGGCGGAAGGAAAATGAGCCCAGAAGGTTCTGGCTAATTCCTCAATCTTGTCATAGCCGGCGTGAGAACGCAGCTCTTCAATCCAGCCGAAAAAATCTGAAGATGTCAGCGCCCAGTTAGGCACACTCCTTTTGTCCCTTGATTCAGCTATAAGCCAAGCAGAAAAACCAAAAAGGTCAACAGGAGAGATCCAAGAACAGATCCTCATACACAACATCAATATTCAGTGCTAAATCATGCAGTTTAGTATCAGTTACAATTACGCAATCTGTTTGTCTTTATTCACTGTGTCCTGGTTGTCCTGAGGCTAATATGCATTGACAAAATACTAATTTTGGAGTAATTTGACCTAACATATGTACTAATATTTAAACTGCTGTAGGATTTACTCTATAGCATGCCACAGAATTCGTCAATTTTTGGATTAATAAATCAAAAGTAGGCCTCTCACCTAATTCGAATCGCGATATGGACTAGTGTCTGTGAATATTAAAACGCAAAAAGACGGTTTAAATATGAATCCTCCATGTTCCGCTTGGCTCTGTATAAATAATTGGCAGAGACGCGGGTTTGTTTACTACACAAATAGTGAAGCACAGGTGACGCTCACGGTTATTTTCGGCCTCTGCGTCTCATTATATGACGACATAAACGCATAAACTCAATCTCCAGAACTGCTGTAAGAGTCACTTCATGTAAATTTTACCGGTTCATTTGACAAAATTAGCATCATATCATAGTGTATACACACAAAAACTAACCGGCAACCTGTCAAAATAAAAGTAATGTTTAACATGTAACAGAAATGTATTAGTCTTGTATTACTTTTGTACAGTATAATGTAGGTGTTTAAATATTCCTATTTCTGGCAAATGTAAATAAAACAATTAAATGCAGAAATTATAATAATAACATAAATAACAGAAAAAATGTTTGTTTGGCAGCAGATAAAAGGGTTTAATTTTCATTTAATTAAAAATAAATAAATGTTTAATGCCTGTATTTGATTATCAGAAAAATTAAAACAAGAATTTCTAAAAAGAGAGAGAAAAAAAAAGATTGTAGGGCCCTATTGTTTAAAATGTTGAAATTGAGATTTTTTGACTTATTTTTTATATAAATGTTTGTTATTACACAGAGAGTAATGTACAAAAAAAGTACTGTGCTGTACTGTACTATATCCCCCGCAAATTTGTCATTATAAGGTTTGGTCTGTTTTCAGGTCTCAGGTTGTTTTTCAATTGTTGCACTAAAGTATTGAAGTATTGATAATTTTATTTAAAAATTTTTATTTATTCAGCTGGTTATTTCTTGATTTTATTTTTGATAAAACCAAAAGTTTTTTGCCATACTGTTCTTGTAATAAATGGAAAGCAAATTACATTTGACTCCTCCCCTTTTTTGCTGATCCGAAAAATGGTCCGATCTGTGACTCAAAAACCGTGAGTGATCCGAACCGTGAGTTTTGTAATCCGTTGCACCACTACCTGGAACTGATACGGTTTGTGTGCGCTGACACGATTACTTCAATTTTCCTCATACCAGCAAAATCAGTTTAGAAAAAAAATGTCGCTTTCTGCCATTTGAGTCCTTTCCGTCACAAAACTGAACTGAATCTCAGCAAATATAGGCTTCGTTACGTGTCGCACAGTTTATTTCCCTTGTCTATCAGTTAATTAAATCAAATATATTTCAAGTATTTATTCCTTGTATGTACATATGTACTGCAGGTTTTATAGCATATGACATTATTTTATGTAATATTTAGTATTTTTACATATAGGTGGAAATTTTTAAAATTTGTACTACTGTCTGTGTAAATGAAAAGAAACCTTGCATAGTAGATTTGTTTTTTTTTTTTTTCTGTTGTACCAAAATCGTATTGAACCGGGGTACGTACCGAACCGTGACATCTGTGTACCGTTACACCCCTAATTTTTAAATTTATGTGTCAATTTTTCATTTTTCCAATGCTCATATTTTAGGACATTGTAGGACCCTGTTGCACTATGCAGGATACAATTGAAATCATTTCTAAAGAGGATTTATAACTCACCTTGGTTTTCCACTGCCTCTGTAAAGGAAACAAATAGAGGGGCTTTGAATATATAACTTATTAAATGGATATAAAAATATATAGATGTAAAGAGAGCAGAGATGTAACTCTTTCAAGGCAAGAAACCAATAAATGAAAGTGAGAATTAGTCACTAAGTCATGCGTAAAGCTTGAATAGAATGTGGCACATCCTGTAGGAAAGCGGACAGTAGTAGCGTGACTTTTTAAATTACTGTGCTGACCTTAATTGAATCTTAATCAATCCTTTCGCTTCTGAAGAAAAAAGCGTGTAAGTAATTTCATTCAGAAAACCGAATATTTCAACTAAATGACATAGAGAGTAATAGTTCATGTATATACAGTGTTCAGAGTGCTTCTGAAGATCTTGGATTTAATCCCAAGGATATCACACTATTCATAACCTTCCATTCATCTGTTATCCCTGTTATCTTTGTACAGATTCTGTATTCACAGCGGCTGACTTGCATACATGCACACACAGATGCGCACACACATACAGGTTAAAAAAGAAAAAAAGTAGAGCTGACTGACTTTGTAAGCAGTCCCGTGTTTGAGAGAAACATAAGCTTTTGTCTGTTTTCAATGTTCTGCCAGTGTTCCTTTTCAAGTTTGACAAATCCAGAATATTTTAGCTAAAAAGTACGTCAAATCTGGTAGCCTTTAGCTGTTTTACATTATTTCTGGCATCTTTGCCAATCTTATGTAGTTCACAAGAGCTATCACTGAGAAGAATTTGAACTGAATGCTCCAGCTGGAGAGCGAAAACTATATTTTAGTAACACTTTCTATGAAACCTGTTTATAATGCATTATAAGAGTATTTTAATACATTATAATGCATGCGTATTGCCTTACAAAAACATTTGTATCATTAATCATGAATTACAGCAACACTTATAAAGACAATTATAGCTTGTGCAGATCTTAAACATCAAGATATGAGAATTATATTATAAAATATAATTTACATACACTATTATTCAGAAGTTTGTGATCGATAATAATTTTTTAAAGAAAAGAAATATAAACTTATTCAGCAAGGATGCATTAAATTGATCAAAAGTGACAGTAAAGACTTTTACATTGTTAGAAAATTTTTGAAATAAATGTTACTTTTAACTTTTTATTCATCAAAGGATTCTAAAAAAGTTGTATCACATGTTACACAAAAGTATTAAGCAGCACAACTATTTTGAACATTAATGACAAGAAGAAATATTTATTGGACATCAAATCAGCACATTAAAATGATTTCTGAAGGATCATGTGACACTGCACACTGCAGTAATGGCTGCTGAAAAATCAGCTATTTTAAACTGTAATATGTCAAAGTATTACTGTTTCTACTGTGTTTTTGATCAAATAAATGCACCCTTGGTGAAAAATTGTCAAATTGTCAGCTTTTTTTTACCTGTGAGACAGAGCAGTCCAAGCCAAACCAAACACAAGAAGAGTGAGAAACACAGACGAGACATGGTCATCCACTGAAAGTACAGCAACAGACCCAATATTAGGCTCTATGGTCATTTTTCTACCCATTTTTAAACTTCAAAGAGATTCAAAATTGTATTAAAAGAACCACAGAAATGAATCTTGCATCATTTGTCTGCTTAAAATTACCTGCAGCAGCTATTCCTGGAGACTGTGGTGTGTCTTGGTGTCCAGACCTTTAAGTAGAACGCCAAGTCAGGGCTGAAATGGTCTTGTTTACCTTTCACATGGACCTTTCAAATGTCATACCCTTCATTTCTTTGCTTGTTTACTCTATACCTCTTTGTTTGCATGGGATTCTGGCACTTCTATCCAGAGCTGAAAGAATCCCTTGTTAAAGTAGAGGCCTTGCTGTCCAAAAATTCACAGACCGAAGAGATCTCAGAGAAGCCTTTCTCTGTGTTTCCACCTCTCTCTCTCTCTCTCTCTCTTTTTTAGAATATAATGTTGTCAGTATGTGTCAGTTTCAAAGAAACTTTTTATGTTGAAATATCTGTTGTAAATTACATTTTCAGTTGCACATAAAAAGTCTACTGAAAAGTAGAGTTTACAATGCATGAAAAAGTAATTCTCTTAAAATAAGTTGTGCCTTTAGATCACCAAAGCACTTACGGAAAAAAACAGGGCTGATATTTTGATCAAGAAATGTTTACTGTACTGTAGCTGTCTGTGTGTGTGTATAATTTTCTCCTCCCTGGTGAAAAAAACAGCATATGCTGGTAGGTATGTTTTGATGCTGGGATGCTGGTTAGGTAGGTTCTGATGCTGGTTTAAGCTGGTTCTTTGCTGGTTTATGCTGGTTCATGCTGATCCTTGACCAGCAACATGACCAGCAAAAACCAGCAAAGGACCAGCTTAAACCAGCTAAGGACCAGCATAAACCAGCAAAGGACCATCTTAAACCAGCATCAAAACCTACCTAACCAGCATCCCAGCATCAAAACATACCTACCAGCATATGCTGGTTTTTTCACCAAGGCTTCTTATTATTTTCTGAGAGCCAAGAATTACATTCAAACCGATGAGTCATAACATTATGACCACTGAGACAGGTGAAGTGAATAATACTGATTATCTCTCCATCACGGCATTTGTTAATGTGTGGGATATATTAGGCAGCAAGTGAACATTTTGTCCTCAAAAAAAAAGTTTAAGTGTTAAGCCAGGCTCACACTACAGGATTGGCTGGATTTTGCTGTCGCGGACAGATTTCCACAATCTGCTACAAAACCCCCGGATCGTGACGAAATGCCGGTATAATTTCGGTACACATATCATATACCAAACTCCCCACCCAGGAAATTCAAACAATAAACGGCCTTTTGACAGTCTTTGATATGGCATGACCGCTGTATAAAAGCCTCGGAGAGCCGCGGAAAGGCGTCAACAAAACAAAATGTCATGTAGCATTTCATTTACCTCAGCAAGTCAATCAGTGTCCACACGTTAGTTCACTAGAGAAATGAAGTCTAGAGAAGAGCATTTCGCGAAATATTACACTATACAGACTACTCATGATTTACTTTACCTGTTAGTCTTAATTATTTAATGTATATTTAAATTAATCTGTTACGAAACATGACAGCCACTGTAAAATTCAATATATTTTAACAAATAGAAATTTTATAATTTAAGTTAATTTAAAACCGCATTATGTGCAATTTACATGTCTGCATACCTTTTTTATTTGAGTGGTGATTATTATATTTAAAAATAAATACTAATTAAATGTAAATTTGGGATAAATTGTTAGGCTAATCGTATAATGTAAAAGCGCTTCCGATAGTTTAAAGCATAAACTGAGGTAGATTTTTATCTAAGAAAATTATAATTATAACAATGTATTTAAAGAAAGAGCAACTTGTTCAGTAAACCACTATTAAAAAAAAAAAAAAAAAGTTTAGTTTTTCCCCCTGCTGTACATCACACCGAACCGTCACGTTATAACAGAGGTATGTACCGAACCATCATATTTCATTTAATTCATACCGTTACACCCCTACACCCTTTCATGGAGGCGGTATTTCCTGGTGTCTGTGCCCACTTTCAGCAGGATAACGCACCCTGCCACAAAGCAAAAATGGTTCAGAAATGGTTTGAGGAGCACAACGGGTTTGAGGTGTTGACTTGGCCTCAAAATTCCCCCAGATCTCAGTCCAGCTGAGCATCTGTGGGATGTGCTGAACAAACAAGTCCGATCCATGGAGGCCCCACCTCACAACCTACAGGACTTAAAGGATCTGCTGCTAACATACTGGTGCCAGATACCACAGCACACCTTCAGGGGTCTAGTGGAGTCCATGCCACAACAGGTCAGGGCTGTTTTGGCAGCAAATGGGGGACCAACACAATATTAGGAAGGTGGTCATAATGTTATGCCTGACTGGTGTATGTAACTTATTAATGCATCTCCCTAAGGGAGACTGAGGAACAAGTATGTTATAACTGGTATATAACAGTCATTGTTTGGAAAAAAAAACAAAACAAAACAAAACAAAAAAAAAAAACAATATCTGCATCTTTCTAAATATCTCTACATGTGGCTATTTCACAGGCAGACAACACAATGAATGCAGGACAGAAGTAGTGAGTTGAAAACTAATGCTTGTCAGTGGTAATGTTATTGATGAAATGCTTATGTTATACTTGCATTTTTATATTAGAGGTCCCTGGCTTAGCTGAGAGTCTGAGTGGGTGTGCCTGGGATCCAAATTGTTGCCAACCTCTGTTAAACCAGGTACAGCATATAGTTTAATATGGCAAAATACTTCAGCGCCCTCTAGTGAGCAGTACATGTAAACACAAAGGAGGCTACACTCATAATGCTATGCTACTAGTAGTAATGGTGTACTAGTGGTGTATAATGCCTACTGCGTTTGGAAAAATGTACAGTATACATCAGAGCATATTGCCCATTGACTAGTGTAACCCACAATGCAACAGACTCCACTTGACTTACCATTTTAAACGTTACAAACCCAAAGTGAAAATTACCTGTGAGGATGTACTCCGAGTCCTTTAATAAATCTACCTGCAAAAAGTTGACATTTTTCCACTGCAAATTAAGTCAATAATCATATCTATTTCTTAGCTGACACTAATCTCCTCTTTACAATGCACATTGTTCCATATTGCACGCTATTTGATGCATTACATTGATCAAAAGTGACAGTAAAGCCATTTATAATGTTATGAATGCATTTCAAATAATAATCACTAATAAATCAGTTCTTTTAAACTTGTGAAAAAACAATGCTGAAAAAAAAATTTGCATTAAGTGCCAGCTTTGCCTCTACATGAATAAGTGACATTTTAAAGTTAAATTTTTTTTTAATTGTGACAATATTTTACACTATTACAGTTTTTAATCAAATAAATGCAACTTTGGTTAGCATAAGAGATAAATAATAATAATAATAATAAATAATGTACGCTACCAGTCAAAAGTTTTTCCACACTGAGATTTTTAATTTTTTTTTTTTTTTTTTTAACCAAGCCTGCAAAGTACAGCAAAAACAGAAAAATATTGAAATATTTTTACTATTTAATAAAACCTTTTTTTTATTTGAAAAAAAAATATATATATATATATATATATATATATGTAATTTATTCCTGTGATTTCATAGCTGAATTTCTACAACATTAAAAAAATAAATCGTGTAAACTACCAGTCAAAAGTTTTTGCACACTAAGACTTTTAAATGTTTTTTTTTTACCCAGTCTGCATTTATTTTTTTAATGCATTTTATTATTTTTTTGTAACATTATAAATGTCTTTATCATCACTTTTTATCAATTTAAAGCATCCTTGCTGAATAAAAGTATTAATTTCTATAATTTATCCCCTCCCCCCAAAATATATAGTGTTTAATAATTTAATAATCATTAATAAATAATTAATAATTTAATAATTATTGACTCCAAGCCTTTGAATGGTATAGTGTATAATATTACAAAAGCTTTTATTTCAGATAAATGCTGATCTTTGGATCATTCTATTAATAAGTTTTAAAATATCTTTCTAAAAATAAGTTCTCATCTGTTTTAAATATTGATAATAATAATAATAATAATAATAATAATAACCATGTGACACTTAAGACTAGAGTAATGATCCTGAAAATGTTGCTTTGATCACAGGAATAACTTAATATATTCAAACAGAAAGCAGTTATTTTAAATGGTAAAAAAAACATTTTACAGTATTACTGTATTTTGCTGTATTTTTGATCAAATAAATGCAGGCTTGGTGAGCACAAGAGAATTCTTTAAAAAACACTCAACATCTTACTGTCCAAAACTTTTGACTGGTAGTGTATGTTACCAAGAAACAAAAAGCACACAACTTTGCCATTACTCTTGCAAAATGTTTAATTACACAAAAGTATTTCAACTTTTTGCACAGCTATCATGGATGTGGAGCTCACTACATTGTCGTTCTCCGCAGCTTTTTTTTTGTCTTCCTCTCGTTAAATAAACATGATTTTAAATAACAATGCTCAGTAACATTCATATGTACCATACTTTTATAAAAGCTCAGAAAACTAAAAGCTGAATGGACTCATTTGTAAATAGACCAAACCATTCTCTTCAAATGGTGCCTTTTAGAAATTTCTCTCTAACAGTGTTTTGCTGTAATATGGATGTTTATGGCAACACTTTTTACACTGATACAGATGTGTGAATCTGAATGAGGTGGATATAGTTCTCTTATATATTTATATATATATTAGACGAGCAGTGCTTGAATGTGAAGGTGGCACATTTGGTTAAGCATCTACAAAACATTCATAATATAAAGACCCTCCTGTTGACATTTCTCAGTTCATCCTGCAGGGGGCGACAAGTACCTGTGGCCATCTCTCTCTTTGGCAACTCCCATGTATATACAGTTTGCCCAATATTGTACTGCCAAAACAGTCTGTATCAGATGAAAGCCGCATCTGTTGGCTGTCCTGTATCTCGACGCCGGCTTAGTGTGAACAGAAAATAAGCTGTTTTCAAGGCAATGGGCAAGTGCTAAAATTATCACTTGGAAAAGGCGATATTCATTTAGGTGAACCACTGAATAGAAGAGCTAAAGGGACAAAACGGACACCTGCAGAAACAACAATGTTAAATCCTGTGATTTTCCTGTGGGTTGGTATTCACTAAGTCCCCTGTTTGCTGGTGAGAAATGAGCGGTAAGTAGGAGTTGCAGATCACTTGGCTCAGTGTGAGGTCAGATCTGGTCTGGTCCAGTCAGGTCTGATTGTAAGGCTCATTTGTGTGTGGAAGGTCACTGGAGGGGTTTGATAAGGTAAAGCTTCTCTCCATGTTCGCTAGTGAAGATGGGAGCTTTTTTGTAGTGCTCTAACAGTTCATCCATAGTATTGAAGCGGCGTTGACCGATGCAGTAAACTCCATTAGCCAGCTGCACTTTAAAGTGTTTGTTCTTCCCGACTGCTTTCAGCGACACTGAGAAATCACTTGGCTGGAGAGAGAAAGAAACAATTTTCGTTTAGTGAACTTCAGCCTACAGATGGTACCATAAGCCTTAGGTTCCTGCACGTTTCTGACGTCTACCTTATTTAAAGGGATATCTAGTTCACCCAAAAATTATTCACTCTCATGTTGTTCCAAACCTCTAAGACCTTTGTTCATCTTCGGAACACAAATGGAGATATTTTTATTAAATCCAACAGCATTCTAAACCTGCATATACAGCAATGGTACTACCACGTTCAAAGCCCAGAAAGGTAGTAAGAACATTGAAAAAATAGTCAATGTGACATCAGTAGTTCAACCTTAATTTTATGAAGCTAACTGCGTGCAAAAAAAACAAAAATAACGACTTTATTCAACTTTTCACGGATTTCATCAAAAACATCTTAATTTGTACTCTTGAAGATGAATAACAGTCTTGCATGTTCGGAATGACATAAGGGTTAGTAATTAATGACAGAATTTTCATTTTTAGATGAACTTACCCTTTAACTCATGGGTGTATGCAATAAAGAAAACATCCTAAATATGCAGTTGGAAAACAACTGCTCTAGATTAAACAGCGTTTTTATTTCAATGACATATGTGTCCACGAAAAAGAAATGTGTAACTGTAAATGTATCTAGCTTTTACAAATGTACTCTTTCCAATCACACTTGTTTTAAATGGTTTTTAAAACTTTTTTTTACAGGAAAGTTTCAATTGAATGGCTATGAAATGCCATGTAAAAGTACTACCACAATTTCCTCATACATTAAAGATACAGCAATGTACACATTACATAATTTATTTGCAAATTCTAAATGACAAACACCCCTAATTTATGAATATTATTAAAGTGGTCATGAACTGTATTTCTTAATTATTTTATAATGTTCTATGAGGTTCACTTATGATGTTAGTGTGTTTTTACATTAAAAAAAAAAAAAAAAAGAAAAGTAAACTATTTTCTGTCCTGTTTTTGCCCCTTTCTGCAGAACGGCTTGTTTTTACAGGTGGGGCGCATTCAAGACTCGCAAGTAATTGCCCACTGCTATGACTGGCTAACAGTTCTGCTTATTAAAATAACAGATTGACGGTGACGTATTCTGAAAGTGTTTACTCACACTTGTGTGTTGCGACATTACTGTTTGATCCAATATAGTCAGACTTAGCACTGCATCATCTTTTACTTTTAGTTTCTCTAAAACAAGCCATTCTGCATCATACCGTCTTGTTTAAAAATGAATCCGTAAACAAATAAAGCAAGCAAACAAACAAACAGTGTTTCAATGACCAAATCTGGAGCTCTTTCCTAATTTTACTTTGCATTTACACTGGACGTGAGCAGCGCAACACAACAATAGACAACAGAATACATTATTATCGTTGATTCTGTGTATACTGAGACTGACACAGCAAATCCTAGACCATAAACTGACGTCGCGCACTATTTTTGACATACTCCAAGCATTCACGCTGCTTCTGACCTGAAAGAGAAATAGATTCGCAAAGCAACAGCTCTCGCGTCCGATCTAGATATGGTGTTAGGATCACAAGGAAGGCAATTCAAAGACTATTTTTCACTAACTTATACTTGTAGTCTTGAAATGACATCTGTACGGTTCTGTTGATGGAGTAATCCTGTGTTTGTCTCTCTCAAGTATTTCCTCTTTCCTACAACATGACTTCTCAGTTCATCACATGACATTTGACAACCTAAACTAATCAAAGAAAAGGTTGTCCACAAAAAAGGTGTAAAGATGTCTAACGTATAATAAACAATATATAACAAATAAAACAATTAAAACAAATGACCCACAAATCACTAGTGTTATTTTAGTATTATTTATAAACTATTGCAGTTTTATGAATATTTTGAATGAGCGTTATTTATACTTTTTAAGTTTTCAGAATTGAATTTAGTTACATTAACTGAATTCAATTAAGTTTTTATTTTTATTTAGTTTTAGTTTTTATTTAATTTCCAGTCAAAGAGATAGTTCACCCAAAAATGAAAATTCTCACCCTCACAATTCTCACATGTCTTCGCACCCTCATGTCGTTCCAAAACCGTAAGAGCTTTCGTTCATCTTTGGAACATAAATTAAGATATATTCAATGAAATCTTAGAGCTTTCTGACCCTGCATAGACAGCAACGCAACTGACACGTTCAAGGCCCAGAAAGGTGAGAAGGGTCTGGCTGCAGACATGCACCTGCACTCTCAGACTCCTGCACTGTCAGACAACTGCACTTCCGGAAGTGACGTCACTTGCAGTCGATTTTATTTTTACTTTATTTATTTATTTTTTTAATTGAATCTCTCAACATTTTACAACAGTACCCAGGTGGTGAAGACAAGAAAAAAAAAACTAAATTACAATGCCACTCGCAATCGCCACCTGCACTCTCAGCTACCTGCAACTTCACTTGCAATCCACACAAATGGTGCGTGCTGCCAATGGAGACAAGACGCTGTGGTCGTTAAACGATTAAAACGAATTTAATAGCATAACATACAGGGTCCTGCAAGTCATCTGTAGGAGATAAAAACAAGACCCGCAAATCCGTGGCCACAGAACAGCAGAATATGAACGCAATGCGCAAAGTCTCTTGTTAAGCTTTTTCCTCCCGTAGAAAACCATTAACACTTGATATGGCTTAATGTATTAAGATACATTAAGTGCCATTAAACGATCAAATTTGTAATACAGTTTATTAATTTAATGTACTTCAAGGCAAGCATATGGCCATGAATGCGCAAACTTTCACTTTTATAATTGCCCAGCAAACGCTTAATGTGGCAAAACGGACTAAGATGATAAAGACCAAATTCAGTATAAACCTTACTGTTGTCAAACGATATACCAGCAGATATGAACGCGCCATAAGAAAGGCATTATGTGATATTAAAAGGACCAACTCTGTACAGGCAAGCAGACGTGCCCAGAGCGTAATGCGTTAAATAGACGTTTTCCTCCCGTAGAAAAACAATATAAACAAAAGACAATTATATAGAGATTATTCTTTATGAGAAAACGCGAATGTACGCGACGTTGCGTTTATTCTGGGCTCATCTGCTTGTGTGTAGTTGTTTTAATAATGAATAGAAGCATATTGAGTTTAGCCTTTATCATCTTAATTCATCATGCCACATTATGCCACGTTTTGCGAAGGAAAACACTATATAGCCTACATATACATTATATTAATAAACTGTATATCGAATTTGATCTTTTATTTGCATATTAATACATTAAGCCATATTAAGTGTTAATGGTTTTCTACGGGAGGAAAACGCTTAACGAGAGACTTCATATTCATATTCGTTCATATTCTGTTGTTCTGTGGCCATGGATTTGCGGGTCTTGTTTTTATCTTCTACAGATGACTTGCAGGACCCTGTATGTTTTGCTAAATTAGTTTTAATCGTTTAACCACCACAGCATCTTGTCTCCACTGGCAACACGCATGATTTGTGTGGATTGCAAGTGACGTTGCAGGTAGCTGAGAGTGCAGGTGGCGATTGCGAGTGACATTGTAATTTAGTTTATTTTTTCTTGTTTCACCACCTGGCTACTGTTGTAAAATGTTGAGAGATTTGGTTAAAAAATATATATATATATATATAAAATAATGTAAAAAATAAAATAGACTGCAAATGACGTCACTTGCGGAAGTGCAGGCGTCTGAGAGTGCAGGTGTCTGAGAGTGCAGGTGCAGATGTCTGCAGCCAGACCCTATTGGAGAAAGGTAGTAAAGGATGATAAAATAGACAATGTGACATCAGTGGTTTAACTGTAATGTTATGAAGCCATGAGAATACTTTTTGTGCACAAAGAAAACAAAAAATACAGACTTTATTCGACAATTTTTTTTTCTTCCATGTCAGTCTTCAACGCATGACATCATGAGAGTACCACAACATATACGTGTGTCTTCCTCTTCTTGCAAATAAGGCGCAGTGCAGTGGTCGGTAACAGACGGCCCGCGGGCCAAAATTAGCCCACCAGCAATAATATCTGGCCCGCACCCGCAGTCAGATTATTCTGATAGTGGCTGGTTCTGAAATAGATCTGTCTTGACACAATTGTCACAATTTCTTTAAATCGCCTTTGAATAAGCACTTGCTGGTCGCGGCTGGAACAACACAAACTATGACGGTTATAATCTCAGGTACTGATTATGTGCTTTATTCAATGTTAAAAGTGTCTAATGTGAGTTTGAATATCATTTTGTGTGACATTTACAGCCATGCTGAAAGCAACAACAGATAGTTTACCTCAGATCTTGAAAATAAATTTAAGCAAACATATGTTAAAACTGTGAACGAACAAGTGTTTTCCATGACAAAGATGGTATCAGTCATTCAATATTTAGTTTTAACAATGTTAAAAAGGTTCAATATTTATGAATTAGATTATAAAATTCTATTTCGTTGAGAGTGCAGTGCAATTCTGTGCTTCTGAATGGCTGTGGCGTTACGTGACTCATGTCTGGTGTGGACAGCTAAATTGCTTGCCACGAACTAAGACTGTTTAGGTGTGCCATCTTACATCTAATATATAAATGTAAGTCAAAGTGTTGCCTACGTAACCAGTTAAAACTTGAGGTGGTGATGAGGTCTTAAAATGTATTGTAATAGTCTTATAAAGGTATTAAATTTAACTCATGATTTCTGTATATACCCTGGAGTAACAGCTCACTACCAGTTACAAAAGACACTGTAACAGTTTGTCACAGGCAAATCTAGTTGCATTTTTCATCAATTAGTTTCTTAAATTATCCTTTAACTATGTTCTGGCCCGCCATCTAGTGGCGAAATTTTTTTTTTGGCCCGACGCCAAACTTACTTGCCAACCCCTGGCGAAGTGCATCCGGGTTCTACATCAAAACACCTCTTCCTGCGTCAACAGCACCACATGCATGCACTGTGCACTCTTGTGAACATGCATCCAAGACTAAAAGAAGAAATGTTAAATGAAGCCAGCATTTTTTTTTCTTTGTGCACAAAAAGTATTCTCGTAGCTTCATAAAATTACGGTTAAACCACTGATGTCACATGGACTGTTTGAACAATGTCCTTCCCTTTCTGGGCCTTGAACGTGTCAGTTGCGTTACTGTCTATGCAGGGTCAGAAAGCTCTCATTTCATCAAAAATATCTTAATTTGTGTTTTGAAGACGAACAGAGGTCTTGCGGGTTTGGAACAACATGAGGGTAAGTAATTAATGACAGAAATTTTATATCTGGGTGAACTATCCCTTTAATAAATTTAGTGCATCAGCAAGCTGATGTTTGGCCATCACTGAGGCACAGAATTTACAGTACGTTCTAGCTGGCCTTAAGCTGTAGTCTTTGTGGCCCAGACGCAAGCGACACAAGGTTTTTGTCACTGCTAGTTAGCTTGCTGTGTCAATGCCTTTATATTTTATTTTAGCTTTATTTCATTTATCAAAAAAGTTTTAATAGTTTTAGTTACTAATAATAACCATTCAAATGACACTATGGACACAAATAACTTTGCAGAACTCAAGTGACTATTCACAGCTATTGAAAGCAGCTATTAGGTAATTGCATTTTGATTAGATCCAGATAAACTCTTGACTCACAGAGGACTCGCTGTCTCGCACAAGGAAGTCTCCCTCCACCCCCCTCTCGTTCAGCGCACACTCAGCTTGGTGCCGGGTCACGTTGCCATAGTACCAGTCCTTTCCGGCGAATTTCCCTGTGTGGGAGGGTCCCGTGTGGCTGTTCTGCTGGGATTGGGAGCCCAAGGCTAATGGACCATCGTTGAGCACAACCACATAGTTCTTTGGCACCAGACCCACCTGCCCACGGCAGTTCTTACACCTCCACCATTCGGGGTCATTCTCTGGCTTCTCCAGCACTTCCATCATCTCGCCCTTCTCGAAGTTCAGCTCCTCCTCTGTGACGGAACTGAAGGGGTAGAGCGTCTGAACAGTGTGTAGGACTCTGGGGCCCTGGCCGTTACTGAGGACCGGCCGTGAGGAGAAGACAGCGGGAAAGTCAGCTGACGTGTCCTCCACCTCCTCCTCCTGGACATAGTTAGAGGGGAACCAGCCCATCTGACCGTTATAGCTGCCCCGCCACCAGCCGTCGCTGCATTTCTCCATTACCATCACCCGGACTCCTTTAACCAGGCTGAGCTCATCCTCCCGTTCCGCATTGTAGGCAAACTTCACCACAGCTGGAGTGTTCAAATCATATATTCGTTCTGCTCCACCTCCATTAGACGAGTACTCATCGGTGCTGGGTGTTGGAGAGGCTTCCCGTGTGCTCGTTTTGCGTTTCGTTTTTCCCAAGCCTGAGAAAGAGACAGAGAAGTATTAGACATCAGACAGAATCATTATGTAAAACTCAAGCCTCTGAGCTCTGGTAATTAGAATTTGAAGAAAAAGGGCAGGGATATTGATTAACGCTGTAAGTTCATCAATACTAATCATTTCCTGCTGAAAGAAGACATTTGATAGCATTACTGCAGCCCGCCACATTTCCTCTTGGTGTCCTCTATCTATATTTGTCCTTCCCATCTTTCTCCCATTCTTAAAGGCATGGTCAGTTGGCTGTTTTCGAAGGCTGCCTAGTGCCTGTTGTACAGAAATGTCACGCCCCTTACTATTACGGGGAGTTGCATGTGTATTGTAAACAATGGCATCAAAATTGCCATATCAGTTTGAGCCCAAATCAGAATCAGAATCAGAATCAGAATGTGCTTTATTGCCATGTATGTTTACACATACTAGGAATTTGTTGTAGTGACAGAAGCTCCACAGTGCAATAGAATGACAGTGACAGGACCAGACACGAAAAAAGACATAATAAAAAGAACAATATACAATTATACAAAGACATACAATGTGCAAAAATAGCAAATAACTTTACAATATACAAAATACAAAATAAACAATTAACTATGTACGTAAGGTGCAATTAGAAGGGTAAGTAAGTATGCGTGTTAAATAAATAACTGGATAAGTGAATGTATAATAGCGTAGTGTGTTCCGCGTTTATTGTGAAGTGTTCATGAGATGGATTGCTTGAGGGAAGAAACTGTTCCTGTGCCTGGCTGTTCTGGTGCTCACTGCTCTGTAGCATCGACCGGACGGCAACAGTTCAAAGAGGGAATGTGCTGGATGTGAGGGGTCCAGAGTGATTTTGCCAGCCTTTTTGCTCACTCTGGATAAGTACAGTTCTTGGAGAGTAGGAAGGGTTGTACCAATAATTCGCTCAGCAGTCCGGACTATCCGATGCAGTCTTCTGAGGTCAGATTTGGTAGCTGAGCTGAACCAGACAGTTATTGAGGTGCAATCAGACCCAGAGAATATTACTGAAGAGGAGCACTGGTGTGAGGACTCTACTGGAATTGCTCAGTTTCTTCTTCTTCTTCTTCTCTAAAATGAATCATATTTTTGAGGGCCTAAACATGCTCAAACTCATGAAACTTTGCACACACCAAAAGTGGTGAGAATTTACATCTGATATGGGTTTCAGTAGGTGTGGCAAAATGGCTTGACAGCGCCACATATAGAATTTCAACGAAGTGCCCCTTGAGCAATGTTTTACTTAAATGTACGAAATTCGGTAGACACATGTAACACACCAATACCTACAAAAAAGTAATGCAGTACAAAGTCCGAAACCCAACAGGAAGTCTGTTATTTTAAAATTTCTTGGCAAGTTTTGTGCCGTTTTTGCCATTTCAGGCGTTTTATATTAAAACAAACTCCTCCTAGAGATTTACATGTAACAGATCAACACAAAATTTGGTCAGTGTAATCTAAAGCCCTTTGTGACAGTAAATTGCGAAGATCTTGAGTTTTCGTTGAAGGGCGTGTCCGTGGCAGCCTGACAAATTTCAATGATTCGCCATGAAACCGGAAGTTGTTATCATTTAGGCATGTCCGATATGCACCAAAATTCACATGTTTGATAAAAGTCCTGTCCTGAACACAAGCTAGGGCTGCACGATACATCGTTTCAGCATCGTCATCGCGATGTACGCATGTGCGGTAGTCACATCGCGGCAGTCACGATGCAGGGCAAAATAAAAAAAAAATAAATATTTGTGTCTGATTTAAAAATGTACTTTCTATATTTATAAACTTTCTATTCACGGATCTATATTTGTCTAATATAAAGTAATTAATTCATATTCAAGGGTTCTTTAAAAACCACAAGGCACACGTTGCTTCACCTACTTCGTGCATGCAGTCTCTGCGTGCGCATGGGGAAATGAGCGCGGGACGTGAGAAAAGCGCCGAAATGGAAGATTTGGTAGCAAAAAGAAACGCAACGTCGGTAATATGGAAGTATTTTGGGTACAAAAAGGATGATGCTGACCAAAAACAGGTGCTTTGTCGGGAGTGCCTGGCAGTTGTTGCCACAACTCGCGGCAACACTACGAATTTGTTTGACCATTTAAGTCGGCACCACAAAGCACTGTATGACGAATGCAAAGCCAGATCAGATTGCCGTCCAAAGCAAAAAACTATTTCGGATGCGTTTGCCAGTGTGACGCCTTATGAGAAGGGCTCTAAGCATAGGCGGAGTTTGACTTTTATGCGTGGGGGGGCACCCACTGGCAGACGAGCCAGCAGCAGATTTTTTTTTATTTATTTATTTTTTTTTTTCAGTTGCCCACCGCGGCACCGACCACCACCAACGTTTTTATTTTTTTATTTTTTATATAGTTAAAAAATATATATATTATTTAGTTCAGTGGAGAACAGACACTACAAATAAAACTGAACGCGGCTGCTCAATGCAGAGTGCCGAACGACAGTCGCATCGCAGATCAGATTTTATTTATCAGCGAGCAGAGTGACTAGCTGACCGACAAGAAGAGTGAGGTCAGACGAGACAAGACGATGGTGGAAGTTTGGCAATGTTTTTATTTTGAAAAGCCTGTTGATTTTTGCCGTTTATCTATGGTGGTTTTCCAAGTTTTTTGAATATTCGTTTCCTATTTATTTGGTTGTACAGTGTTTGCTGATTTTTACTTTGTGTAATTTCTTTCTTATTCGTTTTGCTAATAAACGTTCTACGTTTCTTATTTATTTGGTTCCACGGTGTTTACCGATTTTCAGTTATATATACTAGGCTATTTAAAATGTATGTAGGCCTAGCCTAAATTATTTGTTATTTTATATTAAGCATATAGCATGGTGTAAGCTATTTTTATTCGTTTTGTTAATAAAAGTTCTATACCTAATTTGAATTTATAGGCTAAGTGAGTTTAACGTTGTATTTTGTTGTTGCTTGAATGGGATTTTAAGCAATTGACGCCAAATTGCCGCTAATTTAAAAGTGAAAGTAAAATGTGCACTGCCCATTTACAAGCTATTTAAAAACTTGGGAAAGTGAGTGACAAGAGGGAAATTGAAGATCTGTGCCATTTAAGTTCGGAGCCAGTTTTCTACTTTCCTTATAACTGAGAAACTTGTTTTTGATGTAGCCAAACAGTTAACTTGCAAAAGCGGGAAAATAGCGAAAAGAGAGTCCTCTCTTTAAGACAAGTTGAGAATCATGAGTCGCGACTCGCGAGGATATGGGGCTTAAATTAAAATTAATTTAACCAAAACCTACTTATTCTATCCACTAAAATAATAAGATAATATAAATAAAATAAAAAAATGGATGAATGAATTCTTTGATTTTTCATACCTCAGACAAAATCATGATTGGCTCTTCCCCCTCATGTTAATTGTTCATGTTAATTCCTTAATGTGATAATGAAGTGTCCTCTTTTCATTCACAAAATGAGTTGCCTTTCATCAGGGTAAAAGCAACATTCATTATTAATTTCAGAACATATTAGAGCCTTGATTTGCCTGAATTGACAGTGAATAAGGTGTTTATGAAACAACCCAAAATAAGCTTTAAAAAGTATTTTTTTTCAGGGTTTTGATTATACTTTTACATTTTTTATTCTTTGGAAATGCTTATAAAATTACCCCAGTTATTCTTGAATTATTATTTGATTTTTAAGCAGTTCAAAACACCTGATGAACATAAACAAATTTGTACACATCGCAATATATATCGCAGGAAAAAAATATATCGCAATGTAATTTTTTCCCAATATCGTGCAGCCCTCACCGTTCACAGTTTTCCTAAAACCACCGGGTGGTGGTGAACCAAGGTGCAAGGGCCCTTTTATTGCTGGTTGCAGCTTTAATTTGTGAATGCTACTGCTGTTTATGTTATCTTTTGTTATATGTTTTTATCCTTATTAAAGCTTTAGTACAGTAATAAATGATTGCGTTGTAGCATATTTGTAGAGTAATTGTTTAATTTGTAAGAGTAATAATTTATAACAGTAACATGGCCTCACCCCCAGTGTTCCCAAGGGCAGGGTTTATGTAACTTTCAGGGTTTGTGGTGTCACAAACCCAGGAGGAAGCTTGTTGTACTCCCTACCAGCTGTTTGTTTTAGTCCTTAAGCAAATTCTGTAAAAGAAAATATCTCCCTTTGCATTAAACTTTGAACGTCGTAACTTTGCAGATGTCGTTTATGGTCAAACAGCAACATTACACACTAACTAAAGTTAAAAAGGTGAAATCATAATCAAGGACCCATGTAAACCTTATCTATCATATTTTCTCTAGATCCCAATGCAAAATATCATTAAAAATTATTACATTACTGTTCAGCAAGATTTTTGTTGTTTTTAAATATTATTTGATCAAAAACATTGTGAAATATTACTGCAATTTATAATAGACATATTCTATTTGTAATATATTTTAGATTTTTTTCTGTGACCACAAAGCTGAGTTTTTAAATGGTACTTTATACTGTGTTAAGAAAAGATTTCCTAAATTTTATATTAACCTTGACAGTCCTTCAAAATAGATTTAGTTTTTTACTTTAAAAATTTTCCAATGGAAAGGCCATATTTAATTTATCTTTTCTTTCTTGTTTCTTTTTTCAGTTAAATCACAGCATAAGAGGAAAACAGCTTTTAGTAAAGCAAAGCAAAGCAAAAAAAAAAAAAAAAACACCAAAACAATGCTCTTTCTAAAACAAAGTGCAGAACAGCTGTAATATTTAGGTTTTGTTCACACAACACTCATCCTTTAATTTTCACAATTAATAAAATAGTTATCGAGAAGCTCATTCACATAATAAGGTGTAAACATTTACATCTAAACAATGAATAAATTACACAAAAAGGAAGCAAAACTTCAACTTGTAGCTGTAGTTTTAAAATGTCTGCTTATCTGGGCATTTTGAATACTGCAACCTGTTAATATGGGCGATGAAATTAATATGCTCCACTTATGGGTATGTGATATTGACCTCCGTGTTGCTGCTTAGAGTATAAACACAATAAAATAAAATAAAAAACAGCAGAGACACTGAGCAATAGTGGCCCACCTGAAATAAACAGTCAATAAACACATTTACATGTGAACACACAATCACACACAATAGTACCCAGCAATTTCCTTCCTGCGGCAGAAGATCCACACACCTGATTGCACACACTCATCTCACCACTGTTTTTCTCACTCAGTAAACAACACACACACACACTCTCTACCTCCACCCTCGACCTCCATCTCAATACACACCTGCAGAGAATAGTAAATGACAATAACTTCCTCTCTGTACTATGAAAGAATAAGAGGAGAGAGAGAAAGAGTGCAGGTGTTCACATGTCTGCTCAACTGAGTTGAAAGTAGAGATGGCCTAGTTTTAGGAGCAAAAAGCAGCATGATATACTATGTGTGCAATTTTAAGGGCGTGTTGTGAGACAGGGATGTCAAGGATGATGCTGTACATTCACACATGGTGCGTTTCCATTCAAATGAGGAGGAAATGTTTCTGGTGTTGTGCATTACTACTGACTAGAAAGACAACAACTCACACAGACAGTGTGAGTTGACAGACATCACATCAGTGGCGCTGTGTGAAAAAATGGACATTTGGCATGAGAGCGTGAGAACTGAGTCTCACGCTAAATGCAAGTGACTTAGCAGCCCTTTAAATAGGAAAGGAAATGAAATATTCTATTAAGAGATGTATGGGTCAATGGCATGCGGCTCATGTTTGAATTGATTACTTTATACATTAAGCCTATCAGGTACACTGTAAAAAACAATTTGTTGAGTCAACTTAGATTTTAATTTGTTACCTGGCTGCCTTAAAATTTTAGGTTCAGTCAACTCAAAAGTTTATTCAACTTGAAATGTTTAATTATACTAAGTGACAACTTAGAAATTTGAGTTGATTCAACTTAAAATTTTAAGGCAGCTGGGTTACTTACCCATCTGTTAAGTTTAACAAACACAAATATCTAAGTTTTTACTTAGTACAACTTAACATTTCAAGTTGACTAAACTTATTTGAGTTGACTGAACTTAAAATTTCAAGGCAGCAGGGTAACAAATTATTTTAAATTAATTAAATTAAATTATTTTTTAATTTTTAAATTAGAATTCATTTTGGTATTACTAGGAGGGGGCACTACGTGAATTATCACTCATCTTGAAATGTATGTGAATCCAAGAAGAGTCAGTCTGGTCAACACTGTAGAGCCAGACATCTATGCTATTGCTGATAAGGAGTTCTATTACTGTGCATGCATATGCGCACACACAAAAACATCAAATCTGTTGTTTGGCAAACATTAAAACTTTAGCAAATAATGCTGTACAAGCAAAATTTCCAAGTTTTTATTTTTTTTTATTTTTTGTCAAAATTTCAAATGTGATGATAACGTGAATTATCACTCATCTTGAAATGCATGTGCATGCAAGAAGAGTCAGCCTGGCCAGCACTATAAAGCCAGACATCTATGCTATTGCCGATAAGGAGTTCTACAAGTTTTTTTTTTTTTTTTTTAATTGTTGAAATTTTAAATGTGATGATAATTTGCCTACCTCAGCCGGTGCATACGCATTTTTTTTTCTCACTTTAAGCAGTGTGTTAATTCACTTGATATACAAACTGCTCATATCTGTGAATCTGTTTGCACATGACACCTGAACTAAAGGGTGAGCGATAAATACATGCTGCTGAATTTGGTTTGCTTGTGACAACGGACAAGGGAGAATAACAAAAATAAGGAATTTGTAAGAGTGTCAGAAAAAGAAGGCAATAAAAGGTTAGCTAAAAAAAAAAAAGAATGTGCAGCATACAGATACATTATAAACTGTATATGGAAAATGTCACTGTATGTGGGTTTTTTTTCCCTTGCTTGATTCTTTCCATACATGTCATGGTTTAAGATGATGTATATGAATATTAGGGCTGTTAGTCAATTAAATTTTTTTAATCTAACGAATTACATGATGTTTCGATTAATTAATCTAATTAATCAAAATAAATTTTACTGTGAATATACCTACAAAAGATTATTTAAAGCTATTTTTCGGTCAACTGATAACATATCAGGTAGACATTACAAATTGTAGCTTTAGAAAGCAATATTTTAATTCAACACGAATTTATTACACAAACATTTAGGCTGCAGTGACCTAACATAAACTATAGAACATAAAAGAAGATAATTTGAGAAACATCACAATGTTTCTGTTCATACAATGAAAGTAACCAAAACAGCTTTGTTACCAACAATCTTCAAAATACTTTATTTTATGTTCCACAAAAGAAAGGTTTGAAATGACACGAGTGAGTGAGTTATGGGTGAGTAAATCACAGAATTTAATTTTTTGGGGTGAATTATCCTTTTAATGTTTTGATTTTTATCATTAGGCCTATTATTATTATTTTTGTAATGAAATGATACTCTAAATAAGAAACTAAATTTACCAGCAGATGGTGGTAAATGTCTTTATGAGTCATACATTCATTCGTCCAAACGCTGATTCATTCAGGAATGAAGTAAATGGCTCTCTTTATGAATGGGCCTTGGAATCATTGGTTCACACGATTCATTCAAAACGCAGATTCATTCAGAAACTAAACACCACTGTGTTGCTGAGGCACGCAACAATTCTGCTATGGCTTCATATGTTCATATGTTCTCCGCAAAATTGAGCAAAAACATGTAGTACTGCATTTAAAATAACACAATATCAACTTCTTATTTACTGAATTGTTGTATAAAATCACATTTAAGCACATGATAGATCAGGACAAAATCAGCACTCATGTCATATTGCTCTTGCTGCCTAGGTGATATCATGTGAAATATATATATATATATATATATATATAAATAAATAAATAAATAAATAAATATGAGACAAAACACATACAGGGGCATTTTTTGCACTAATATCTTAAATTTTAATTTATAACTGCATTTATAACTCCATAAAATGTCAACAGTCAACTCTATCAAAATGTAAGATGACATACAGGTCTGGGGATGTGGCCAATCTTAATGTTTTGTATATGAATGCAAAAAAAAAACAACTGTCTTAACCATCAGTCTTAAGTTTTGCTGTATTTCTGAACATGTTCTTCTCTTTTCCTTTTTTTGCATTACTCTTTCTGTCTACATGCCATGGTTTGAGCTGCCACAATGATTAATATGATAAGAAAGATCATGTGGTAACATCTGAAAATCACTGTATTTCTGAACATGTTCTTCTGTTTCTTTCTTTGCATGTCTTTTGCAAACTACAAAATGGTTTGAGCCATCACAATGGTGAACATGGCTGCATTCACACCATATTGTAATTACCACAATTCTGAGAAGACAACACGTGATGTTCTACTTGGAGCTATTCCACGTCCTCTGACTCATAGGTAGCACCTAAATGAATTTGTAGCAATCAGGTGGTCTAAGTCTTAGCTCTAAGAACATGCCCAGCTTACAAGTTTTAGAGACAAGTTCTGCAAGCATGTGAATGCTTTGGTGTTGATAGTGTTGCTATAAAAATGCATTAAGAATGCCACATGTTGTCATCTTGGAATTACACAAATTACGACATGGTGTGAATTCAGCTTATGGTAAGATAGATCACATGACAACAATAAAAGGTAAGCTAAATCTGAATATTTTGTATATGAATACATCAAACAACTGTATTAACTTACGTTAAACTCCAGCATGAACCTTTAATTCTGGAAAATCAGTATTTCTGAGCATATTCTTTTCTGTTTCCTTTTTTTTTTTTACATGGCTTTTCCCATCTAGATGCCTCTGCTTGATCTGTTATAATGGTAAATATCATGAGAAAATTCATGTGATAGCAATAAAAGGCAAGGCAAATCTGATTGTTTTGTATATGAATTAGTGGTGTCAATCGCTTAAAAAAAATAACTAATTAAATCACACATTTCTGAAATTAATCGTGATTAATCCCACCTAACAATACAATTTTTAATTATACTTTTATATTGCAATAATTTCACATTCAATCTTCAAATTAATTTAGAAACAACATAAAGGAAGTATATTTTTGATATGTTTAAAGACATCCTTTTTTATGACTGAAGGCAAGTATCACTGATACCAACTGATGTTTCTATGAATTTTTTTCCTAATATTAAACCATTTTACTATAGCCATTCAACATTATAATTGAGAGCTTTCAATTTAATATTTATTAGACTTGTAATTTAAGTGAACTTAAAACAATCTTCACATAAACCCATTATAGCTACCAGTGCCCTAAATATAGCTAAATTTAATAAAGTTATCAAACACTAAAACCTAAATTAAATAAAAGATAAATCTTAAAACTACAGAAGTTTATAAATTTCCTCTTTTTTATTTTTGTTCTTTTATTAACAGACATCACAGCAGCTGGTTATTAGGATATTTTGAACATAAAGCGGATCTGATACCACTTTAAATGTGACTCTTAAATAATAAACACTTGCATGCACAGTTTTAAGGCAACTTTAGTCGCCTTTTTGAAAGCATTTCAGGATTTTTCTTCATATAATGGACTTCAATTGTGCCCCCGATTTTGAACTTCCGAAATGTAGTTTAAATGCAGCTTCAAAGGACTCTAAACGATCCCAGCCGAGGAAGAAGGGTCTTATCTAGTGAAACGATCGGTCATTTTTTTCATAAAATAAAAATTTGTATACTTTTTAAGCACAAAAGCTCATGTAGCACAGGTTCTGGCATGCGTGTTCACGACGTACTATTGAATCATGTCGAAAGGTCACGCAGAATGTAGGCGAATATACAGACCCAGTGTTTACAACACAAACACGCAAAGACCAAGAAAGTGCAAGTCAGTCAAACACTGTTTACAAACAAAAAGGTACAACGTGTCGGACGATTCTGAAGTTGTAGGAGAAAATAAGATGGAGTTTTTAGCCATACTTTACCTTTTTTAGCCGGCGTACACAGACAATGAACTTAGACGTGATTCGTAGTAGTGATGGGAAGTTTGAATCATTTTACCGACTCGGACCTTTGAGTCTCGTTTAGAAAAATGAACAATTCTTTTTGAGTCATTTCGTTAATTTTAGCAAAATCAGCGTCACGTGACAGCCCCATAAGATGAACGAATGACTCGAAAAACCCGAAGACTCGAAACAAGTGAACTAATTCCAGTACAGAACCTAATAGGATATTGCGCATGCGTGACTGAACGAATCGCTCCCCGAGACAACTCGTTCTTTGCGAGTCACTTTAAAGATTTGTTCAAAATGAATGAATCGTTCAAGAACGACCCGTGGATGCGCATCCGAGAGCCTGTGCTACGTGAGCTTTTGGGCTTAAAAAGTATACAATTTTTTATTTTTCGAAAAATTTGACCGATCTTTTCGCTAGATAAGACCCTTCTTCCTCGGCTGGGATCGTTTAGAGCCCTTTGAAGCTGCATTTAAACTACATTTCGGAAGTTCAAAATCGGGGGCACAATTGAAGTCCATTAAATGAAGAAAAATCCTGAAATGCTTTCCTCAAAAACCATAATTTCTGATTTAAATAATTTTTACGACTGAAGACAGAAAGACATGAACATCTTGGATGGCAAGGGGGTGAGTGAATTTTTTGTAAATTGTTGTTTTGGAATTGGACTTCTCCTTTAATAGGCTATAGCCTTCAGTGTGCGCCGGCATATTTGTGCGTGCACTTGAAGAGCACGATTGTCACCGGTACCATTTCTGAGCTTGCTTGACTCGCGCCTGGCACTGAGGTGACGTTGGAGTGCGCGTCTGAAAAGTCTCCTGTTCGATGTGCTCGTTATTATGCTCTGTGTTCTAAATAAACAATTCTTTAATAATTGTGGGTGGGGTGGCCGAACCTAGCCCCGCCCCTGCATTAATTGCGTTAAATATTTTTAAAATGAAGAAAAAAAAACAACAATCGCCTGCGTTAACGGGCTAATTTTGACACCACTAATACACTAATATGAATGCATCAACAAAATGTATTAGCTTGTGAAGTGCAGGATGAATCTTCTGAAATTCCAAATTTTGGAAACTGCTTTATTTCTGAACACATTCTTCTCTATTACTTTCTTTGCTCATTACTCTTACGTTCATCACTCTTTCTGTGTACATGCCATGGTTTGAGGTGCCACAGTGGTGAATATGGTAAGAACGATAATTTGACTACAGGAAAAACCTATATTAACTTGTATTAAACTGCAATATGAATCTTTTTTTTTAATTCTAGAAAATCACTAAATAAATCACATTCTGAGCATATTGTTCTGTTTCTTTCTTTGAATGACTCTTTCCAACTCTATGCCACGGTTTGAGCCTTCACAATGGAAAACGTGGTAAGAAATGTGATGTGACGTGTTAAAGTGCAGCAAGAATCAGCCACAATGACGTAGTAAAGTAAATCATCCAACAGCAATATAGGGTAAGTCAAATATGAATGTTCTGTATATGAATACATACAGTTTAAACTTGTTTTGAAGTGCAAATTCACTGTATTTCTGAACATTTACTTCTGTTTCTGTGCATAAATCTTCCTGACTACATGCATCAGTTTGAGTCAGCACAATGTAAAGCATGGTAATACATAAAAATGTTCTTCACCATTTCTTTCTTTGCATTATTCTTCCCATCTACAAGTCATGGTGTTGTACTGTCACAATGACAGCAATAAAAAAAGTCAAATCTCAAACTTTTATATAAATACATAAAAAAACAAACAAACAAACAAACAAACAAAAAAAAAACTGTATTAACTAACGTTACATTCCAGCATAAACCTTTACTGTAATTCTGGAAAATCACAGTATTTCTTAGCATATTCTTCTCTGTTTCTTTCTTTGCATGAGTCTTTCCAATTGCATCCCATGGTTTTCAAAGTTAAAAAAAGTTAGAAAAGGTCATCTTACAGCAATAAATGTTAAGTCAAACCTAAATGTGAACAAATTAAAAAACATATAAAAATACACCAAAGGCATCAAAACCTATTAACCTGTATATGTGTGGCATGAATTTTTTTTTTTTTTATTCTGAAAATCACTTTCTGAACATGTTCTTTTGTTTCTTTCTTTGCCTGACTCTAGCCAACTGCTGTCACAGTGGTGAATATAGTAAGACAGATCACATGAAAGCAATAAAAGTTAAAATCTGAATGTTTTGGATATGAATACATCAAAAAACTTTTGAAGTGCAAAACAACTTAACACTAGTTCTTCTGTTGCTTTCTTTGCATGATTCTTTCCAACGACGTGGCATGGTTTGAGCTGCCACAACTATGTAAAACTATGTAAATCTTTTAATCTGGAAAGTCACTGTATTTCTGAAAATGTTTATCGGTTTCTTCTCTGCATGACTCTTTCCAACTGCTTGCCACAGTTTGAGCCATCACAATGGTGAATATGGTAAAATAGATTGGATGACAGCAATAAACAGCGAACCAAGTTTTTCTCCTCAGGTACTGTGACATGAGAAAGTATTGGCCTAAAAGATAATAAATAAATTTAAATAAACAAATAAATTAAAAAGTGAGTGGGAATCTTCTAAAGGCAGCAGCTCTGAGGCTTTAAGGTCAAAGTTTTCCACAGAAACAGTTTCTCAAGACAACAGGATGCAACTTCTAACAGCTGGGTTCTGGGGTTGCACTAAAACCAGTGTGAAACATCTGTGGTTTCACTGATTTATGCAAAACTCCAAACACAGTCAAGTTTGAAGTTAGAAATTAGGAAAGATGTTTCAACGTGAGTGTTCCAGTTATACCAAGCGTCATGCATCATCTTTAACACTCCTGTTAACAAACATTAGTCTGTCTGTTTAGGGTTGGTTGGGGAGACTGAGTCATTAAACTGCTGTTTACAGGCAAAACAATGATCAAGCCTTTCATTCATAGGGCCGTCTGTGATTTCACTGGCTACTACACATTCAAACCTGAAAGAACAGTATGTCTTGTTTTCTCAACTCCCATCATCTGGTAGGCTTTTTTCATACAGGTGAATTATTTACAGTTCTGCCACACCAGAAACATTTAACACTTATTGCACAAGATGCAATGGTTTTGAGCAGCACAACTGATCGATTTTTCTAGATTTTTCTAAATATCTTAGTGGCAATTGTTAAGGTAGTGTGCTATACATGAGGTTAAGGTTTGTTGGTGTGTTTAGGGGAACAGAAGCAAGCCGCCAACCACGCACGTCTAAACAGGAGTGCAGACAAGCACAAAGCTCTCTTGCAGCAGAAGAGAACATGGGTGGGAAAATTAACCTTCACCTCAGGCTGTTTTCACAATACTTTTAACTGTGATTTTATTTATTACAAAGTGCACTATATTTCATCAGGATTGTGCATGAAAACATTGGAGCTCATTCAAACATACTAAAATTAAATGAAAACCAGATTTGAATCCAAGGCCACACACTGTCTGCAACAATGTAAGCTGACACAGTAAGCTGACATCTGGTTTATATATATATATATATATATATATATATATATATAAAAGAATGGCAGATATTTAGGCTAAAGTGGGCGAAGATAAAAATCTATAAAAAGATAAAAATATCTCATTATTTTGTCTTTGTTATTAAAAAATAAAAACAAAGACATTACAAATGCACATAATATACAAATAAAACAGTGCTTTATTGTTTTACAATAGGTGTATTTAACAGTAGCATTCAAGAAACTAAATGATCAAATATAAAAATAAAACACCATATACACTTCACTGAAAAAAATATACATTGATTCTTATTAAAGCAACTGTATTAAAGTTCTTTAGTCAAGTTCAGTGAGTGATTTTTAGGGGTTGAAGTGTGTAGTGCTGAAACCCTATTGTAATTGTTAGAATGGCCAAGGATCAGCAATCTCCACATAAAACTTACTGTGTCTGTAGTAGAGACTTGAAACTTGGAGGGATGGTAGTACTCACACCGCCTACATCATCACCAAGGCTCACCCCAATCAGCCTGACAGGGGCGCTACAGCAATCAAAAGTACAAAATCACTCATAACTCCAAACCCATTTGTTACAGGCTCAAGTGTCTTATGTCACTGGAGTCCTTGGCTAATGGTAGACAAAACACATGTCGTGGATACATCTGTCACCCAATGCGAAATTTTCGGGTATTTTGGATTTTTACATAAAAACCTACTTTTGCAAACTAGTCCTAGGTTTTTCGCCCAGGTCGGAACCAAATCAGTGCAGGAAGACTCTCTGGAGAGTGAATATCAACAATTCTCAAAAAAAAAAAAAAAAGCTGAACTTTCAACCTCTGTTGCAAAGGGATGCCAAAACATTCGAAAGGGACAGGGCTGCCTTTACTAAAACGGCTATAACTTTTGAACGGAATGAGATATCTTTGCGCCCTAAAGGTCTGTGAGAAATTTGAAAAAAATATCGCATTTTTCGAGGGCATAAACGATTGTATATTTTGCATTTTTTCACATGTACGCACGATATTCATATCATATGATAGACCTCATTCCAAACAACTTTGCCTCTAGAACCACGGTTGTCAATCAAACCGTTTGTTAAATGATTGAGAAAATCTATGAAACTTACTTTTGCAAACTAAAAAAAAAAAAAAAAACAGTGCAGTTCTCTGGACTTTCTTGGTCAATAATTATCAAAAAAAAGTTAAAATTTACCCTTTGGTAAGCTATTAACAGGGTCGGTTAGAAAAGGGACCTGTTTAAATATAGTCAAAATCCTATAAAGCTTAAACGAAAACTCAAAACCTCACAAAACCTGGTGAGCACATGTGACAGGTGATTCTAAAAGCATGTTTGAATGAGTTTTAGGGAGATCGGACAACAGCTGGTGCTATAACAGTCATAAACGTTAAAAAACATCATATCTCTATGGTAAATTACAAGGATTTGTCAAAAATGCTTTTTTTGGTAAATCACTGATTTAGGTGGTTACAGGCTTGCTAAATAACATATAATGTCTTTTTTCGTATGTGCTTAAATGCCTTAACGCGGTTGAACCCCGGTAATCAGCTATATTTCTCATTGTGTTTTGTTGTTTTGTTAACATTAAAGGGATAGTTCACCCAAAAATGAAAATTCTGTCATCATTTACTTACTCTCAAGTTGATTTAAACAGAAAATTAGTTTAAATGAGAACAGTTTTTTTCCTACCATCACAGTCAATATGGACCAGAAACTGTTTGGTTGCCCACATTCTTCAAAATATCTTCATAAGAAAATATCACCACAAGAAAGAAATTAATACAGGTTTGGGACAACATGACAGTGAGTAAATAATGACAGAATTTTAATTTTTGGGTAAACTATCCCTTTAATGACAAGCGGCAGCATGTTTGGTATTAATCTGCTGTCACTTTAAGAGCTGTACACATCTAATATACAGGCATACATCCAATTTACTTTCACTTTAGACATAACTAACTGTGTTTATACCTAAAACTTGTATGTTTTTAACAGCATTAATGCAATCAGACGTGAAATCTAACATAGTCCAGTGATTAGGCACTGTTTGACAGGCTTCAAGTGTACATGCTCAGAAAAAGTGCATGTCAGAACAGCATGTTAATTAAATATTTAACCGACAAGGCTTTAAATCAAATGTCATTGGTTATCATGTCATATCTTATTTGAATATAAAGTACATAAGTACAACTTATTGTACAACAATCAACAAATATTGATTTCAGAGAACTGAAATTCTGAAGTTTGTGAAACTTCACAAACAATTTCTCTGTTCCTTACATAAAGTTATCATACAGCCTTAGAATACATCACATTAGTCAAATGGACTACACTTACTATATTATTGTAGTGTTTTTTGGAAGATGACATTGTCCACCCCTTTTCGCATTGTATTGGAAAGGGCTGCACAAACATTCTTCATAATTTCTTTATTTGTGCTTCATGTAATAAAGTAAGTTATACAGGTTTGGAACTACATGGTGGTGAATGGTGATGATGACAGTTTTCTTTCTTTCTTTCAGTTGACTTAATTCAGAGAAACTACAATATTTATACACTGATAAGAAAAAAAGACCTTTAAAAACACTGAGGAAAGAGCAAAGAAAAAAAATGGGGAGAGAGAGACAAATGAAGGCTGCCAGAGAAAGGGTAACCTTGTCACAATGGATGAGCAGAGGGGAGGTAACCTTGACAACAGCAAATCGGGTGCAGGGATGAAGGCAGGAACTGTATGCATGAGCGGCATTGACTGAATGACCTCAGACACGAGCAGAGATGAGATTATGAGGCCAGCAGGTGAAAAACATCAATACACCTTCACATCTGTGTGTGTGTGTGTGTGTGTGAATGACATGAGCAATAGAGCAACGTGCACACACACACCTCATTTATGTAGTCCATAAACACACCTGAGTCTCACCTCATAGATGGCAGATGAGCACATTTATCAAAGCACACTGAAAGAACAAACAGCCTGTGAGTGAGCTGTCCTCGCTCTGTCCACCAAGGATCGATAGACCAATAGACCTGGGAAGAGGATGTGCTTTTAAAATATGACACCCAATGTCAAGCATTGAGGCTGCCTGTATGGTCATGACACCACTTTTGACTCGCTTTCAGTGCCAAGTAAAAGAGCCATTAGAGGTGGCAGAGTGTACAGTGCATTTTTGCTGAAGGGATAGCGACAGAATAAAAGCAAATTTGTCATTATGTTGTATTCGAGCAGCTGCATCATCATCATGGGATAAGGAAAAGACAATTTTAAGGACTCGCAGAAACAGCATAATATCAAGAAAATGATATTTATTAACAGACTGAACAGAAAAACACTTCTTGTATTAACGTCCACTCATAGAAAAAGAAACATGCCTCCGGGGGGCGCTGTGGTGCTCTCATTTAACCCTTTTTAATAAACTACATTTTTCTCCCCTAAAAAAATTAACACTTCCTCCAAATCACAAAAGATCCAACCAAAAGAAAATACACTTTGTTCACTTCTCCAAGCCAAAAAACAAACAAAAAAAAAAATCTAAATCAATCACTTCTACACCACACTGAACAGTGTTTTACAGATTTATTCTCTGTGGAGCCCTTCTGACACAGAAAGGCCTAGTATAAACAGAACCTTGAGATACTTCTGGTACCACCTTTAATTGTGTTGCTCTCATCTGATCTACATGCTTTTTGTAGGCCTTGCCTTCTACCCAGACAAGGTACGTAATCGGACCTAACGGTCTCTCAATTTCTCCTAACTTCCACTTTTTTTTTTATCTCCCTTGAATTGCTTCACAAGTACCTTCTGCTGTGGATAAAATGCTCTCACACGAGCAGAACTTGTTGTCTGCACTTGCTGCTTTTCCCACATTTGAGAAGAGAACTGTGGCTCTATCTGAGACAGCCTCGTTCTAATCTTTCTTTTCAGAAATAATTCAGACGGATGTTTTCCTGTCCCTGTCAATGGACAATTTCTGTAACTCAATAAAAATCTGTCAGTGCAGTACTGAAATGTAATGTCCAAATACTTCTGTTTTTCCAATGACTGTTTAAAGGTTTGAACGAACCTTTCCACCAATCCATTTGAGGCTGAATGCTAAGCTTCTGATTTAACATGTTCTACTCCATTCTTTTCCAAAAAAGGTTTCAAACTCCCTGGACACAAACTGAGGTCCATTATCTGAAACGATTACTTTAGATAATCCAAAGCTAGCAAATATACTGCACGTAACCTCAACAGTTGCTTTAGCAGTGGGAGTGGTCATTTCTGGCCAACGAGAATAGGCATCAATAGCCTTTTCACAAAAATCAACATGAACTTTAAACTTCATGAACAACATGAAGATTCTCTATGGGGTTCAGGTCTGGTGAGTTTGCTGGCCAGTCAAGCACACCAACACCATGGTCATTTAACCAACTGTTGGTGCTTTTGGCAGTGTGGGCAGGTGCCAAATCCTGCTTGAAATTGAAATCAGCATCTTTAAAAAGCTGGTCAGCAGAAGGAAGCATGAAGTGCTCTAAAATTTCTTGGTAAACGGGTGCAGTGACTTTGGTTTCAAAAACACAGTGGACCAACACCAGCAGATGACATTGCATCCCAAATCATCACAGACATTGGAAACTTAATACTGGACTTCAAGCAACTTGGACTATGAGCTTCTCCACCTCCAGATTCTAGGACCTTGGTTTCCAAATGAAATACAAAACTTGCTCTAATCTGAAAAGAGGACTTTGGACCACTGGGCAACAGTCCATTTCTTCTTTTCCTTAGCCCAGGTAAGACGCCTCTGACGTTGTCTGTGGTTCAGCAGTGGCTTAACAAGAGGAATACGACAACTGTAGCCAAATTCCTCGACACGTCTGTGTGTGGTGGCTCTTGATGCCTTGACCCCAGCCTCAGTCCATTCCTTGTGAAGTTCATCCAAATTCTTGAATCTATTTTGCTTGACAAGCCTCTCAAGGCTGCGGTTTTCTCGGTTGGTTGTGCATCTTTTTCTTCCACTCAACTTTCTGTTAACATGCTTGGATACAGCACTCTGTGAACAGCTAGCTTCTTTGGCAATGAATGTTTGTGGCTTAGCCTCCTTGTGAAGGGTGTCAGTGATTGTCTTCTGGACAACTGTCAGATCAGGGCTGTCTTCCCCATGATTGTGTACCCTAGTGAACCAAACTGAGAAACCATTTTGAAGGCTCAGGAAACCTTTGCAGGTGTTTTGAGTTGATTAGCTGATTGGCATGTCACCATATTCTAATTTGTTGAGATTGTCGAGTTTTGTTAAATGTCAGCCAAAGTCATCACAATTAAAAAAGCCCATTTGCGTGCTCTGCAGAGGATTTATATCTGATGTCATATTGGTATGCTGCCAAAAGCAATGCCCATCTTTGCAACCACGCAGCTGCTAAAGCGGGCACTCCTGTTTTTCGTCCTAAAATCTTAACCAAAGGCTACAGGTCCGTAATGAGCAAACATTTTCGGTCGTACAAATAGTTCCTAAACTTTTGCATTCCAAAAATTATGCCCAAGGCTTTTTTTTTTCTTGCTCAGAGTGCAAGAAGCTTATGCAATGTTTTTTTCCGAACCATCTGACATTTGATGAGAAATCACTGGCCCTACTCCATATGCAGATGCATCAGGTTAATCGTGACCTTGTAATCACCACAAATGCACACCTCTCCATTTGTTTTTGGTATATACACGACTGGTGCCACCCATTCGCTGTACTCAACAAGTGTAATTATACCCTGCTTCTCTAACAGTTGTAAATGTTTGTCAACAGCTTCTTTCATGGCATATGGCACTGTTCTACTCTTGCAAAACTTTGGAACGGCATTTTCAGCGACTTGCAATTTGGCCCGTACACCTGAAATTACCTCGTTTTCTGAATTAAACATGTTGGAATATTTCTCTTTAAGCTCATTTACTGGATTAGCTACATGGTTCACTCTAGAACAGTCTAGATGTAAGTGCTGAATCCAGTTTCAGATGGCTGAAGTTTACATCTTTTGAACCTCTTTCTGTACAACGTCTCTGAAATGATGGACATGGCTGTTCCTGTATCAACCTCCATCTTTACCTTAACACCATTACATTTGATCATTACCATGTAGGGTTTTACATACTCACTGTTCCCCTTTAACGCAAACAGTCCATAGTCCTTATCAGCCTCTGACTGTTGCAGCTCAGTTTCCGCAGTGGGCTGGTTCAGATCGTCACTTGCATCTGAGTCTGGTGGTCGAGATAGCTGATCGGCACTCCATTTTGCCTTTGAAGTATGGCACAACACTCTCTTTGTTTGTCCCTCGCTGCCCCCTTCCGTTGAGATGTATTTCGTCTCGCGTTCCCAAGCTGTCTTATTAGCGGCTTGTGATTTAGCGAAGCCGCCTCTTTTCTCCGTTGTTTTTTTAGATGTGGCATTTCAGCAGGCACGTTCTAAATGTTCCTTTTTGTCGCAGGCTCTACATTGAAAATCCTTATACTTTCAGTTCGATGCAGCATGTCTTTTTCCCAGACATCGGCAACACTAGGTTAATTCGCTCTTATCGCGTCTACCCTTCCCTGGCATTCTCTCTTTCGCTCCCGGGGGCTCTCACACTGTCGGTTCTCATCGGTGCATGCTGAAAGGCTTTTAAACTTGAAACAGTACATTCAAAATTGTTCACAATGTCCAATACTTTAGACCAGGTCAACTGTTCACCATAGGCTGCATTCAGAAGCCGAGCTCGTAAATCCTTACTGCATCCTTACGTACACGAGCTGATCCCGTAACTGTTCCTCCAACGAAGCGCCAAACTCACAGGTGGAGGCTAATCCCGTTAAAGGGCCACATATTTGGCTAAGGATTCCCCATTTAACATGCTCAGAAACTGTATCTTTCGCTCAAGACGTTTTTCTTGCCCACACAGAAGTCTGAGCGTTTTCATGTCGGTTAGTGGTGTCTCAGACGGTCTTTTCAGTGCCAGTAAATTTGTAAACAATGAAAAGGTTTTTGCACCTACCACGGACAGAAAAACAGCACGTTGCTTGCTTTCTTTGATTCCGTTGGCTTCCACAAATTGTACAAAACGCTCCTCATCATTAGCCTCTATGAAACACAGCCCCGAATCTGAGCTGAACACCGCCATCTTCTTCGTGTATTATACCAGCTTCAAGTCCGACTCACTTTGAGATACTTCCTCTCTCATCCCATACTCGTCGCCAAATTGTTGTATTCGAGTGGCTGCATCATCACCATGGGATGAGGAAAAGACAATTTTAAGGACTCGCAGAAATATCAAGACGACGATATTTATTAACAGACTGAACAGAAAAACACTTGTTGTTTTAACGTCAGCTCACAGAAAAGAAACATTCCTCCGGTGCTGTAGCGCTCTCATTTAACCCTTTTTAATACACTACAATTTACTCATCCTCTCACCAATCTAATTCTCTTAAAGGAGAAGTCCACTTCTAAAACAAAGATTCACATATAAATGTACTCACCCCCTTGTCATCCATGTTTATATCTTTCTTTCTTCAGTCATAAAGAAATTATGAACTCTGTGTATTCTGACTCAAGACAGTTAGGGAATGTTGAAAAACTCAGATCATATTTTCTCCCTCAACTTCAAAAAGCATTTCAAAATCATCCTACATCACTGCAGAAGTACCGACCCAGTGTTTGCAAAGTGAACATGCAAAGATTAAACACCCTTAACAAAAAAGGTAAAACAGTGATATAGGACAATTTCGAAGTTGAGGGAGAACATGAGAAGGGAGTTTTTCCCGACATACCCTCATGAACCGGAACAAAAACAGTCCAGGCAGAGTAAGACAAGATGGGCGTTTGGCATTAAAAAGTATATAAAGTGTATTATGTTTATTAAAATAACTGATCGTTATGCTAGATAAGACCCTTCTTTCTCGGCTGGGATTGTTTACAACCGCATTTGGGATCGTTTGAAGCCGCATTTAAACTGCATTTTAGAAGTTCAAAATCGGGGCACCATACCAGTAAATTATATGGAGAAAACTGCTGAAATGTTTTCCTCAAAAAACAATTTCTTTACGACTGAAGAAAGAAAGACATGAACATTGTGGATGACAAGTGGGTGAGTAAATTATTTGTAAATTGTTGTTCTAGAAGTGGAGTTCTCCTTTAATAGTTTATATGGTACAAAAATCTGGTTCTGGTGTGTGTTCCTAGTGCTAGGCCTGGTTCCCTGTTAATGGTTAAGTGAAACCTTTTTTTTTCCTGGCTTGAAATCTTGATTTCCAGAATAGCATCAAGGATTTGGAAAAGGGATTTGTGATCTGGTCACAATAGTTACAGCTACAGTTAGCAGCTCAGTGGTGGTAAAGCTTATCAGTACATAATGAATAACTTTAATCTGTTTCTCAAACAAAATAATTTTATCACTTCAGAAGACTTTATAGCAATCATATAGGGACTGTTTTTATGGTGTGTTTGTGAGCTTAAATTTTTTTTGAGAAGTTTTGCTTACTCATGTTGCTCTAAACCTGTATGCCTGCCTGCCTTCTACTAAACAAACACACAAAAACAACCAAACAGTTCTGGTGACCATCAACTTCAATTGTTTGAACACACACACACACACACACACACACACACACACACACACACACACACACACACACACACACACATACATTTCTCAAAGTCTCTTCTTTAAATGTTCTATAGAAGTCATGCAGGTTTGGAACACCAAGAGAGTGAGAAAATCATGCCAATTTTCATTTTTAGGTGATTTTTAGGCTGAGATGAACTGTTGTTACATTTAAAATCAAAAGTTTACATACCTTTACATAATTTATAAAAATGACCCCATTCAAAAGTTTATATACACTTGATTCTTAATACAGTTTTGTTACCTGAATGATCCACAGCTTTTTTAAATAGTTCATGAGTCCCTTGTTTGTCCTGAACAGTTAAATTGCTTGCTGTTCTTCAGAACAATCCCACAAATTATTTTGCATTTTTATGCAACAATTACAGAAGGTTCAAACACTCATTGATGCTTGAGAAGATAAAACTATGCATTAATCTGAAGATCGGTAAATGTAACTTATTTTGTTATCTGGGAGACATGCAAGTATCTTCTGTAGCTTCTGAAGAGCAGTACTAAATTTAAAAATGTACACACCTTCATTCAGTTCAAAAGTTTACAACCCTGCCTCTTAATGCATTGTTTCTCCTTCTGGAGCATCAGTGAGCATTTCAACCTTCTGTAATAGTTGAATACAAGTCCCTCAGTTGTCCTCATGTGTAAAAAGATGGATCTCAAAAAAAATACAGTCATTGTTTGGAAAGGGTTCAAATACACAAATGTTGAAAAACTAAAGAATCATTCAGGTAACAACACATTATTAAGAATCAAGCGTATGTAAACTTTTCAATGGGGTTATTTTTATAAATTCAGCTATTATTTTCTCTAGTGGAACATATGTAAACATCTTTAATGCGAAATACCTCATTAAGATCAGTTCTAAATAAAAAAATAACATGCATGTTGTATGATCCCTCTTATTTTGGTAAAATAATGAACATTTTGCAGATTCTGCAAGGTGTATGTAAAGTTTTGACTTCAACTGTATGAACTGTATACAGTGAAGTCCTGGGTGACATTTTATTACAATGAACAGGCTCTACTCCAAATCTCATTTTAAACAGTTAATGTTCTTGTTCAGAGAAGGTCTTCCAAATACCAAATAAAGCAAAAGCCAACCAGGAGCAATCAAAACAGCGATTTAAACAGAAACAGTGAAACAGGGTCTCCCTGCAGAGATTCTCGCCCTCCATCCTCCCATTTCCTGTCTTCGACTCCATGCAGAGATTCATGTGTCAGTAATTAAGCATAGCATGTAATGTGCTACGTAAGGAAAGTGGGGGAGCGGAGAAAAGGATGTTCTAGAGAGGTTAAGGTCAAAGGGGCAGTGAGCTGGGGCCCATTTACCCTGACAGGGAAGGGGTGGTGCAGTGTGTTTGTGTATGTGTATGGACATCTTGTAAATAGCTGTCAGCAGGAAAGCAAAATGGAGTGGAGGATCCTAATTGCTCTGTCTGTCTCTGAAAGTGATGACTGTGCACTCAACAAACATCTCTGTGTTTGTGTAGATGTCTTGATAGCTGCCAAATCCCACACCTGAATTCACAGAAAGCCATATGCGCTACCAGTCAAATGTCTTTAAATGTTCAACAATGCTGCATTTATTTGATTAAAAAATACAGTAAAAACAGTACAATTGTGAAAAAGTATTACAAAAAAAGAGCAGTTATTTTAAAATATAATTGATTCTTATGCTGGCAAAGCTGAATTTGCAGCAGCACTTCCTCCTGTCGTCAATGTCACATGAGCCTTCAGAAATTATTTTAATATGCTGATTTCGTGCTCAAGTAACATTTTGTATTTTATTAAATTTGGAAAACAATTTTTACTGCTTAATATTTTTTTGCTGAAAATATTTAGTACTTATGCATTTGATTTAGCACAGATGCACTTGATTATGCTACAAAAGACTTCCGTTTTAAATGTTCTTTTGAACTTTCTCGAATATTCCCAAGAATGTTTTTTACCATCAGATCAGCATATTAGAATGATTTCAGAAGGATCATATGACACTGAAGACTGAATTAAAAACTGAAAACTTAGCTTTGTCATCACAGGAATACATTATATTTTAAATTATATTAAAATAGAAAACAGTTCTTTTCATTTGTAATAATATCTCACAGTATTACTGTTTTACTGTATTTCAGGTCAAATAAATGTAATATATAACAAACATTAAAATCTTAATGATTCCAAACGTCTGAGCAGTAGTGTGCAAGAGCCTTAAAATATAAATGAAACACAATAGTCTTTCTGCTTCAATTTACTTCACTTGAACCACCATGTAGTTGATAGAAAGATTAAACAGGATATCGAGGAAAAAATGCAACTGCCATTAGCACGGCTCATTTCCTACCATCTGCATATTAACTGCCTTTAGCTTGTTCATCCCAGGTGGTTAAACCATAAGTGTGACACAGAAGAATCTCAAACCACAATAACAACAATAACCAACCATGCTACTATAAAAACAAAACCGCTGTGTGGAACAATGCATCATTAGTGAGGTTTCTGGGGTGTAAGACAGAATTGGACACCTCACAATCAGCGTGATTCTGCAAAGAGTAGCATAACAGCTCTGTTGCAAACCATGCGCCCATTAAACACAAAGGTCAAAAAGAAGTCAAAACTCAAAACTGTATGATCACTACTGGAAATTCTGGGACACACTGTCTCCACTTCACAGCCAGGAGAGTTGAGGCTGACTCCTCTTAACATACCTAACATTTAATATGCCCCAAGACGTCGCTGATCGATCGGTTCACCTCTCTCCCCTGTGTGATTAACGGCTGGGAAACTAATTAGGTTTTACAATGAAAGCCTTTAAATTAGTGCTTCCTGCTTACACACCCTTCATGTTGAATGTGCTTTTTGCATTTCTGAAGGCTTTGAATTTCTCACATGAAAATAGGAAATAAGTCAGAAATATCAGAGGAACTGAACTAACCTGAATGATCGTAATGAATGAAAAAACCTTCAAAAAAAAAAAAAAAATCTCTCTCTCTCTCTCTCTGTGTATATATATATATATATATATGTGTATTTATTTATTTACATTTATATTAGGCAGTTTGGAATATTCTTTCAAATATACTTTTCAACATCTAGTGCTTATTAATATTTGAAAAAGTCATGTGGTGAAACCAGTACACAGAAACAAACAAAACAGGAAATGATATCATCATGCAAACCCCTGGAGACTCTCATGACTGCTTTTCAAGGTCAATAAATCTCTTAAAATGTTAGCCTTTTCATAAGGTTAGTTGATATTTCTAATAATGATGATGATGATGATATGAATAAATTAAAAAAATCTTTAAAAAGAAAAAAAAAATTGAAAAAAAAAAACTACAGATTAAAGGTTTGTGGTGAGTAAGAAATTGTTGATATTTTTGGAAGAAGTGTCATTTTCACTTCTGATCAATCTGATGTATCCACACAGAATAAAAGTATTAATTTCTTTTGAACAGCAGTGCATATTTTGGAATATGTGACCTCAAAACCAGTCATATGGGTCAATTTCTCAATATTGGGATTTATATATCATCTAAAAGCTGAATAAATAAGCTTTCCGTTGGCGACAATATTTAGCGAGATACAACTGTTTGAAAATCTGCAATCTAAGGGTTAAAAAAAAATATCAAAATAGAGAAAATCACCTTTAAAGTTGTCCAAATAAAGTTCTCAATGCATATTACTAATCAAAAATTAAGTTGTGATATATTTACGGTAGGAAATGTACAAAATATCTTCATGGAACATGATCTTTACTTAATATCCTAATAATTTTTGAAGAAAAGAAAAATCAATAATTTTGACAATGTATACAATGTATCGTTGGCTATTGCTACTTATGACTGGTTTTGTGGTCCAGGGTCACATATTATGTTTAAGATATGTACACTCACATTTACATAAGCTGTAAAGACAATATTATTAGGTTTCAGTCAGATTTTTTTGTCTTTGAATTGAAATTATTTTTGAAACTAGTTTTTCAGATCATAAGATGAATCCAGAGTATCTGACATGAATAAGAGTATTTTAGAACTTCTGTGGACATTCTTATTTGTCACTGTTTCAGGATATTACAAAATCTTACACATCCACCACCCTGACATTACTGGATAACCCTTTTTTAATAGAAAATACAAGTCTCTTACCAAGTGTATCTTTGAGATTTTTCACCAGAGAGCCTTTCTTTAGACTGTTCTTGCGTTCAACGTAATTGGAAGGAACATAGCCTGTTCTGTTGGATGCATTTCGTACTCGCCACCATGTTTTTGAGTCATCCAGGAGCCACAAACGCTCATTTTTCCTAATGTCAAGTTCCTGGTCTTGCTGTGCCGTATAGTCCCACTTGGCAATAACAATCACCTCCTCTGACATCTTTCATGGAGTCCCTCTGCAATATAAATAAAAGAAGAAATTAGAATTCTCATCTATCCCAAAAGACAAAGTACAAAAAAAGTGCGTACATGCCATAAAAACAGCAGATTGTTAGGAGTCAATCCGAATAACTTTTTTTTAATAGGCTAAAGGTGATCGTGGGCTGCTGAAAACCCATGTAGATAGTCTTCTTCTTGTGAAAACTAGCATGTAGCTCTGCTCTGGACAGGATATCTCTAGACGCTGAGCAGCAACCGCAGCAGTGACAGAACGGATCAAGAGCCCAGCTAGCCTGGAGGTAAAGCTGGTTTCTGAACGACCAGCTCTAAATGTGTGAGTCTCTCTCTATCTCTCTCAAGCTCCTTCTCGTTCTCTCCGTCTCTCGCACACACAACACAAAAGCTACATTTACACACTTCCCACTAACAGCAGCCTTGGCCCTCAAACAGCTTTTAAAGCCTCCACTTTTCACCTTCCCATCTTAAACACAGTCAATTATTCAGCAGATACACTCAAGGAGACAGAAAGAGAGACAGATATTGAAAGAAAAGAAGAAAGCGAATCGTGTCTAAGAATCATATAATGAATTAATTAAACAGACCCATGTGAACTTACTGAGCAAACAACATAATGAGCTGGCTGAACAAATAAAAAAACATGCAAAAAACAAGAGACAAGAAAACCTTCATTCATCTTCATAACAGAAATTAAGATATTTTTGATGAAATCTGAGAGGTTTCTGACCTGGCATAGACAGCAACGGAACTACTGTTTAAAGAGCAGGTCATATGGGTTCTTTGCACTTTGTAACATAGCTATCCTTAAACGTAAACAGTCTGCAAAGTTGTTAATCAAAAAAGTGCATGATGAAGAAAGATACTGTCTCTCAAAAGAAAGTTGATTTTGAATCAGCTTAACGAGTCGTCATATTTTCAGATCTTTTGCCTGTAGCCTGTGTTAGGGAGGTAACACGTAACATTTTAATTATATTTTGCTAAAATGAACAAAATGACTCAAAAAAAGATTCGTTCATTTTGCTGAACGAGACTCAAAGGTCCGAGTTAGTAAAATGATCCGTCACTACAGTTTAGCAGCTGAACTTAAGCTTTCGCTGAACTTTAACAATTCGCATTGTACGGAAAGACTAAATCACAACAGACGGCCATCTGACCAATCAGAGCAGAGTAGGCTTGTGGAAGGGAGGGGTTTTCTGACCTTGAGCTCAGAACTGCTTCACACGAACGGTTTCAAAATAATTGTGAAATGACTCTAATATTGAACATCCTGAGAAAATTACAATGTTTTCTGACCTAAGATGCATTTAAACCTGCTGTAGGGGACTCTTTAAAATACCATATGACCTGCTCTTTAAGACCAGAAAGGCAGTAAGTACCGTTAAAATAGTCAGTATTTGACATCAGTGGTTTAAACCTTAATTTTATGAAGCTACGAGAATACTTTTTGTGCACAAAGAAAACCAAAATAACACTTTTATTCAACAATTTCACCTTTTCCGTGTCAGTCTTCGGAACTCTCATGAACGCATGTCGAAGACTGACATGGAAGAGAACAAATTTTAGAATAAAATTGTTCTTTTTGTTTTCTTTGCGCACAAAATGTATTAGCATTCATAAAGTTACAGTTGAATCACTGATTCACTGATTTGGTACGACAATGACAGAATTTTCATTTTTGGGTAAACTATCCCTTTAAGAACATAAACCACAAAATATATATACCATAAAATTCTCTCCGCTGACTATTAAAGGAGAAGTTCACTTCCAGAACAAAAATGTTAAGATTACAGATAATTTACTTGCCCCCTTTCATCCAAGATGTTCATGTCTGTCATGTCTAAAGAAATCGTTATAATTTATATACTTTTTAACCTCAAATGCTCATCTTGTCCAGCTCTGCGTGAACTCTGTGTATTCCAAGTTCATGACAGCCGAAAAACTCCCATCTCATTTTCTCCTCCAACTTCAAAATCGCCCTACATCGCTGTTTTACCTTTTTTATAAAGAGTGTTTGACACACCTTGCGTGTTCACTTTGTAAACAGAGGGTCGATACTTCTGCAGCAGGACGATTTTGAAGTTGGAGGAGTAAATGGGATGGCAGTATTGACCCGGAATGCACAAAGTTCACACAGAGCTAAACAAGACGAGCATTTGAGCTTAAAAAAGTATATAAATTATACATTTTTTTTAGACAATAACCGATTGATTTAGACCCTTTAAACTGCATTTTGGAAGTTCAAACCCACGGACACCATTGAAGTCCACTATATGAAGAAAAATTCTGAAATGTTTGCCTCAAAAAAACATAATTTCCTTATGACTGAAGAAGACATGAACATCTTGGATGACAAGGGGGTGAGTAAATTATCCTAGAACTTCTCCTTTAAGTAGCAAATCATGCTTACAAGAAGCAAATCCTGCTGAAGTCATGGTCCATGACTTCACTACAAGCCTATTGGCCCAAACTTCCTCTTTCAATAAAACACACAAACACTCAACATAAATCAGTGCTTGTTTAGCTATTTTATGTGGTCTTTAAAACAAGCACTCATATAAGGCATTCCCTGAATTCTGTGTGTGTGTGTGTTTGTGAGTGAGTGTGAGTAAGAGTGTGAGGTAGTGTGTCAGTGAAAGAGGTTTATTGGACTATGATGGTGCTGTGACAGTGCTGCTTCCTGCTCCAGGGATACTCAGTATGTTGCAGTCCAATCACTTTGACAGCTGCCACACACAAACGCACATGCAGGCTGAGTGCCAGCCAGCAGGGAAGAGCGAACACTTCATGATACTGTACACAAACAGTGGCCACTTCATCGTTACACAGCCCCCTGCTCGCTTTATCAGTGACAGCAGGCTACCTCATTCACACCGCAAGCACAAAATGATGAAAAGCAAGTGTGTTTAAATGGCAGGCTGCCCATATCGCTCAACAAATCACAGGGTTTTTTTTTTTTTTAACCACTCTTAGATTCAGATCCAAAATGACAGCTTACAAAAGGCACCAAGCCTCAGGTATGGCTATAAACTGCTACTTTAGAACTTTAAGACCAAACAAACACAGCAGTCATCATCCGAAACTGCTGCCAGATCTCCATGTTCCACTCTCTCCCGTCCCCAGTGGAGTAGGGAAACCTGTCAACTCCCAGATAAAGCTGTCACAAGTGTCAACACCGGCTGATACAATTACAGTGACTGCCTGACGGCCAGCATTTTAAACAGCAAGGGATAAAATCTCCTCTTTAATAAACATGCAGGTCTCCTCCTAGATCTTTCCGTTCCTTGTGAGGTGTTGAAAGAGAAACTCACTGTGAGTGCAGAGGGGAAATATTTATTGTTCGTTCCGACACTCACCTGTCAAACTAGAGACAGTCATGATAAAATCCTTCTTAACACAAGGGGTCTGGGTAAACAGAGGACATTCAGTGCTTACAATGAAACATTATATCCCTGTTACTTAACCATGGTGCTAAGCTTATTCAGCCACATTGTTTAAATTTATAATCTGGTTATGCAACAAGATTACGCATCCAAAATCCAATTTCTAAAAGCATTCATATTGAGGTGGAGTGGTTAAAAATCAATCTCCACTACTACTAAATATAGCACTAATGACTGACTAAGAAGGGCAGGGCTGAGCACATGATATCAAATGATAGTAACATGACCATGACAATCAGTTAACACACATGCTTCGGACACAGTGAATCATGACTGAATCTATTGAATAATCTCTGTCATTATTACTTGGAAGTGCATTTGTGGCTAGACGTATGCGTCATCTTTTTTTTTTTTTAAATAAAAAACCAAAACAGAGTTGTATACACACATTTAAAGTGAACATACGGCAGATTTTATATCTTTTTTTAAATATGTAATTATATTTCTACCCCAATTCATTGTTGAAATATAAACATTTAAATGATGGCTGTAATAAAGACTTGCTTTTCATTACATATTTATTCAAGCATACATAAATAATTAAGACATGACTAACAGGTTAAATAAATATGAATATAATTATATTCAAAATTATATTCTGACTTTAAAGTGTTAGTTCACCCAAAAATGAAAACTCTGTCATTAATTACTCACCCTTATGTCATTCTAAACCCGTAAGACCTTTGTTCATCTTCAGAACACAAATTATAGATATAGATATACAGATATAAAGATATTTTTTGATGAAATCCGAGAGAATAGACTGCAATGCAACTACCAAGGCCAAGCAAGGTATTAAAGACATTGTTATAATATTCCATGTGACATCAGTGGTTCAACCTTAATTTTATGAAGCTACAAGGATACTTTTTTTTGTGCAAAGAAAAAAAAGTAACAAATTTATTCAACAATTCACAAGTTCACCCTTACATCTAATCTGGTTGAGTAAACAGTAAGCATATTTTGGCATGCTGTCCTGGGGGAGGGCTCTGAGCCCAGAATATGGCCCAAACCCAGAGAACTCCCCCCATCCCAAGTATGGGATGAGGACAGATTAAGAGTGAGGAGCTGGGGTGGAGGGGGGATGCCGAAAAACTGTCGAATGACAGAGGTAAGTTGGCTGTGTGCATATATGACTGCTGGTTCGGATGATTAGCTAGACGTGTTGCACCTGTGCCGAATTGGTCGATTATCTGATTGTGCTCCTCCCAAACTTTGTTATTCAAACATCATTTTCTTCTTTTCTGTGTCTTACTACCTTTTTAAGCCTCAAACGTGATAGCTGCATTGCGGTCTATAGAGGGTCAGAAAGCTCTCTGATTTAATCAAAAACATCTTAATTTGTGTTCTGAAGATGAACGAAGGTCTTACAGGTTTGGAACGACATGAGGGTGAGTAAATAATGACAGAATTTTCATTTTTGGGTAAACTATCCTTTTAAAGGTCACAAAGGTCAAATCAAGTGTTGTTCTAGTAACATCTATACAAAAAGTTTGTTAACATAATGGTTGTACAAAAACAATTTCAGCTAAAACCAAAAATTTAATTCCGGCCGAATATATTTTCTGTGCATCACTGTTGCATCATGCTAGTATTTTCCTAATTTATCCAGTAGCAGAGCAAGAGATGCTACTAGAGCTTTGGTTTCGCTCTCATTTTCAGCAGATGTCCCTCAAGGTAGCAGCTGGAAGATGAAATCAGTTGAACAACTCAAGAGCGCCTGAATCTTCTCTAACAAAAGAGTGTGCCAATCCCAAAGAGATTCAGAAATCAAAGAAGCTCTTCAACAAAGGACCTTGGGCATCTCTTTTTTTCTTTAAACACCTGTTCTTGTGTCAATGCCTTCACTGTATACAACTGTTAAACACACAATAAAGTACTTTACCTTGAACTGTGAAATATATAATGTGAAAAGAAATTAAAAGATGGAAGAATAAAGTGAGATTAAGCTACAAGAGAGGGAGAGAGTTTCACTGTCCTTATCCATTTGGTTAGTAACTGTGGAGTGTGTACTGAATAGCAGCCAAATTTTGTTTTAGAAGAGAGAGTGGGGGAAATATACAAAGAATAATGTTTTTCAGATGCTGCCAGATTTCTTTCTACATCTGCAATACTCTCACACATCTAATAACACAGTAATCCAGCTCACCATCTTCATCTCCACTGCTACTATTTTAAACATCAATTTAATGCTCTCAATCTCTTTATCTCTCTATGACAGTAAGTACAAAAGGACTGAACAGAGCTGTGATTAGAAGCTACAGCTGAGGTCAAAAGTTTACATCTCCTTTCAGAATCATTAAAAATGTTAATTATTTTTAATTATTACATATAGTCTACAAGAGAAAATAATAGTTGAATTTATAAAAATTACCCGATTCAAAAGTTTACATCCCCTTGATTTTTAAATACTGTATTCTTACCTGAATGATCCACAGCTGTGTTTTTAGTGATAGTTGTTTATGAGTCCCTTGTTCGTCCTGAACAGTTAAACTGCCTGCTGTTCTTCAGAAAAATCCTTTAGGCCCCACAAGTTTTCCAGCATGTTTGTGTATTTGAACCCGTTCCAACAATGGCCGTATGATTTTGAGATCAATATAATATATATTATATGATATGATATGATATGATATGATATGATATGTGACCCTTGACCACAAAAACAGTCATAAGGGTCAGTACAGAAGCTTTCCATTGATGTATGGTTTCTGATATATTTACAGTAGGAAATTTACAAAATATCTTTATGGAACATGATATTTGGCATAAAAGAAAAATTGATAATTTGACCTATACAATGTATTTTTACCTACTGCTGCAAATATACCCAAGCTAAATAAAACTGGTTTTGTGGTCCTGGGTCACATATCATATTATAATAAAAAATACAAACAAATGTTTTTCCAAGTAGTAATTAAGTGAACGGTGAGTAAAAAAGAACCAAAATAAATTAGTGGTTTAGTGTTTTTCTTGTTAATGCTGTTTAAGACATTTTAAAAATCATAAAACATAATAGACAGCAGCAGAGTATTAGTATAAACCTAATTTTACATTGCAAGGGCTACTGCACAGATTGGATATTTTGAAACATTTTAATATTTTTGGTCCCGTCTGGCTGCATTACCTCAAGGCAAAACCCACTGAGTTTACATTAATACCTCATCCAGAAAAGTGTTGCTCAAAAATTTTGCAACTACCACATGATTATTCATGCGTATATGTACACATGGCTGTGTTCAAAAATAACTGCCAGCCTGTCAGACAACACTGGAGTACTGAGACTACTGAAAGCACCAGTACTAAAGCACTAAGTACTAAACAGAACTAAAAATAAAGAATAAAGAGTTTCAAGTTTCAAGGTATTAAATGTAGTCTATTTAACACACTGACAGATGTGCTGTGTAACATTTGCTTTGTGCTTGTTAAGGACATGTATGCACATGTTGGTAGTTGATGACAATAATTTGCATAAATGTTGCATTATGCGTTGTGTAGGAGAATAGTAACCAGGCCAGTGGGAAAGTAAGAAATAAGAAGAGAAGGGGAACTTGTTGTGGATTTTTGGCAGTAGTACTTAATTCTCACTGCAGCCAGTTGTGTGTGTTTATGAGAGTTTGAACTTTTTATTCATATGTGTATTTGTGTGTTAATGACTGTAACTTGTATCTCTGGATACTTTTCAGCATTCAGGCAGTCAAGTCGAACCATGTGACTGCACACTCTCGTAACCCAGTTTCTGGGAAAATCTTGACCCTGAGGGGAAAAAGGGATCAAGAGAGAGGAAAACAGAGAAAGGAGGGAGAAAACGAGGCCACATGGGCCAGCTGTGACACACAGGAAGTCAAAAAGTGACCTTAAAGTTAGAGTTCACCCAAGAATGAAAATTCAGTCATGCTTTACTCACCCTTATATTGTTGACAACCCGTATCACTTCCTTTTTTCCATGCAACACGAAAGATGGTGTTCTAAAACATGCTCAGGTTACTCTTAACCCAAGCGAATGAGGACTTAGGGCTGTCAAGCTCTTAAAACAGAAAAAGCTATAAAAGTAGTTTGCAAGACTTGTGGGTTACACTCTGAGTCTTTTAAAACCAATATCTTTGTGAAGAAACAGTCTGAACTTCAAAAAAAAAAAAAAAAATCAATAAAAAATCTTCACACTTGGCCACAAAACCAGACAAAAGGGTCAGTTTATTTTAAAATAAATAAAAAGCAAAAAAATTAAAACATTGAGAAAATTGCCTTTAAACTTGTCCAAATGAAGTTCTTAGCAATGCATATTTCTAATTAAAAATTAAGTGTTGACATATTTACATTAGGAAATTTACTAAACATCTTCATGGAACATGATATTTACTTAATATCCTAATGATTTTTGGCATAAAAGAAAAATCGATCATTTTGACCCATACAATGTATTGTTGGCTACTGCTACAAATATACCCGGTGCTACTAATGACTGGTTTTGTGGTCCAGGGTCACATATTATGAAATATTACCACAATTTAAATTAAGTTGCTGCTTAATATTTTTGTGGAAACAGCGATACCTTTTTCAGGATTCTTTGATTCAGTTAAAAAAAAAAAAAACAGCATTTACTTTAAATAGAAGTCTTACTTAGCATTATAAACATCTTAAGTCATGTTTGATTAGTGCGTCCTTCCTGAATAAAAATATTAATTTCTTTGTTTGAAAGCCTTGGTGTTGCTTTTTCTGTATATAAAAGAGCAGCATGAACATTCTTTAAAACATCTACTTTCTTGTTCCGTGAATTAAAATAGTCATATAGAAAACGACGACAGCGATTTTCATTCTTGGGTGATTTATCCTAGGAAAGTGGGGTAGAGAAAGAGAGAGATTAGCCAGTATATTTGGCTCAGCACTGCAGTTTTCCTTGTTAGCAGAAAGGAAAATTTGACTCTACGTCATGTAGAATGAATGGAAAAAGATGATAGCTAGAAGCATTTTCCCTGCTCTCCAATATTCACTGTCAACACTATCATTTCAGCTACCAAGTGCAGCCTGTTTGCACAAACACAAAAGATAAAACAGAAGAAATTACCACTGGCAAGATCCATATCTTTGACAAACACAAGCTGGAACACTCTTTGTCCTGAGACATTATCACAGCTGAGGGTGAAGACAGATGAGGCTTAATATCACATTTAAAGAGCACAACAGCACAATTTGGACAAATGAGCTGTAAACATCCTATTCCGTTTTCAAGCCTAATATGACAACACCATCACACTGAGATTTCCTTCTTTAAAGTCTATTTATTGCCTTGGTTTGGTTTTCATGCATCACACCCACAGACCATCCGCACCATGCTCACTAACCATGATGCATATGGCACAACAAAGTGTAAATGTGTTTTTTGAAGCAGAATGTCTAATTCGGACTGCCTGACATGCACAGGTTTTAACAACAAAGCCTTCAAACAAAATTTCTAGGACTACAGCAATGAGGACTTTGTTGAATTTAAATAACGTAAAGTAAGTATTTTTCAATCTTTTGCATTACTGCTGTTTCATTGTGCTTTATTCTGTTTCAACAGTAACTGATATAAATTGTTGTAAAGTCACGTCTGATTTGATTTAATGGTCAAAAGCTATAGCCTATATGATTAGTTAAAAAAAATGCAAATATAACACCTGCAAATATAATTATTATATATGGGTCATTGATGTATAAGGACTTTCGAAAGGCCAGTTTTAAAATACAAAAAATAATATCTGTTGTAATTGTTCAAACATTAAGAATGTTGTGTACACAAATTTAGATTAAAATGTAAAAATTAACTGATCGCAGTGTTTTTCCATCTCAATGAATTGGCCATAGCCTGAAAAAAAAAAAGTCATGTGATGCAACCATGATTAATATTAAAATTAATTCATTTCCTTAACAGGTTTAACATTTTTTTTAGATGTTCTCAGTAACTAAAGTGTTTAGAAAAAGTATTTGCATTTAGTCTTACATTTTTGTAAATAATGGTCTCATATTTTTGTTTTATGATTTCAGAGTTGCCTTCTTAAATGTAGTTAGCAGACTTATTTTTCCTGTAAATTGCATAAGTGATAAAAACATTATAAAAATACCATTCACTTAAGTGAGTCATATTTCAACCACAGAAATTAGATACATTTAACACATTTTAACACAGCTATTTTTATTACTGGTCGCACCACATGACGAGTGGTCGCTCCAAATGACGCAAAGTCCTTATATATCATTAAAAATCTATTTAAAGAGACATTGGTTAAAAGTGCAGCACGTGGCCTTAACGTGGATCTTAGTGACGGGTCAATTAAGAGTAGCGGGAGGTTGCTGGCTCAGGTTTTGAGATGAAATCATAAACATTTTTTACAGTAGAAAATTAAATCTGGAGTTTGTGCTGGACTGCAGAATCAGAATGAACTTGCTGCCTATGGCGAGCATTTATTTTACTTTGCTTGGCAGTGGAATCTGGTAAGAGAGATTAAAATAGTTATTAATAAACAAATAATAAGTTACTAATAAATGCATAATTACCAAACCAAAATGATTTGCTCCAAATTAATTTTTTGCATCTGAAATGACCCAAATTGCATACAAATATATTGCAAATGATTCTAAAATAAAGTATTTTATGTATATAATCCATCAATTGAATATAAAAGCACCACAGAGTTGGCCACCTAAACAAAACAAGCCAGCTTCCCACAGAAGATTACTACGAAATTTATAAAAAAAAAAAATAATAATAGCAATATATATATATATATATATATATATTTATTTTTATTTATATTTATATTTACATTTATATATTTATTTTTATTTATTTATTTATTTATTTATTTGTAGAAATAACTTAATATTCATTGGGGTTTTTTTTGAGGTCATACAATATCCACAATATCAAATGTGGAAATGTGGTAGCTACATACCAGCTGTTAAAAGAGTTTTTTTTGTTGTTTTTTTTTCCCCCAAATCTGAAATATAGTTACAAACCTGCTTGATGCTTCCATGGATAACCGGCAATTTGCTATATGATGCAAAGCCCTATCTTTGAATGGATTTGAACATAAAATACAAAATGGTAGTTTCTTGATAGTCGCACCACATGATATTTCATAAAATGGAAATCATCGGACAGAGTTTGTTTGTATATTATGATGGAAATATAAATACAAATGCTTTGCAATTTTATACATGATTGGAAATCATGCCAAATAGTACAAAAAATTAATCAGAATAAATGTAGGGTAATTTCAAAGACATTTCTAAAACAACAGTTATGCCCAGACAGTTGCACCACATGATATTTTGACACTTTAAATAACATAAAAATTACAAATAACTAATCTTTTTTTGAAAAGTTAAAGTGGGTCAATAATTAGGAGAGATACTTCATATATATGGTATCTTTTTAATGCATTTAAACTGTATTTTAACAGGAAAAATGGAATCGGACAAAAAATGTAGGCGTCACATCATTGACCCATATTTAATGCGTAATATAATTTTTGGGATTAACGATTTGGGGCATTAATTCGATTTTTGTTTTTTAATTATGTATGCAATTGCAGGGTAAAAAGTCACTTTTTTCATAACTAAACTCGTATTTATCATTCCAAACATTTGCTGCTGTGTGAAAGTAGCTTAGTTGAGAAATCACTGGTCTCTCACCCTGACTTTTTCTGTTTTACTGCATCGTCTCTCTCCGTCACTGTTCTCTGTCCAAATTCCCACGGTTTTAATGCACAAGGGATGTTAAATCTGTTTCCCCAGTTTAATACTTGACTGCCAATCTGGTAGTTCATACCGCAGATCCCAAAAGGTCCAGCAGCAGCATCTTGGCTCCAAATGTCGTTCCCATCCTGATCTATCATGCAGGTGCAGACAACAGCCTCAAGGCACTGTTACACTAACAAGAAACTAAAAAGCTAACAAATTTGATTGACACCTCAATACCATCCAGAACGCTCAGAGCAGGAAGGAAGAGAGAACTTTAAATCTGTCATAGTTTTAGCAAGAGCACCAGAGGGAAAATAACTGATGTGGAACTGAGACCATGATGTACTTGGCATTCAGGTCACAAACAGCTGTCAAGAATCAATTTTCTGTTTTCCTGCTGCCTCTAATGCTCTGTTGTGTTCATAGCTGGATATGGGATGTTGCTAATTGAAATAAAGGCATTTCATTGCTTGAAGATAAGATGACAAAGCAAAACTGCTAATTATTATATATATTTTTTTTATTTATTTTTCAGTTTTAATGTTTGTTTTTGTTGTTGTTTTGAATTTTTTTTTAAATGAATTACAGTAATCAAAAAGCATAATTGAAATTTATTCTGTGGATTCTTCTTGGATTCTCTGTTCTCAGTTTTAATTTTTCTGAATTCATCAATACCAATCACAAAGAAATTTGTGACAAAAACATATCGGCACATTAAACACCACAAACAGTCCTTTTTGTTTTTACGTCAACGATAAGTTGAAAAACAGGTTTGCCATTCACTATAAAAAGATTTGTTACAAACGAAAGTATAAAGCCAGGACTCTTTTTAAAGACAGCAGCACAATATTCATTTACTCTGCTGTTCATTTGCATCTTTTGCATCCAGTAAAACTGTAATAGTGATGTTATTATTTGTTAATCACACAGGAGGGCACTGGTATCTTATTAGTGGAAAAACAAAGACATAAATCACTTTAAGACAGTTTGTCCTGTACTCTATGAAGCAACAAGCTACAAAAACACTGTGAGAAGTGACCATTCAGAGTTATTTTCCCATTTCCTATCGACTCCTTTGAGGATGTATGATATTAACAACAGCTCTGAATTTGAGAGATGTTGTTGATAGAGTGAGAGAAACCAGGAGGTACAGTAAGGACATGCAAGGAAGTTAAAGAAAAAAAAAAACATAACACAAAAGTAAAAAGGGCGGTGGAGACAATGACTGGTCTTGACATCAGGGTCTGGTTTACATCTCTTTCTGTTCCAGTCACTCTTTTCCACAGCTTTGAAGTGAAGTTCCTCAGAAGTGTCTTGTTAAAATAGAAACTCCCTAAATGTTCAACATTTCAGACCAACCAGTGAGCACCTTCCCTTCTCTCTCTCGCTCACTGATCATTACAGTGGAAAACTCCCACCAAATGGTGTTTGTAACAATTAATTTATCCATCACTGAATGCTTTTAATCCAAAACTACTAAATTCCAGGATTATGAATGTAAGCTAAAATCCAATGAATCAACCTGGGTTGACAAGCCTTGTTTGAGGGCAAAAAAGTGAAAGAGGGTCTAAGTAAATCTACATTTCTTGTAAACATTTGTCAGTTAATATTTTAAGTGAATGAATCACTCTCATTTTAAGTAAAAATGTTCTCTTTAAAAAGCCTCTCGCTTTTAAGAACATGACTACTTTTCTGCCTTTATAAAATGGCAATAGCATGAGATATAGTACTTCTTGACCAAACTGAATAAACTGTGACATCTCGATGCAAAGGAGGATTTGTTAACCAACTGAATATTCGTTAAAAAAGAGAAATGCTGTGGAAAACGTACAGATGTGAAAAAAAAGAAAAGAAAAGAAAAGAAATACACACATACACATACATATATAAATATATATATATATATATATATATATATATATATATATATATATATATATATATATATATATATATATTTATTAATTATTAATATAAATATATGTATGTGTGTGTGTGTGTGTGTGTGTATGTATATATATATATATGTATGTGTGTATTTCTTTATATGTGTGTGTGTGTATGTATGTATGTGTGTGTGTATATATATATATATATATATATATATATATATATATAGTGTGTGTGTGTGTGTGTGTGTGTGTGCACCTGGTATTCATCACGTTATGGGACCAAATGTCCCCACAAGGATAGTAATACCAGTAAATTTTGACCTTGTGGGGACATTTGTGAGGTCCCCATGAGGAAACAGGCTTATAAATCATGCAGAATGAGTTTTTTTGAGAAAGTAAAAGTGTGCACAGTCTCCTGTGAGGGCTAGGTTTAGGTGTAGGGTAGGTGTAGGGTAGAAAATACGGTTTGTACAGTATAAAAACCATTACGCCTATGGAATGTCCCCATAAAACATGTAAACCCAACATGTGTGTGTGTGTGTGTGTGTGTGTGTGTGTGTGTGTGTGTGTGTGTGTGTGTGTGTGTGTGTGTGTGTGTGTGTGTGTGTGTGTATGTGTGTGTGTATGTATGTATGTATGTATGTATGTGTATATGTATATATATATATATATATATACACACACATATATATATATATATATATATATATATACACACATACATACATACATACATACATATATATATATATATATATATATATATATATATATATATATAAAATTGGATTAAAGTCATGTTCAACAGGTCACAAAGTGGAAAAACAAAAAGGGATAATTCTTCTTTCATTTGTGTAAAAACAGTTATAATGCTTCAACACTCTTTTGTTAGGCATCTTAGCAGATTTTTTTGTTTGTTTTTAGCACTCTGTCCACGAGGTTATCGGTATCGACGTCTCCTAGCAGATTTGTCAGTAGCCAAATTTTCATAATCAATAATGACACTTGTTTCTTCATCTGTTTGACTGTTGTTTAACTAAGGAATTCTGTGACTCAATCAAAACACACACTTATCGATGTAACAGTGCAACCTGGAGGAACTGACTGAATCAATGAATGAATCTTTTTGTGAACCGATTCAAAAGTTTCAAATCACTGGGATTAAAATTAAATGAAAACCATACAAAATGTAAAGTTTCATAATTTCGTAGAAATGAATGAAAGATTTGAATGACTTTAGGCACTTGTTCTTTGTTTATGTCAGCTTCGTCAGCAAAATGTGTTCACGCATTGGAACTGTCTTGCGCCTACATGGCAAATGGATTCCTCTAGGCGACAGCTTGTAGAGAAGTAGTAAATTTGCTCGTTTGAACAAATATGACCTATTTCGGTGTATCGTGAGGAGGGAATCACTGTGCAATTTCCCTGACATTTGCATAAAAGACAAGCTAAAGTGAACATTTCAGCAACTACACTGTGAAAGAGAGCAATCATGTCTTTGTTCGAATGTTTATCACACGTTTGACATTTTGAAGGTTCAAAACTGTCTGCTGCCATTTGTGTTTTTCAAAGAACATCCATTCCCACCTCAAATAAGATGTTTGAAATACTTTTGGTGATTAAGGTGGCGTATTTAGATGGGGATTTCAGTAAATTTTAGCACAATTTTTTGGCACAATTCCTCAGGAATGCCTGGAACCAACAGATGAAACCGACAATCCCATATGCTGCACAATGTTCCCTCTTCTGTCTTCTCACAAAAAGCACCAAATTTTTAACTGACTCAAGATTATATACTGCATATGACTGCATTTCAAATCCCTCTGCCAGAGTGGGACAAAAGCAAACCAACAGCCCTGGGGCAGAACATGTTGCCTTCTAACTATGTCACCATTAAACATAGTAGAAAGCAATCGTTTTCTGAACACAGACTAAGCGTGAATGTGTGTGTAAAAATATAGAGTATCCACATTAGTAAAGACTAAGTGTGTGAGTCAGAGATGTCGTGACTGTCATCACAGCTCTCTCAGAAAGATGACTAAAAATAAGTTTTAGGGCCTGTCGAGAGCCACTGCAACGCACGGCCATCCATTTCAGCCAATGCCACCTTCCTAAAACAAATTTTTACCATAAACAACAGTGTTTCCCCTGTGGGTATATTTATTTATATTTATTGATAAAAATAAATATTACTACAAGATTAACCAATTAAGTGGTTAATCTTGTAGTAATATTTATTTTTATCGTTTAATTGTTTTATTTAAATTTGGCAGAAATAGGAATATATAAAAGACCTACATTTTACTGTACAAAAGTAATACAAGACTTATATATTTCTGTTACATGTTAAACTGTACTTTTATTTTGACGGGTTGCCGTTTAGTTTCAGTTTGTATACAGTATATGATGCTAGTTTTCTGAATGATTGAAACGTAAAATTTACGTGAAGTGACTCTCACAGCAAGATTAAGACGCAGAGCCCGAAAATCACTGCGAGCCTCACGTGTGCTTTAGCCTTCACGCGTCTGTGCCATTCATACATACAGAGGCAAATTGAACATGCAGGATTCATATTTAAACCGTCTTTTTGCGTTCCAATCTTCACGGACACTAGTGCATATCACAATCCGAATTAGGTGACAGACCAACTTTTGATTTATCCAAAAAAAAAAAACCCGACAAATTCCTTGGCATTCCGCGCTACAGACTAAATTCTGTTTTTATGAATGGACGAAATTAGACGCGCGTCCATGTACAGACGGAAATTACATGCCATCGTGTAAATAAGAAAAATACCATAAGGATATTTAGTTAGTTTAATAAAAGATTATAGACTTGTATAGGCCTGCTCTAGGAAAGGTAACCTTAAATGACTTCTTGTAATCTGGCGCTATATTGAAAATAAAATTACCTTGACATTCAAGGGGGCGTGGCGCCCCCCTAATATAATGGTAGAGGAAACACTGAACACTGCAATACAGCCAGATCTTCAAACTAATTGTGGGCTGACATTTCTAATACCTCTGACAGTACCCAATTATGAAATTAATTTATGTTCACTCAACCAGCCCATATAGGCCAACAAGGAGATGATGTTCAAAACAGTAAATTACTAAAACATAATCAGACTGGTATTGATAATGATGTGTTCAAAGGAAAGGATGTGACGTGTGGTCGTATGGTGTCCAACACTTGGAATTTGTGCTCTGCATTTAACCCATACAAGTGCACACACACAGCAATGAGTAGTGAACAAACACACACACACACACCATTAACACCAAGAACAGTGGGGAACCATTTTTGCTGCAGCACGGAGAGGTTTGTATTTGGGGGTTTGCTGCCTTGCTCAATGGTCTCACCTCAGTCATAGTACTGAGGGTGGAAGGTCGCAGGTCGTTCACTGCCGGTCCTGAGACTCAAACCCACGACCTTTGGGTTACAAGTCCGACTCTCTAACCATTAGGCCATCACAGCTCCTCAATAATTGTTTTGCACTTTTCTTGAGCTGAAAGCTTATACTGTTACATGAGAGCGGAAACTAGTGGTTGTGCTAATGCACTATATTTGCATCCAAAAAGCAAGTTCAAGCCCTGGAGCTTTTAAATAATCCAAACAGATACGGGCAATGAACAACCAAAAATCACATCCTTTTCATGTTGTTTTATACATCTTTCTCAATCAGCTTGACATACAGCACCAAGCTAAACCAATGTCAAAAGCACATTTTTTATGGTTTTAATGTTTTGTGTGTGTGTGTGTGTGTGTGTGTGTGTGTGTGCAGAGAACTAATGGAAATGTTTAACTTTTAACATAACATTAACATTTAACTAAAATTTCCTAGTTTAAAACTTCAAAATGTTTATGTAAACAAATGTCTGTACCCTGCAAAAACATTAAGTAAAAAGTGATAAGTAAAAAAATCTAAAATATGCCAGAAATATTGTTCAATACTTTGAACGGATCACTATTCTTCAGTATGATTTAGCTAACAAGTTTAATTTATGCTTAATGGGTAACAAAGTTACACATTGTCATAGTTATATTACTTCTTATTATTTTTATTATTATTTCCCTTCAGGCTGTAGTCTGCAAGTTTTGCCTCTTTGTCACCATCTCTGTGTTGAAACCTGCAATTGCAGTTATTTGCAGAATTATCTTCATTACATGGTCGTGCACCAGCACTGCTTCAGCGCGGATGAATCTAATGTTTTAAGGTGTGTGTGTGTGGCTGTCAGTCACCACACTGGTGTGGATGTACTTCGCAATCACAGATTCTAGCCTGCGTCTTAGAATATATGACCCAAATAAGAATTTTCACCAGATATTGTCATCTGAACAAGTAACATGCCTGCCACTTTTGTTCTGACCAACTGAGGAAAAAAGCATTACAATAAATCATGCTGCCCATGGTGATTAAATATAACGATCGCTTAGCTCATATCACATAAATCGTGCAAATTATTATTACTGTTATACTTCAGTCTCGAATTGTTAATGTTAACAACATCAGCATTGCGTGACTACAGTAGTCAACATTTGAGGTAGATTGAAGTTGTCCTACAACCAAAACAATACCTGTTCTTGTCTTAGGACAACTTTGATTAACTTTTTCTGATCCACTTCAAATGCTGACGGCTGTATGTGTATTTAGTGTGTATTAGCATGTAGATTTTTAATTTCTGTACAGTCTAATCTCTAACTGTCATACCATTCAAGTTTCATATAAGGAAACTGTTCTTCTAACCCAAAAAGCAAATGTATGTTTCTCAGAACTGGTTCTCTTTAAAATACAAATCTTGTGTAATTTCACATAGGCTATCTGTAATCAGATGCACATTTAAAACTGGAATTTAATTTAATTTCAGTCACACATGTTTCATAAACACATAATAGCCTAATCCTTTCTGGATTACAATCTGCCATCCAAATGATAAATTTAATTATTCCAGCTGCTGTGAGAAAAGACTATAAACAATCTGGCACCTGCAGCATCCTCACATGCGATATAGCCTACTAGCTGGGACGCCTTCTCTATGTTTATAGACGTGACGTAATGGTGCAGCAACATGGTTGAATTTCCCTGCAAGTTCCTACCAGTACCAGTCAAATTAGAAAACATTGCAAGCTTCCCTTTGTGAATCAGGCTAAAGTAAGGAAACTTGAGTTTGGATAATTTTTAACCAAAATAAGACTGCAGCTTTCACAATGAATATTGATTGTCTGCTCAGTGTCCCACACATTATTTTAGTTTAGTGTTTATGTACCACACACACACACACACACACACACACACACACACACACACACACACACACACACACACACACACACACACACAAGTGATTGTGGCATATGCATTATTATGGCAAAATGTGGTTTGCAGGCTTCCTCCCACTCCTCTGTTTCCTGTGTGATCAGAAGAGACATACGGTTTCATTATAAAGAAAGCTAATAACAGAACAATTGAAAAGAACAAGTCATGCCGGAAATCAGAGGAGCAGTTGAACACAGGTTTAAGCATGTTTGTTCTCCAGCTGAAATGGATCTTTTTACTCATACTGGCACAGACAAGTTATTACATTATGTTCTAAACGGTGAAGAGATGCTAGCCAAGAAACCCAATGGAAAATAAACCATTTGAAATAGGGGAAAAAAATAAACAATTGGCCTGAGATCACACAGCAAAGATTTAATATGCAGCATACACATTTAAACGTTTAAGAGTGCATACTGCATGAGTCACGCAAGTATGAGTGTGATCCATGAACAAAATGGAACAAATGGATTAAAAGATGTATTACGTGCAAAATGATTGCTAATTTACATCTAGTGAATTCTTAATGTGAACTAATGAAGACATCAGCGGCCTAAAATAAGATACAGAAAGGAAGAGAAGAATGATTCAAGACTGGGTAAGAATTTGTCTCACTCTTGTCTAGTCTAACACTTCACAAAGAAAGTAAAAATAGAGCGACGCTGCCTGAGGGGGGCAACAGAGGGGGCTGGTCAAAATTCAGCAGTAGGAGATGAGGAGCTTCTGCTGAACTTCTGGAACTCTTCCAGTCACCATGATCAGAACATCACTCATCCATCTAAGTTCCTGCCTCTCACTCCCCGCTTCATTTTCTACATCTTCATTCTCTCTACTTTAAGGAAACAAGACTCCAGAAAGAGTGTAGGCATTTAAGACAAAAACATCATTGATTGTGTTACTACAGAACATAACGGTGGTTGCAAAATTGTTCAGAAGTCTTGTTTTGTATTTTTCTCATTCATTTTTTATTTGGATTTAAAAAAAAAAAAAAAAGACAAAAGGTATAGGACTGTGTACTCTGCATCTGTTATGAGAAAACTTCTCACAATCCTGAAGTGGGAAATACTCAGTTACCACTAGCAAACCACAAAAAATATGTAATCAAAAAGTGATAGCACAAAACTACTGATTTATAGACATTTATATTTAGTATAAAATGCAACACTTTGAGCTTGATTGTAAAACTGTCAAAAAAAGAAATAAATAATCGGTTCACATACTGCTTGTACTGAGGTGCTACAGTGATCTGTAACGAGCCACAAAATGGTATTAACTGTTTAAATTTCTTTAAAGGGGTCATCGGATGCCCATTTTTCACGAGCTGATATGATTCTTTAAGGTCTCAATGAGAAGTCGATAACTATCTTTGGTTAAAATTTCTCAGTGGTAGTGTAAAAACGCCCTTTTTACCTTGTCAAAATCAGCCCTGCTCAGAGCGAGCCATGCTGTTGCATGTTCCTTTAAATGCTAATGAACTCTGCTCATCCCGCCCTCTCTCTATTGTGGGGTGACAAGCCGGTCTGTTTACTTTAGCCGCATTTAGGCACGTTTAGCCGCAAAACTTGCTAACTAGCACATTATTAAGAAAGGCAATTTGCATCGATGCATAAAAACCCTCATACTCACTTCTGCTGTAAGTGAAACTGCATCACGAATTATTTGCGCAAACATAGACACATTTATAAAGTAACGTTAATCCTCTTCAGCGGCTCAGATGTCGGGAGTAAATGATGACTGCTATGATCATTATTACATCCAACAACAGAACACCTCAATCTGAGACATTGTTGTCTTCCCCTGCACCAGAGTAGACACAATGGCGGCCAGAGCCGGAGTCAACTCAGTCAGGCCGGGTCTAAGGTAAGACAATCATGTCAATTAACTATCATGGGAGCGGCCTTTGTCAGTGTGACAATTGTTTACTTTAGCCGCATTTAGCCGCAAAATTTGCTAACTAGCACGTTATTAGGAAAGGTGATTGCATAGATTCATAAACAAAAAACCTTCTACTCACTTCTGCTGTAGGTGAAGCTGGATCACAAATGAACATGGACGCCTTTATGTAGATCGGGAGGCGCATTCCCTTTACAAACAAATGTAATCCACTGCATCTTCAGTGGCTCAGATGTAAATGACGACCACTATGTTCATTATTACATCCAGCAACACAACACCTCAATCGGAGATGTTCTTGTCTAACTTACATCCCTGCTCCAGCATCGATACCATGGAGGTCGGACTGTTACAGCTGACAGGTCTGAGGTAAGACGCTCATATCAATCAACTATTGTGGGAGTGGCCACACTGACAGGCACCTGAGAATGGCTCAAATTAAAAAAGGGAATATTATTTTTACAAATGAATTTAAAACCAATGCATGGATTTTTATCATTATAGGGTATATGTGTACATGCACTGCCAACACACATTAATGTTCAAACAACATGTAAAAGTGAAGTTTGCATCCGATGACCCCTTTAAAAAAAAGATCTACATTAAAATGTAAAACATGATGAATACTCTAAGATTTTGACTTCTGTTAAAATCTCCTCCTTTTTTTTCCCTCTCAGTGTTCCATCGTGGGGGATCCAACATTATAACGATCATTTTGACAGATCAAGTCTCTACATTATCAAACTTTACAAAAAGAGGATGAGATATATTTGCAGCTGAAAATGATGTCCTTTCCCATTTCAATGAAAGCAGCTAAGGTTATCTAGTCTAATTAAGTCATTTAAAGAGTTAGCAGCCTGCCAACACTTTACACCCAAGAGGGAATCGGAAAAGAGTGAGAGAGAGGCAGTCAAGTAGACAAGCTGTAATTTTGCTTGACAAGCTGTTTTATGGTCAGACAGAAACTCTTTTTCAACCCCTTTGCTCATATGTCTATATTTTGCCCTCCTCATATCAAAAGAAACTCTTATTTCTCTCAGCAAAAGTCATTTTCTGAGCCACCTCTGGCTGAGTAGTCCCACAAACACATTTCTAGATTGGCAACATCCAGCTAGGGCAATAAAGGTTAAATACAGGTTAACCAAGCTGGTCACAACTCTAAATGAAAATGAAAATGTATCTTAGATTTTAAAAAAAAAGTGTTTGCAAGTCAAGATAATTCAAATTAGAAACAAAAGACTAAAGTTCTAAATTTCCACAGATGCAGTCAACATGCAAAAACGTGAAAAAGTGTAATAAACCTACAATGCCTGCCCTAATGCAGAGTAATTAATTTATATTTATCCTCATTAAGCCCAAAAGACTGATGTAAAGCATTAAGCTAAAAAATGAGATGTCATGTAAACTGTACAGAAAATGAAGATTGATGAACCTTCCAAAATGAGGGTATTTTCACATCTAGTTTGGTTTAATTAATTAACAGTGCACTAAAATCTAGACCAATGAGGGTAGAATTTGTTCACGTGACTTCTATCACATTTGTCATTGTTATAAATAACGATTGGTATAATAAATTTTATTATATTGCATTTAATTTGGTCCATTAAAAAAAAAAACAAACAGAGCGTACATGCATACATAAAGCTACACCAAATTTCCCGAACTTACATGTACAGAACGAAATGTAATGACGAAGTAACCGATAATACAATGAAAAATGGCTCTGACCAGGCTGAGACTGTAATTGTTCTGACCTCAAACATTTCTCTGCAGTAGTCTCTTCTTCCTACAACAGCTTATTATGAATTATGAGGAATGGTAAATGTAATCACCATGAGATTAAATAAAACCACAGGAGAATGTCTTGTCTATTAAACTAGACAAATCACCCATGTTGCTATTACAAGGAAAACTGACAGCTATGACAACAGTAGCCATATTTCACTCACAAACACAGTTCTATTAATGTCTATATTAATCAATCAATTTATTTAGCTTACAGTACATGCTGACAGGCTGGATAGACTTATTCCTGTAAACTGACGCACCACACACCATTTGAACTTATGGGAAACAAACCCTAATGACAAAACAGACAACTGTAGATAAATATACAGTATGTACAGTGTATAAACTGGCATTTAGTTAATGAAGACACCATAATGTGACAGGCTTGCTTTCAGAAATGTGACTTCAAGATCCAAGAGTTGGTTCAAGAGTCAACGACAAATAAGAGCGTCAACAAAGATAAAGGACAAATCGATACATCTGTATATCTACATCTATATATTTCCAAAGCTTGTGTATATTTATACATCTTCAAGCTTTGGAAATCTTAAACATGGGAAATATGCACTTGCCCCTGAACAGAAAAGACCATTTTGCAACTAGGTCTGTGAATTTACAATTATATACAATGGCTAAATCAAGCATTCTGGCCATGATTCTTCTAACTACATGTATAGCTGAGATTTAAAATCTCACATAAATCCTATAATTTGTAGATAATATTATCATTTCCTCACATCAAAGACAAACACATGTGGTGGTTTGGTTAACCAGCATTAAGTTATTTTTTGAAGCAGCAGCTTGAGCTACCACAGCAATTATGAATGTTTACTTGTAGAAAAATCCTGTTAAAATGTAAGTATTACATTATGATACATTAGGCTTTTGTGAAATGTTTATTTGTACATCTCTCAATCATTGTACTGCATTACATAATATGATATATGAATGATATAAACTAAACATTTAAATTTCATCTTACTAAGATATTAAGTTTTTTGCGAAGTAATCTGTTAAACTGTTCTCATTGACTTTACAAGCGATCAGAATTGTAATATAATAGAAAATATCATCAACTATACCAAACTGTATATTTTTGCTCAGGTTGCCTCATTAATTTGTTTTGTTTTTCCCTCTCCTTGAATATAAGCTCCATATTCTCTTATATCATACTATATGACCCATAAAAGTCTATATCAAGCATGATTTAAACAACTTTACATCTAGAATGATACACAAGTTTTAATAGAACAATTAATGTAAGTGGTACAATTATAAGCTTCACATTTCTGCTGTTAAATCCTCCAAAAATGGGTCCCTCCCATTACTTTCATTGTAAGTGCCTCGCCATCACCTCCATTTTTTTTTTTTTCCCCAACAAACAAAGAGTTTGTCAGTTGAGTCAAAATGTGACCCTGGACCACAAAACGATGGATACATTTTTTACAATGTAAATAAATGTAAATAAATAAACATCTTGAATCTGAATAAATAAGCTTTCCATTTATGTATGGTTTGTTAGGTTTGTTAGGATAGGAAAATATCTGACAGAGATACAACTGTTTGAATGTCTGGAATCTGAGGGGTGCAAAAATCAAAATATTGAGAAAATCGCCAAATGAAGTTCTTAGCAATGCATATTACTTATCAAAAACTTTAAATAAGTTTAAATAAGTTTTGATATATTTATGTTAGGAAATTTACAAAATATCTTCAAGGAACATGATCTTAATATCCTAATGATTGTTGGCATAAAAGAAAACTCTATAATTTTGACCCATACAGTGTATTTTTGGCTATTGCTACAATTATACCTGTGCTGCTTAAGACTGGTTTGGTGGTCCATGGTCACACAAAAAAAAATGTGTGGGAATCAACATGCCACAAAGCTGTTGATTCAGCTTAACTTGTACTAAACCCAGAAAATTCCTTTAAGCCCCTGTCATTAGATAATGTTGCTACAGGGCAGGATTAATCACATGGGCAATTGGATCCATATTCAGGGGCACAACGCCCATGTGACACCATGCATGGAGGGTTGTAGAAGTTCGTTTAAATAGTGGGAAATGTGGCACACAGTGGCCAAAGACCATGACATCTGTTTTATAACAGGAGGATCTTGCGCATTACAAGAAATCAGAACACACAGACATTGTGTAACCTGCCACATTAAGCAGTTGTCGATTTTACATTAGCATGATCCAAGATGATGATTCAAAATCAGAAAGTGTGCATCAACAATCCTTTCCTTCTTCATTTCCTTAATGCCGTCTTTCTGTTCCAGTTATTTTGAGTGGCACAAAAAGTGCCAAAGTTAGGTACCTTTCTCAAGTTCCTTACTGAGATCACTGCTCAGCAGGGGCTTATTCTGGAGATCCAAAGTTTTAATAATGCCCTGTCAGAAACAAGGAGTCGCAACTCGTGTAATTTGTCCTCCTCACGGTAACTTTTAACAGAGCCTATTTTTGGAGGGCTTCATACTTTTTCCTGGCACAGATGACAAGCTGTGCACTGATGAAATATTGAGATGCTACATTTTCCCAGACTGTTAATAAAATATGCATCATCCACGCTGAGCTGCAAATTGCTCTGTTCCTGCACTGCATGGGGGAGAGGATAAGAATGTGAGGGAAAATCTTCTTAATGACAACAAAATGTACAGTTTATAATGTACACTAAATGGCTTGAAATTATTCTTTTTCTACTGCACTGTGTGATTTAATTCCAGGTCAAGCCGCCATAACTGCTGTGTGTGGACGGATTTAATACTATCATCTGAGATCAATACAATAGCAAAGGCTCTGAAATGCTGTTTCATGATCAGCAATTAAACTTCCAATGGGGCAAAGATTCCAGAGTTCAATCCTGGACAGAGAATTTTATTTTTGGCAAAGACGAGAAACAGCTTCGAGCGCATCAGGAAAAGATAATTATTTTCACACACTCCTTTGACCAAAGGGGATACAGACAGTAATGACACAGTATTACAGTATTTACACTGATGGATATGGGGCTAAGATGTAGTTCAGTTTAACAATACAGCATAAATCCTGTAGTATCATATTTGAAACACAAATTTGTAATGTGTCAAAATTATCAACATGATAAAAAGTTTTAAGCAAGTAAAAGATATTTTAGTATCATGAAAAACTCCTCCATGTTGTGGTACACATGACATTTTCCTGTAAAATCTTTACTGGTTTTTATAAATTAAACACAAGAATAAGTTGTTAGTGGGTCAGTATCACTGTAGGATGCCTTTTGGTGTACTGTACATAAATAACTCATTTGCCATGATAACATAAAAATGCCTGTCAAAGGGTGTGTTATATTAGTCTAAGATTTTATTTTCATAACAAAAGCATTACTTGCCTCTTTATATACGTGTTCTAGATTTTTTTAAGGAGGAGGAGGATGCGTGTTATTTTGCTATGTCCCATGCACTGCTCATTAAATTTAATTTAGAAAAGAATATAGTCATAGTCACAGTCAAATCATAAAATTTTAAAATTTTGCTCTGTTAATATGTTAATATTTTGTTGAATCTTTTGTTAATAAGAGATTAAATAAGAGATTTGAGTGTACTGATCATTTGGTAATAAAAACAATATTTTTATTTAATAAAAAAGAAAGAGTTTGCCCATGTCCCCTGAATGGTTGTCCACCCTGTCGTATTGGGGAAGCTGCCACTTTAAGAAAAGGCCTTCCCCTTTAGTGACATCTGGACAACAGATTTTTGTCTCTTCAGTGGCGGGAATTTCAACGGCTAAGATGAGTAAGTTGGTGACTTTTAAACTGACAAATTTTCTTTGTATTAGTTTTCTTACTTGTTTATGTCCACCCTGTCAGCATAAAATATGCCAGAAATGATTAGAATACAGTTTTTTCAAAGTATTTACATTTAAATATACCAAATTCTCTTCAACAACGAGACTGACTATTTAGCTAGTCACAGTTTGTTGTAAGCTAATATGCTAACTGAAGCTAAAAACGTCCACCCTGTCGTGTCAGCCACTCATAGCATTCATTTGTAGTTAATATTGCTAAAAACTAAAACGAATTGGGGGGGGAGGGGGGTATCAATGTAATTGAGAATGTAATAATATTGTTTATTTTTATTTTTTTTTTTTAAGTTAAATAAATGTTTCATTGTCATATTTTGTCATGGTTTGTGTGTTTTGCTTTACGTGTCCACCCCGTCGTGTACTGGTCCACCCTGTCATCTTGATATTTTAAAATAATATTTTTAAATAATGATTTAATCATATCTGTATTTATCTAAAGGTGTGGGGGCAATAACATGCAAACAAAAAACTGCATCCAAATATCAGTTTTCTTCAAATAAGAAAAAAAAAAATACATGTGCGAATTGTATGCGTTTCTTTAAAAACGCATGATTTACATATTTTTTTATGTATTTATAATTTGAAAGCAAACAAATAACTCTGTTTAGGAATAGGACATCATACTTTACATCATACCATACATCAGAAAATCTTAATATTGCAATGAAAATGTATTTAACAGTAATATAAATGTCCATGACAGGGTGGACATATCTTACGGTTTATGCTTCAAATAATGGCCCATAATTATCTAAAAAAAAAAGCTAATATGTTTTCATAGTACTTGAGTGTCTTCTATTTATGACATGACATTAAGCGAATGGGAAATTAAGACCAAAATTTTTGAGTATTGTGAGGCTTGAAAGGCACTCTATGGTGATATTGACCCTAGTAATATTTCCAGATGAATACTTAGGACTGAAGCAACCAAACTGCATATTTTTGCTCAGTTTGGCCCTCTACATAAAACTTAGTCATATGAGCATGAGCTTCATATTCTCCTATATCATAGTATATGAGCCATAATAGCCTTTCATCCAAAGGTTCAATAAACTGTTCCACTGGAAAAAGAGAAAAAAATAGAAATAAATAAAACTAATTTTTCCTGATTATTATTTTAGCACTTGCTTTACTTAGTAAATGTGCCATTGTAAACGATGCTGCTAACAGCCACAGCTAATTCACTTGCTTAAGGAATACCAAATTCACCTCTCTAATCCGTGAGAAGCACTTTAAATGACATTTTTACGCGTCTGAACGAATCTAAATTCAGCTTATACCTCATCAGTATCCTAAATGGCATCTGATTCCAATGTTGTGTGAGAGAGGGTAAATCAGATCTCCTAAAAAGACGTAGCTGACCAATTTAGCACACACATCATGTGCTATTGACAAAAAGCATGTATAACCAACAGGATTTCCACTATCGACTGCAGCCAAGAAGTGAAAATACCAAGGGAAATGGTGCCAGTTCATTATGCCTGACCTGTTCTTAGCAAATGAGAGAATTACGGGATACAGAGAAACGGTCCAATTCTGTTATCTCTGGCATGCACCTTGTCTAGAATGCTGCGGAGACAGCCAGGGATGCTCTCTTTCCACAGAAATATCACAGGAGGGTATGAGGCGAAAGACAGAGAGACAGATAAAGGATACTGACAGATTCTGTAATCCAATATTTAAACTTTCAACTTTAACTGTCAGGTCTACTGATCAATTCCTTATGGTTCGTCACTAAATAACATCAACAACCACAACAATAGGCAACAGCATTAACACAATAGTATGATCAACAGGAAACAATGGTGTTCAAGATAAATTATTTTAAAGGCGAACTCCACTTCCAGAACAACAATTTACCAAAAATTTGTCTGTTCTCAGTCGTGAAGAAATTATGGTTTTTGAGGAAAGCATTTCAGGTTTTTTTTTTTCCATATAATGGACTTCATTGGTGCTCCGATTTTGAACTTCCAAAATGTAGTTTAAATGCAGCTTCAAAGGGCTCTAAACGATCCCAGCCAAAAAAGAAGGGTCTTATCTAGCAAAACGATCTGCCATTTTTAAAAACTTTTCAAGCACAAAAGCTTGTGTAGCACTAGCTCTGGCATGTGCGTCCACAACGCTACGTACTATTGAATCACGTCGAAAGGTCACGCGGAACGTAGGTGGAACTACAGACCCAGTGTTTACAAAGCAAACGCACAGAGACTAAGGAAGTGCAAGTAAGTCAAATGCTGTTTACAAACAAAAAGGTACAACAATGCCGGACGATTCTGAAGTTGTAGGAGAAAATGAGATGGTGTTTTTCACCACACTCTACCTTTGTGAGCCGGAGAACACAGACAATGAACTTAGACGCAATTCATAGCGTCATGGACGCGCATCCCAAAGGTAGTGCTACACAAGCTTTTGTGCTTAAAAAGTATACAAATTTTTACTTTTCAAAAAAAAAAACAAAAAAAAAACAAAAGCAGACCATTTCACTAGATAAGACCCTTCTTCCTCGACTGGGATCGTTTAGAGCCCTTTGAAGCTGCATTTAAACTACATTTTGGAAGTTTAAAATCAGGGCACCAATTAAGTCCATTATATGGAGAAAAATCCTGAAATGCTTTCCTTAAAAACCATAATGTCTTTACGACTGAAGACAGAAAGACAGAAAGACATGAATATCTTGGATGACAAGGGAGTAAGTAAATTATCTGTAAATTGTTGTTCTGGAAGTGGACTTCTCCTTTAATATTTTATTGTGTTGTTTGCATAAATTGTTTGACTTTAGACATTTAAGGGATAAAATAAAAAAAAATATATATATATATATATAAAACTACTTATTCACTATTGGTGTTTAAACCTGTATTGCTTTCTTTCTTTTGTTAAATAAATTAGAGACATGTAAAAATATAGGCCTATGTATACTTTTTATTCAAAAAGTCAGTGGCATCCAAAAATGTTTGACCCCTAATGTTCTTCGAAATTACACATTTTTTGTTCCATTTAGATTAGAATGATGTTGTGTAAACAATGACAGATTTTTTACTTTTGAGTGGTCTGTTTCTTTATTTTATATATTTTTTATTTTTAAGATGAAATGCTTGACACTTACAATTCAATGGCATATAGTTTGTTAATATTAAATATGTAATTTAATGGTAGTTTAGACCGTGCAGAAAATGTACGCAATCTTAGCAACCAAACAGGTTAAGCCAAAATATTACTTGATTTAAGTTTGCCACATCAGCTTCAAAGGCTATTTCATGGCAAACAAAGATTATACATTAAAAAAGCAATAAAATGTATTTTTGAAAGAAACTGTAAATGTTTTCTGGGTCCATCTTATAAAACAAACTTATAACTTATAAAATTGTCTTGATAATAACCTTTCTCTCATGACATCACACTGGGCAAACCAAAAGCACATGCTTCACCGTCAAGTGTGTCCCACAATATTGACATTTTGGTGCTTCTTCACCAATTAATAAATGAAAATGAGTTAATCTAGCATGTCCAATACAACACCTTGTATACACAATTTGCCTAGATTTAAAGGAATAAATATGCAAAAAATATTATTAAAATATTTATAATAATGTATATGTTTTATCATTGCACCATAATAAACAAGCCAGGTTATCATTCAGATAAGTAGATAGATAGATAGATAGATAGATAGTTCTGCATAGTATTGCCAACTTAATATCAGGTACTTTAAAATAATTGCACCTTATAAAAATTTATTTTCATTAGATGGATAGACTGGACCCACAGTAGTATTTGCCTCCCATAGTAATCAAAAAACCTCACAACTACCCTATTCTATGGACTGCTATGCTTCTTTAAAAGATTACTAAAGAGTTTATGTAACAAAAAGAAAAACTATACGGTAAAAATAATCATTTTAACTCTGCCATGTGGTGTTGCACAATGTCACAGAAAAACAAACAATAACAATTTCACAGAAAGTCAGCTGGTTGCAGTGCCATAACAACAGCTCTGCGCTCAGATTCGCACAGAAAGATTCGAAGACTCGATTCTTATTGACCTCGCTGCTATTGTACTGGTGTGGGCACACAAAAGCTTCATTCAGTATTAACCAGCGGCAAATTCAGAAGACAAAATCACTGTGTGTGACTTTAAGAGTCTTAATGGGGGGTATACGCGATTTAAAAAGGCTTTCGCTTCTCGGCTAGACTTTCTCTCGAGACGTCTATTACAGTGAACCACGAAACACCGAATACACCTCCCGTGAAGCTGCCACACACGCTCAGGCACCAAGTTTACGCGCTCGCCGTTCTTTACCTTTACAGGTTGCCTCTGGACAGTTCGGGGGAAACGAAGGGATGTGGATGGAAACGACCTTTATCCCGATTAGCCTCGGTGTGGATGCATTCAGAAGAAGGCGAAGGAAAATCCCGTTCAGCGTGCTCTTCGTTGTCCTCCCTGTTCTTCGTACGCAGGCCCTTATAGAAACTCCGCCGCAGCGCTCTCGCTCTCTCTCTCTGCTGCTCAACCCAGCGCTTGATGACGTCACAGCCGCCAGGGCTGGACTGCCCTGGGCGAACACGGTTCGTGAGTCAAAAGCGATATAGACAATATATAAGATCGCCATGTATTGCCAACTTATTTGTTTGCAATATGTTTCTGTTCTCCCACCCAGACTCTCAACCAACCCAGGGACCCCCAGTAATCTTTACAACACTTTATAATAACTTTAATTAACTAACACTGCTTAACTAATAATAAGTTAGGGTTTAGTTAACAGTTTAGCTGACAGAAATGTAAATGTCAAAAAATTTAAGTGTACAGAGTTTTGCAGACCCTTAGAAGATGTTACAGTCATGGAAAGTGGCAGATGTAGGCCTAAAACTAAAATATGAGGGTTCGAAAGACTGAAATATGAGAAATGTGAATGTGAAATGTTAACTTCACATTCATACTTTATATCAATAAGATTCTTAATGCTGTTTCAAAATAAATGCCATGTTACGGTAGAGTCTTTTTTCAGCTCTTTCTGCTGGCTATTTGATCATTACTAAACTTTTTTTTTTTTTCAGTTTAATTATGTTTACAGTAGTACATTCAGGAATATTTTGCTTCATATGACATGGCAATAATTTTGAGATTCTTAATGCTGTTTCAAAATAAATGCCATGTTACAGTATACAGTGTTTCCCCCTCTCTTTCTGTATGCTATTTGGTCATTTTTACACATTGTTTTTATTCAATTCAGTACAGGACTGAGGAATATGTTCATTTGTAAATTTACATTTTTAAGGCTTCGTTTTCCTAAAACAATATTGTAAACAGAAAACCAAATCTGTATTCAGCAATTGTTAAACATTTTAAGGCATCTTTTTCTCTAAACAATATTGTAAACACAGAATCAAAACTGTATTCAGCAATTGTTTAAAATCTTAAGGCATCTTTTTCTCAAAACAATACTGTAAACACAAAACCACTGTATGTTACAGAATTTAAAATCTTAGTAGTGTCAAATCGATTAATTGCAGTTAATCGCATCAAAAATAAAAGTGTTTTCGATGTGATCTTATATACATGTATATGTTCTTAAATGTATGTGTGTATATTTATTTTTACATATAAACACACACATTATGTAAAGACAAACTTTTATTTTGGATGCGATTAATCAGGATTAATCGAAATTAATCGATTTGACACCACTAAGATTTTTAAACAATTATGTAATATACAGTTTTGATTTTGTGTTTACAGCAGTAAATCTTATTAATCTTTTACCTGAATATTTCTGCAATCAATGTAGATTTAAAGAAAATATTATGTTATGAACTTTAAAATACTTACGACTTGAACTGTTGTTTTTCATCTCAGTGTGATGAATATTCAGTATCCATTTAATAGCAAAGTTTGAAAGATTCTACAGTTTTAAAAAGAAAGTTTTTTTTGTTTTTTTTTAATGATTTTGAGTTGTTGTGTTCATAATTTTAAAAAAAAAGTGTCTAAGTAAATTAGAAACTGTAAACATGTCACAGCAAACGTTTGTGAGAAAGAGGCCACATGATTAATGAAAATAGTGTTTGCTTTTACATGACCATCTGTTTTATGTCATGTTGTTGGCGTCTGTGTGAACATGATCATCCTTGACCTTGACTCTTTTTATGCAGGGATTCTCTCTGTACTGAAGGGAGTGTGTGTGTGTGTGGCTGGCAGCCCATATCCTATCCCTGATCAGCTCAGTGAGAGAGTGCAGTTAAAATGCTATTGACTGAGTGCAGTATTCCTGCTGCTGGCTCACCAGGGATGCCACAGTCATCAGAGAGATGGGCCTTTCAATATCATCTGAAGGACAGAAAACTGCTTTCTCTCACACACACATACACACACACATACCAAAGCTGGCTGCTGACAATCCAAATAGCAAAGTTTAGATGACAGGAAATCAATGAAAGCCAAATTATGATTTGTGAATATACCGGATGGAAACACTAAAAGAATTAATCCATGGCACTAGTCCAGGTTTGGCTCAGCCATGCAAAAGACACACACACATCTTTCATTTTACATATTCAGAGTTTAGGAGCTGCCTTTGAGAGGTTAGATTTAAAACATTTCCAAAGAGTATGCAATTTCACTGAATTCTTTTAAAGCAATAAAGCTACAAATTCCATGTTCCTTGGGTAAAAACTCTGTCCTTTTCTCTCTCTCTACTGTACATATAGGCCAGTTGTTTTGTTGCATTTATAAAGCTCAGTAATTCAACCCTGTTACAAAAGTTATTGCAAGAAGAATATTTTCCCATAATTTACAGGAAATTGAATAACTACATACCATTGTAGTACTGAGTTCTTGATTTAGGCTATAGATTTGCAGTTATTTGGATTTATATTAGGGCCACAATGAGACATTCACCATTTGTTCTTGAGTTACTTCAGTGCTGAATTAGAACCAAATTCATACAAATTCTGCATTTGGTGTCATGCCTAACCTTTGAGAATTAATCTCGACATATTTCATCTTTTTTGTTGAAAAATAGCACCTCCTGCTGTCCAAAAGTAATGCCCAGAATTACACGTTGAAAGCTTTGCTTCAGAGGTCATGCAGTGCTTCATTTGTTTTGTTTTGTTTTTTCGCTGAGGGGAGCTCACTGTGTGTTTTTGCAACATTGAGTAATGTATCAGACATATCTCACAAATACTTTCATAAAGAAAGTGTAGAGAGAGTGTAAATAAGAGATTAATTGTGCAGTGTAGTAGAGAGCCTCGTTGACTAATGGAACTTTATGAGATCGCAATGAACTAAGATGAGTGACAGCTTTGAGCCTTGATTTTTAAAGGAGTTTGTAAATGAGACATTGATTTAATACAAGTCAAATAAATAAGAAGTAAATATTAAGTGACTTACATTGTCTGACTGTCACACTATTGCCTGATTTTGCTCTATTTTGTCATCAAAAGTAGTTTGAAACAAGTCACAACTGAGCCGATGCGCATCTCCATTCAAACACAGCGGTGTTTCGTTTACGAATGAACGTGCATTTTTCAATTTCCCTTTCAGACAGTCAGTCAAGACAGTCCCTTCTTTTATTCCTGAATGAATCAGCCACTGGAAAGAATCAAATGAATGAATGATTTAGTAATTAAATCAGCGACTTGCCACCACCTACTTAATTTCATTTTTATAGTATCTTTCCAGTAATTTAAATAATTTAATATTTCTATATTCAAAATTTTATATTTAAAACATTGATCTCAACACGCCACCTTGAGCCTCATTAAACATGAAAATTACCCTACAAGCCACTTTATTGTTCTTTTCTGTGCCACCTCTTTAGTACAAATTTATTTTGTTAATAGTGATTTAATTTGATAGGTAACTTATTCTACTTGTTCCTATTCTGTTTTATAATTAGAAATAATTCTAATTATAATTAGAAGCTTATAATATATACATATATATATTTATTTATTTATTTTTTAATTTGACATGCTTTTAATAAAGTTAGAAAAATACCATTACAAAGGTAAAAACAAAATTCCTCTGTAAATCACTTTAAGGAGTCAAATATCACCTCGTAATGGAAAGGCTGTTTTTTTATCTGATATTTTGATTATTGATTAGAAGGTGCTTCTGAAATTTTGACTGTGCTCCTAATTTTTTTAAGTTATAAAAGACTGGACAAAAAAGGTAAATAAATAAATAAATAAATAAATAAAGTATTATTGTATACAAGTCTTTAAAAATACTCTTTAAAAACATATTCCAGATGTTCTCAATTCCTAAAAATTTATTTTTAAACAAGAACAGGGCATATTTTTAAAAGTTTTTTAAAAAAAATAAATAACAGAATAATAACTTGTGTGCAAAATCTTGGTGCTAAATGTGTCAAGTCCATATGGTCACTTTCCTCACAAAAGATCTGCATATGTAGTGAGTAACAGTGAAATGACAGATGTGCATATTAAGTCCGTTATAAGAGCAAGGATCAGGTGAAAGAGTCATGGCGATGTTAGTGTCTCAACTCTGGGCCAGCTCCAGTTTGTTTTCTGATGTTTTTGGTGCTTCAATTACTTCTCCACACATGAACTGCTCCTACAACAAAACACATTGTATATTTTAGGGGTTTAAATAAGCTAACATGATTTTGAACAGATTTCTCATAATGTATCCTTTAAAACAATTAAGGTCAAATGTCATGGGAGATCAAGTAGTTGCAGTAACAGATTACTTAAAGAAGGTATTTTTAAGCCTTTCTACAGAAATAAATGTGACCACAAAACCAGTCTTAAGTAGCACGGTATATCTGTAACAATAGCCAAAAATGCACTGTATGAGTCAAAATTATTGATTTTTCTTTTATGCCAAAAATCATTAAGATATTAAGTAAAGACCATGTTCCATGAAGATATTTTGTAAATTTCCTACCATAAATATATCAAAACTTAATTTTTGATTAGTAATACACATTGCTAAGAACTTAATTTGAACAACTTTAAAGGCAATTTTCTCAATATTTTGATTTTTTTTCACCCTCAGTTTCTAGATTTTCAAATAGCTGTATCTCAGCCAAATATTGCCCTATCCTAATGACCATATATCAGTGGAAATCTTATTTATTCAGCTTTCAGATTATGTATAAATCTCAATTTCAAAAAATGTACCCTTATGACTTGTTTTGTGGTCCAGGAACACAAATCAAAACACATAGAGTGACCAAGCCAGACATTATTTCTACAATAAAGCAAGAACACTGATAATCATATGGTTACCAGATATACTGCATAACAATGTAACTTGTTTTTAGACCAAGTTATCAAACATACAGCGCAAAACAAACAATCAAGCTTAGTTTTATATACAAATATCAGAACATAGTAAACATCTTACCTTATCATAGATCACTTTTACTATAAGTGAGCAACTCGGACAGGTGGCCACTTCTTCACCATTTTCAAGATCCTCCTAAAAAGTAGAAGTAGTTTCCCCTTAACATAACAGTATTTACACAACAACGAATACAGAAATTTAAAAAATATAACTCTTATTATAAATAACACATAAATATAAACTCACGCCTATACATATAAAGTCATAATGTCAAGTTGACTGTCTAGATTCCGATGTTTCAATACAAAAAACACTTGCCTTAGTTATCGCGAATCTGTCGCCACATGGGCAAGGAAAATAATATGTTTCTGTTTCTTCATCATATTCAAAATCTTCTATTTCAACCTCGTCGTGAAACACCGTCATTTTAAATTAGTTACTGGTTAAGCGCCCTCGACGCCGGTGCTGATTCAACATGCGCCCGCTGTGACATTAGTGGCGCACAATTTTGACGTAGTCAACCAGCGAATCACAACAAAGAGCTGTTCACAATTTAGCCACCTGGAGGAGACAAATTACACTTCTATCCACTTTTCGCTGCACAAGTCTCTTATAGCTAAAAGACAGTAAATAGCTTTTTGGCTGGTTGACCAAAACTGGGGGTTTTGGTTCACGATGAAGATTCACACTGCAATCAATTATTATTCAGTGTACAGGCATGCAGACCTTTCTCAGCGTGAGCTGGTAGGATTGCTTTCATTTGAGTCATTAAGTTAGGTTATATTGGAATAGGAATAGCATACTTCTGTATTATCACCCTTTATATATCTTAATTTTATGTATAGTGTGCAAAAGAATATGCAAAAGTATATGCAAGAAACACCCTGAAGACATGTGCTAAAATATTGAGTATACCATTCCAATGTAATCGATTCAAACATCTTTCTCTTTCAGTATTTGACATAGTTACAGTTATATAAAAAATGTAACCAGTAAACTGCAATACACATGTCCAGTAAGAAGTGTTAGTCTCACAAGTCTCACATATCACATGTACCTAGAGTCATGTATGTAAGACTCTAGACCACATTTTTTGGCATCAAACACTTACATACTTGGCAACATGTTTTTTACTCCTCCAGTGGAAAAAAAAATAAAATAAATAAAAATCCCAAATTAGGTGAAAATCTAATGTTGTAATTGTTGGAAAGAACTTAGTATTAAATTAGCTTTTACGATTTCAAGCTTTCACTTACAGTTAAGTGAGTCTCCATGATGTAACTGGAGTAAAGGCTCAGAGACAAGCATTCATTCTTGCAATGCAAATGGGATTAATTGGTCAAATAGATCTGAGAATAGTTCCCAAGAACTGATTTCATGAGGCCACATGCAACAGTTACAGCGCCATGAAAAGTATTTGATATTAAATCTTAAATGCAAGATATTCGCCATTATTGCCTTATTTGAGAGCTAGTTGCATATTATCAACCAAAATGCAAGACTGCACAAAGGGCAGTTAAGACACAATGCAGCATTTTCATCTTTTATTTTCTTTTAAAATAAGTCCAAATAAGTAAATGTCCTTGTAAAGCTAAAATAGGGATGCACAGCAGCAATAACTGCAACTAAACATTACCTGTAATTTAAAATGAGCTTTGCTTATTTTTCTGAAGTAATGCTTGGCCTATTCACCTTTGATAGACTGCCTGAAATTATAAGAAGATATACATTGTGATAAGTCTAAACTTCTGTATATATTTGCTATATATTTCTGCAACCAATTTCTAAATGAAAAACTTTTATCAGGCCACTCAGGGCCACTTCTTTTCTTTTTTTTCCACTACTGCAACTCCATAACATTTGTTGTTATTGTTGTTTCTTTTAAGCCATTCAAGTTTACCAAATAAGCCAGGCTTATTTTAGTAGGTCTGACTTATTTTGAGCCAAATCAACTCACAATATGTCAGACTAACTGAAATAAGCCTGGCTTATTTGGTAAACTTGTTTTATGAAACACCCCCCTGATGTGGTGGATGTTATGTCCAAAAGTATAGCAAGCACAGTCACACTGCCACATATTCTTTAGTATAGATATGATGTTTGTTCATCACACTATGTAAAATGGCATTTTTTTTACTGCATTAGTAATGCAGTTATATTGCTGTTTTATGAAGAGAATCATGAAAAGTGCACATGGTTGTAAGGAGGGGGTTCAAAATAAGAGAGGTTGGTCATCACCAAAATCTAAGGCTGTTTCCTGTTTCCGGATGCTGTCCACATACACAGTGAAAAGAAAATTTTAAATGCATTTCTGATCAGAATGTTATCCGATCAGTATTGATTGGATATTATCATAGTTATTTTTAGTTATTTTCATTGACTTTTAGTTTGTATTAAGTTGTTCTTGTGTTTGATTTTTTTTCCTTTGTTCTCATGGTTTCTGATTTGATTAGTTCTTGAGTACAGCTGTGTTTCATTTATTAACCTTGTTTGTATCAGTGTTTAAGTTCTTCCTTTTTGTAGGTTCAGTGCCCGGTCTCATGTTGATTGTGTTGTAGCTCTCAGTTGTTCTGTTTACCTTGGCCTTTTGGTTTAAAGCTTGTGTGGATTACTGTTTAGGATTCTCTGCCTGCCTGTCTGTCCACAAGACATTGCAACAGATATCCATGCAATGTAAATGCAATCTAGCCACCGCATCTGGATTCACAGATCCATGTCATATAATTTTCCACCCACTCTCTCTAATACATCTATCTGGACAAGTTAGATTTTCTAATGTGTTGCTAATGTGGACTGCTGATTAAAAAATGTTGGAATGGAAACACAATTTTTGGTGATTAATTTGTATTAATCATGTAATCTGCTTGGTGGTGTTAAGGGTGAACCTTGTTGCTTAACAACCTTTTGTATGTTTTCATACAAATCAAATCACATACACTACCAGTCAAAAGTTTTTTTTTTTTTTTTTAAAGAAGTCACTTCTGCTCACCAAGGCTGCATTTATTTGATCCAAAGTACAGCGAAAGTAGTAATATTGTGAAATATTTTACCTATTTAAAATAACTGCTTTCTATTTGAATATATTTTAAAATGCAATTTATTCTTGTGATCAAAGCTAAATTTTCAGCATCATTATTCCAGTCTTCTTCTAATATGCTGATTTGCTGTTTAAGAAACTTCACCTGTGTCTTAATTATGTTCATTGTAATCACCTGTCTTTATAAGTTGGTTTTAGTCCAGTGTTTGTCATCCGGTCTCGTCTATGTGTATGTGTGTTCCTGCCCTGCTTGTAGATTTATGTTTGGTATACATTAAAGACTTTTCATTGCATTTCATCTTCGTGTTGTGCCTTTCATCTCACGTGTTGTGACAGAAGACCGAACCTATAAAAAAAAGTTAGCGGCGTGTTTACCCCACATTTTATTTTTTGCTGGAGCATGGGGACCACTCTCTCAAGGACCACACCGAGGACTTCTTGTTTCTGGCCAACTACATGCACTACCCGGACAACTCCCTCTGCTCTTTCTATTTTGCTGGACTGAACACCACCACATGAGCGCAGTTGTCTGGGGAGGGTCCTCGAGAGAGCCTCGTCACCATTGAGTGGGTGCTGGTGTCCTGCGAGTCATCGTTGACTGTGGACTATGCAGTCAATGACACCAGCCCCACTCAGGATCCAGAACCCAGCCCACCATCACCCCGCTACGCGAAGCTGCCCGAGCCCACCGCAAACTAAGAGCCAAAGCCCACTGTGACACATGAGCAATCGCAAAGGAGAGTGACTGAGCCGAGGATCGCCCAGGAACTAGAGCCCGTCGGATCAGGCGCGTGAGCCGGCAACGAAGCCTGCCGCGTAGGAGATCATAGTGGGGCGTGAGGCCGAGAAAAGGAAGCCCTGCCCACTGCACTGCCACTGGGGGTGAGCAAACACTGGACTCTGGAGATTTAATTGACTTTGTTTATGAGTTACCAATCCTTCTTTCATCATCATCTGAACTATTGAACTGGGAAGAAATCCCACTCAACCTCCCTCTCCCGCCTCCTCTCATTGACCTGTTCCCTGCCTCAACGCCCATTCTGCTGGATCCTGTCAGTCCCTCTGCTCACCCTCAGCCCACCATCTGTGGCATTAGCTCGCCACTGGTCTGCTCATCTCCAGCTTTATTGGCATAGAGTCTGAAGGATCCTTCGACTCCGCCTCCAGTCTCCGAGACCCAGACTCTGCCTCAGTCTTGTGACCCAGCGGCTCCACCATGGCTTCCAGCTCCCTCGTCTCCACCGGAGCCCGTCAGTCCACCAGCTCCACCAAGCTCTGACTCCGCCTTGGTCAGTTGTTCCCCTACCTCCACCTCGGGACTGCACTCCTCCGGCTGCGCCTCATCCTTTCGTCCCTCCGGCTCTGTTGGGCTCCTCCTTCCCTCCAGCTCCACCTCAGTCTTCTGTCGCTCCGGCTCCGCCACGGCCTTCCGGATCTCTGCCTACGCCTCGGTCGCCGAAGCCACCTGCTCCACCTTGTCCCTCCGGACCCTCAGCTTCGCCCTGGCTTGTCGTCAGCCCTTCCTCCACCATGGCTCCTCCCACCGTGGGCCACTATCATGGCTGTGGCCTGGGTCCCGCCTGGCTCCTCCTGCTCCAAGTCCTCCTGTCTTCTCCCTGGCTCCTCCCTCAATCTGATCCGCCCTGGACCCTTCTGTCTCCTCCTTGGCTCCTCCCTCCATCATCACCTCCTTGGACCTTGGTTATCGTCCTCCTCCCAGGAGTCTGTCCTGCACCAGAGCCTCCTCCGGAACTTACTTCCTGCCAGCCCTTCGCCATCCCCTTTCACCATCCCACATCCACTCCTTTGTTCTCCTCCTAAGCCCCCCTCCTTCTCTCCCTTTTTTCTCTATGGCATGAACTGTCACACCCCTGAACACCTTGTATTGGTTTTTCCCTCTTGTGCCCATATATGGTTTTCCTGTTCCTGCCCTCGTTATGTCATTATAAGTTAACCTTGTATCACCTGTGTCTTAATTAAGTTCATTGTAATCACCTGTCTTTATACATTGGTTTCAGTTCAGTGTTTGTTGTCTGGTCTCGTCTACAGGTGCTGGTCATATAATTAGAATATCTTCAAAAAGTTGATTTATTTCACTAATTCCATTCAAGAAGTGAAACTTGTATAATGTATACATTCATTCCACACAGACTGATATATTTCAAGTGTTTATTTCTTTTAATTTTGATGATTATAACTGACAACTAATGAAAACCCCAAATTCAGTGTCTCAGAAAATTAGAATATTACTTAAGACCAATACAAAGAAAGGATTTTTAGAAATCTTGGCCAACTGAAAAGTATGAACATGAAAAGTATGAGCATGTACAGCACTCAATACTTAGTTGGGGCTCCTTTTGCCTGAATTACTGCAGCAATGCGGCGTGGCATGGAGTCGATCAGTCTGTGGCACTGCTCAGGTGTTATGAGAGCCCAGGTTACTCTGATAGTGGCCTTCAGCTCTTCTGCATTGTTTGGTCTGGCATATCGCATCTTCCTCTTCACAATACCCCATAGATTTTCTATGGGGTTAAGGTCAGGCGAGTTTGCTGGCCAATTAAGAACAGGAATACCATGGTCCTTAAACCAGGTACTGGTAGCTTTGGCACTGTGTGCAGGTGCCAAGTCCTGTTGGAAAATGAAATCTGCATCTCCATAAAGTTGGTCAGCAGCAGGAAGCATGAAGTGCTCTAAAACATCCTGGTATACAGCTGCATTGACCTTGGACCTCAGAAAACACAGTGGACCAACACCAGCAGATGACATGGCACCCCAAACCATCACTGACTCTGGAAACTTTACACTGGACCTCAAGCAACGTGGATTCTGTGCCTCTCCTCTCTTCCTCCAGACTCTGGGACCCTGATTTCCAAAGGAAATGCAAAATTTACTTTCATCAGAGAACATAACTTTGGACCACTCAGCAGCAGTCCAGTCCTTTTTGTCTTTAGCCCAGGCGAGACGCTTCTGACGCTGTCTGTTGTTCAAGAGTGGCTTGACACAAGGAATGCGACAGCTGAAACCCATGTCTTGCATATGTCTATGCGTAGTGGTTCTTGAAGCACTGACTCCAGCTGCAGTCCACTGTTTGTGAATCTCCCCCACATTTTTGAATGGGTTTTGTTTCACAGTTCTCTCCAGGGTGCGGTTATCCCTATTGCTTGTACACTTTTTTCTACCACATCTTTTCCTTCCCTTCGCCTCTCTATTAACGTGCTTGGACACAGAGCTCTGTGAACAGCCAGCCTCTTTTGCAGTGACCTTTTGTGTCTTGCCCTCCTTGTGCAGGGTGTCAATGGTCGTCTTTTGGACAACTGTCAAATCAGCAGTCTTCCCCATGATTGTGTAGCCTACAGAACTAGACTGAGAGACCATTTAAAGGCCTTTGCAGGTGTAAACATCTTGTAGGTGTAATTAGCTGATTAGAGTGTGGTACCAGGTGTCTTCAATACTGAACCTTTTCACAATATTCTAATTTTCTGAGATACTGAATTTGGGGTTTTCATTAGTTGTCAGTTATAATCATCAAAATTAAAAGAAATAAACACTTGAAATATATCAGTCTGTGTGGAATGAATGTATGCATTATACAAGTTTCACTTCTTGAATGGAATTAGTGAAATAAATCAACTTTTTGAAGATATTCTAATTATATGACCAGCACCTGTATATGTACGTGTGTTCCTGCTTGTGGATTTACCTGTTTGGAATATATTAAAGACTTTTGATTTCATTGACCTTCGTCTTCATGTTTCATGCTTGTCTTCATGCTTGTGACAATACCATTCAAAAGCTGTTTTCAGCATAATAATACTAATAATAAATGTTATTTGAGCAGCCAATCAGAATATTAGAATGATTTCTAAAGGATCATGTGACTGGAGTAATGATGCTAAAATTCAGCTTTGAAATCACAGGAATAAATTAGATTTTAAAAATATATTCAAATAGAAAATTTTAAATAGTAAAAATATTTCAGACTTTTACTGTTTTTGCTATACCTTGGATCAAATAAATGCAGGCTTGGTGAGCAGAAGAGATGTCTTTAAAAAAAAATACTGTTTTTTTGACTGGTAGTGTAAATTCATAAGAAAACTGGCAGCTCATAAAATAGTAACATTTTCTCTTGAGAACGGGTTGATGATAGAGTTACTGGAGGGCTTTAGAAAGCGAAAACTCAAACACTAAAATTCACTTCCATTGTGTTGGCCACTTTAGAAACATATTGATCTGGTGGTTAACAGTCTTAATATATCCAAACTCATAAGTACATGAAGACAACTGGAAGAAACAGATGCGGGGAAAACTCTTGTTCCATTTTTTTAAACAAGTTCCATTCCAAAATTAAATAATATACAAAACACAGTAATATACATTAACACTTTCCTGTGGCAACAAGGACAGACACGGGTCCTCAAAAGACTTCACTCTAATTTTCTGCACCTGGGATAGAATGTTTTGCTGAATATGTCCCAGATCTTCTGTGTACAGAGAACAGAAACAGAGAGGAGTTAAGGTGAAAAGAATAAGAAGGCATTCTGAAAAAATCGCATAACTGGTGTCAGCAGGAATTTGTTTGTGAAGACCTGGAAAAACTTCAAACGCTTGGTTAAAGACTTATTTAACAAAATGCTGTTAACTACAAAAGCAATGCTTGAGAATCTTAAAACTGGCATGTGTTTTTTCAATTTAAAAGCACTTAAAGGTAATATGCTCAATTAATGAACACAAGTTTTTCTTTGTGCATCGATTCAGCCAAATATTATCCCACCACTTTTTAGAGAGCAAGTCACAAACACAGACGTAAAAGTAAAGGGTAATTTATGGTCACTTTATTCTCTTTTCTGAATTCATTTGTTGGTTTGTTTTTGGTAAATACAACAAATAAGTTATGATGCAAAGACTTATAATGAAAGACTTGTCATTGGCCTTGCATTTATCATTAGAAACCTTCTTAAATCTTTCAGTGAGTGTAGAATTTTTTTAACATGCTGTTATCTGTAGTTTTGACCTTTGACTTTTTAATTCTGTCATGTGTCCTGGTTGACAGTTCAGCACTTGTACAAAGTTAAGCAATCATGACGTCTGTAAAAGTCAGCATATACTGCCAGCATAGTCTGACCCCCATATAATTCAATATGTGGACACAGAACAGCAAGAAACTAGTTAATGTAATTTCATTAATATGTTAGTACAGAATGTTTCTGTAATAAACATTCATATGGTACTTTCAAATGAAGGGACAGAACATGGTGTGCTTTAAAGTTACCTCATGGTTTAGAAGATCTTAGATCATTGACAACCAAGTACATGTAACTTAACTGGTAGTCATTTGTCTGTGATCATGTATCAAACCAAGCTGTTAAAAAAAATAAAAAATGCTGTGTGAGAATTAGTTTCTGGCAAATAATTCTGAAACGATTCAAATCTATATTTATGCACATTAAGGACAGCACTCATGTTGCTTAGATCTATTTTAAAGACTCACAAATGTCTTCATATGGGAGAGTGTTACTGTCTAACACCTATGATGAGTTTGGAATGACATACAGTCATGTGAAAAAGTTAGGACGCCCTATTGAATTCCATGGTTTTGTCTTGTTTTGTTTTGTTGAATTCCATGGCTGGTCTTATTTTGAAAATAAAACCTCAGATGAACAACAACACATGACAAATTGCATCGTGTCATTATTCACTGAACAAAAATAAAGCCAGAATAGAAAAGCCATGAGTGACAAAGTTAGGACATCCTTACTGTTAACACTGGAATTAAGAGGGTAAATAACAGTCAAGCACTGATAATTAAATACCTTTGATTAACTGATCATCAGCAAGTCTGAGCGCCTCTATAAAAGCATAAGCTTTGGCAGTTTGCTGGTCTGGAGCCTTCAGGTGTGCGTTAACACATTGCCAAGGAGGTAAGACATCAGCAGTCATCTTAGAGAAGCAATTGTTGCTGCCATCAATCTGAGAAGAGTAATACGGCCATTTCCAAACAATTTGAAGTTTATTCACAAGTGGAAGACATTTAAAACAGACACCTCTCCTTCCAGGAGTGGACGTCCCAGAAAATTCACCCTAAGATCAGACCATGTAAAGCTCAGAGAAATGACAGACAACCCAAGAACTACACCTCAGACTCTACAGGCCTCAGTTAACATGTTAAATGATAAAGTTCATGACAATGGCATTAGAAAAATGTGGGACGAAAATGTCATATTTGGAAGGCTTGGCTTCGCTGCAGCATTGCAGCACAGTTTAGGTCTGCAAAGTTGCATCTGAACAAAACACAAGTCTTCTAGAATAATGTCCTTTGAACAGACGAGAACAAAGTGGAGATGTTTGGCCATATCAGCACAAACACCTCATACCAAAAGACAAGCATGCTGGAGGAGGGCTGATAATTTTGGGCTTGTTTTGTAGCCAAACGACCTGAGCACCTCACAGTCACTGAGATATCCATGAACTCCTCTGTATATCAAAGTATTGTAGAGTCAAATGCGAGGGCATCTGTCCGACATCTAAAGTTGGGCCAAAATTGGGTCATGCAACAGGACAATGATCCCAACCACACCAGCAAATCTACAACAGAATGGATGAAAAGAAAAGAATGGTGTTGCAAGGTGTTGCAACACCCCAGTCCATGTCTAGAGCTCATCCTGGCTCAAATGCTGTGGTGAGAGCTGTGCATAAGCAAATGCCCACAAACCTCAATAAACTGGAGCAACATTGAAAAGAAGAGCGGTCTAAAATCCTCCAGAACGATGTGAGAGACTGATAAAGTCACACAGAAAATGAATGCTTCAAGTTATTGCTGCTAAAAGTGGATCTACAGGCAACTGACTCATAGGGTGTCCTAACATTGTCACACATGGCCTTTCCATATTGGCTTTATTATTGTTTAATAAATAATGACACAGTGTGATATGTCATGTGATGATGTTTACCTGAGGATTTATTTTCTAAATTTTAAGACCTGCCAAGGACCAGATAATTTTTTATTATGTCCCGATACAGAAAACCATGAAATTCAATAGGGTGTCCTAACTTTTTCACATGACTGTAAGGGTGAGTAATTAATGACAGAATTTTCATTTTTGGGTGAACTATCTCTTAATGTAATATGTTTCGTAAATGATCTGCAGACCTCCAAGCACCCTGTCTCATAGGGTCTAAAACTTCATAGAAAATATTAAACACACAGTTTTTAAGAGCACATCTGCCAGGAAAATAAATGCAAAAGTGAGTTTGGTTAGACTGAAAACACAAAGTTTGCAAGGAAAAACACAGTTACATTGACCTTTTCAGATCACTTTAATGAGTAACCAGATGTTCTGGTGGTGATATTAATGTTGTTTGTTCCAAAAGAAGTCCTATATCTTCTTGAAATCACTATGATGAAATTTCATGATAAATGATCTATGCCGATAGCAGGTCATTGCTATTTTAAGTTTGAGAAACAGCAATTACAAGCCAATACTGCAAAAAAAAAAAAAAAAAATCAGTGAACATGGAAAAATATGCACAAGCCTAAATGTGTTTCTTTCAAAAGTCTCATGACACTATAAAGTTTCAGAAAAAAAGGAATGTCATGAGCATTTCCTAACTTAATTTGCATTGACTCCAGACAGTGTTTATGGTACTTTGCAAGACCCAGTAGCTAATGGGGAAAATTGACTCTAATGATGTTATGCTATGTACGTAAAACGTATCAAGCTAATTGCAACTTGCTGTGTTAGGTTGTAGCTGTGGAATTTTGTACAGTCACTGAGAGATTTGGATATTGTTGCTGGTTTCCAGTGGTCTCTTACACAGAGCCTCTACTGGGGTCCGTTTCATGCGTCAGAGACCTCTTGTATGTGCTGCTTCTGATGAGTAGCAACATTATGTTCCAAAATAAAAGATAATACAGTTGTTGCAAACCTCGGTTGCCCCAGCAGCAGATCACAGATGGTGATTCAGAGCACATATTGCATAATGTGATTTAAAAACATCAGTTATCATAAATTAATTCATAAAAATGGATTTTCAAAAATAGACTGCAAAATTGGATAAAAAGATTTTTATGCCTTGTATAAATCATTCAAATAGAAACGGACAAAGTTTGCACTGTTGGTACGCAGTGGTGGTTGGACTTCTGAATTAATTGCTTTCAGGTGATTTTAGATGGCATTTTTAGATGCGTACTCCATGTAACTTTAAAAATCTTTAAAAGGAAACTTCTTTAAAAAACGTGACATTCCTTAGCATAAAAGAGTGTAGCATAGAACTAGCTACATATGCAGATACAATGCAATCAAAGATCTTTATTGCAATCAAAGATTTTTAAGTTCTTAAAATGATTTTTTTTCTTAGTATATATAAAAAACCTATAAAGAACCATTTGTGCAATGGAAAGGATTTAAAGGATTTGTTCAATTTAAAAATGTTCCAGATAATTTGCTCACCCCCATGTCATCCAAGATGTTTATGTCTGTCTATGTTCCTCAAAAATTTTTTTTTTGAGGAAACCATTCCAGGATTTTTCCCCATATCGTGGACTTCTATGGTTCTCAATGCAGCTTCAAAGAGCTCTACACAATCCTAGCTGTGGACTACGGGTCTTATCTAGTTAAACGATTGGTTTGTTTTCTTTTTTTTTTTCAATTTTAATGTATATGCAACCCCAATTCCAGAAAAGTTGGAGCGTTTTGTGAAATGCCATAAAATCAAGAATATATTATCCGTTCATTCTCTTTAACCTTTATTTATTTGGCTAAAGTACAAAGAAAAAAAATGCAATATTTTCAGTGGCCAAATTTTAATTTTATTTTGCAATTTTTATTTTCATGGCTTCAACACACTCCAAAAAAAGGTGGGATAGAGAGATGTTTAAAGGGGTCATCGGATGCAAAGTTCATTTTTACATGTTGTTTGAACATTAATGTGTGTTGGAAGTGTATGTACACATCTACCCTATAATGATCCCAAATTAATTAATTTGTAAAAATAATATCCCCTTTTTTAAATCAAGCCATTCTCAGATGCCTGTTGGTGTGGCCTGTTGGTGTGGCCGCTCCCGTGATAGTTGATTGACATGAGCATCTTACCTCAGACCTGTCAGCTGTAACAGTCCGACCTCTGTGGTTTCGATGCTGGAGCAGGGATGTAAGTTAGACAAGAATATGTCAGATTGAGGTGTTGTGTTGCTGGATGTAATAATGAACAGAGTGGTCGTCATTTACTCCCCAAATCTGAGCTGCTGAAGATGCAGTGGATTACGTTTGTTTGTGAAGGGAATGCCGTCCCGATCTACATATATCCGTCTATGTTTGCGAGAATCATTCATGATCCAGCTTCACTTACAGCAGAAGTGAGTATCCACCTTATTTTTCAGTGCGGAAGTAAGCTGTTTTCTGGTAATGTGTTAGAATACTGAAGTGCAGTAAAGGGTAAAACAGTTTGCACTAATATGGTAAGACACACCAGTTTGCAATATCAAGCAAAAAGTACAAATGGCTGCACTCACTCTTACGGGAACAGTAAGGTGGATAGTGAGTTTTTTTTGTTTTTTTTAAGAATCTTTGTGATCGCCTTTCCTAATAATGTGCTAGTTAGCAAGTTTAGCGGCTAAACACGGCTAAAGAAAACAGGCTCGTCACTCCACAAAGAGAAGAAAGGGGCGAAGTGAGCAGAGCTCATTAACATTTAAAGCAACCTCGACCAGAACAGGATGATTTTTGCAGAGCTGATTTTGGCAAGGTAAAAAAGGTGTTACTTACACTACCATTGAGAAATTTTAACCAAAGCATGTTATAGACTTTTCATTAAGCCCTAAAGTATCATATCAACTTGTGGAAAATGGGCATCCGATGACCCCTTTAACAATGTGCCACATCAACTTTCCTTTTAATTACAATGTAATTGTTTGGGAATTGAGGGTACTGATACTTCAAGTTTTGCAAGCAAAATTGTTGTACAATCTGGCTTGATAAAAAAAAAAAATAGATGCTTAGCAGTCTGTGATCATCGTTGTCTGATACTCCTTTTCATGACTGGTCATACATTTGCAGGCAGGCCACTCTAGCACATTCAGTCTGTGTCTATGAAACCACACTGTTGTAGCACATGCAGAACGAGACCTGGCATTGTCTTGATCTAATAACCTTGGACTTCCCATGAAAGACGTCATCTTGATGGCAGTATATGTGTTTGTACAATCCCAATGCATGCCTCCATTTCAGTGGTACCTTCTCACATATTCCATTCACCAACACTGTTTGCTCTGCTGCACCCCCATACCACGAAAGTCTTTGCATTTGCATCTGTTGCTGATGAAAGTCTGGATGGTCCCTTTGGCCTTTGGTACTGATAACTCGACGTCCATTTTCCCAGAAGCTGAAACATGGACTCGTCTGAGCACAGCACACATGGCATCACTGCATAGAATTGATGTATAGCTTTCAGCTAGAGTAGCAAAAATTCAGGTAGCATTATTGATGCAGCTGCAGAATGTGTTAAGTGACAGCAATCTCCCGAAAAACTCCTGAGCCCATGTGGCTATATTTAACACTGCAGCATGACGGTTTCTTATGCAATGCCATCTGAAGGCTCAAAGGTCATGCACATTCACCTGAGGTGTCTTGCCTTGCCCTACACACAAGCCCGGATTAACCATACGGGCAACTGGGCAATTGCCCAGGGGCCCACGACATCTAAAGGGCCCAGGACAGCAAGGGCACGAGCAAAATACTGTATCTGTAATCTCCCGCTTTATATTTAACAAACTGTCCACCAGGGCTTTTGCGCTGCACAGAGATATGCTGCGCTGCCTATGACTTTGAACGTGAGTTGAGAGCGGTTGAGAGTCAGTCTCATGCGGACTGACCAATGAAGAGAGGGCCTCAAGTTAAGACCCTCTCCTCATTGGTCAGTCCGCATGAGGTGGGTCAAAGCTTACGCCGAGCCCGAGCGCGTTACGTGACGTCAGGCGTTGCTACAACAGAAAAAAAAATCAGACACAATGGAGAAGCTAAGTGGGAGCGCGAAGCGAAAATTAAAAAAAGGAAAAGGACATCAGAAACGCTGAAAATTTAAAGTATATACCTATATACTCAAATTCAAACATGCACTTCCTCATTATTTAGGACTAAAGTTGTGTGTTTTGCCAGATTATATAGCATTTACTTTATTTTGTCTTCAGAGAAATTGTTTTGTGTATTTAGTATTGTGTAGTGTATTTATGTAGCACTAAAATGTTTAACTGGTTAATTGTGCTATAACATGTTGTTGTTCTATTTTAAAATAAGTTAAATGAGCTTAGGATCAAAATGTTTATGATCATAGTGATACTGCATTTTATTTTTTATTTTTTCCTTTTTCCTTGAGGTGCCAACTTTATGAAAATGCTGTAAATTGTTGTGGAGGGATAACTGGCAGATTTCAAATTGTTTGTGTTGGACTAATAACTTGATTGCCTTGTCTTCTGTGATAGCTCTATCAATTCCATACATTTCTATTGGGAATAAGTGTTGTTAAATAAACAATGGTTTGAAAGTGGTTGCTTATCTATTCATTTTTTGTGAAAATGGAGGATACTTCCCTCCCTCTCAATGTAGTGGGTCAATTTTACCAGATTATACACAGATGCTGATGTGTTTTGTTTTCATAGCATCATATGTGAGTGAATGTCTTTGATAGGGGACATAGTAGTGCATTTGTAGTTCTATGAGCATTTAAATATTTGTAAATCAAAATATGATGACAGTTAGGATTTGAAGTATTGAGTATATTTACCGTATATTACAGTAATATATTCTATATATGACCATATTATGGTGGTCCTGGGGTCGTGATGATGGGGCCCTTGAATATTGTTGCCCAGGGTACAATAAAGTGTTAATCTGGCCCTGCCTACACAGACTGACATTTCTCTGGATTATGTGTGGTAGTTGGTGAAAGACCTACATTCTTTGTGATTTTCTATTAAGAAATGTGATTTTTGATTTGTTAGACACTTTCGTCATGAAATTTGCCACAAAGTGATATGAAATGATCCACTTCGCTTGCAAAGACTGAAATGCTCCTTTTATACCCAAACATGATATCCTCACCTATTTCCATTTCACCTGCTTAGTGTGAACTATTTGAAAAGTTTAATTGAAATATTCTATAACCTTTTCACTTTTATTTTGCCTCTGTCCCAACTTTTTTGGAGATTTTGGGTTAATTGGGTTATATTTACAAAATAAAATTAAAAGTTGGCCACTGAAAACATTGGGAAATTTTTCTATGTACTTTTGTCAATTAAATAAAGGTTAAAGAGAATGAACAGAGAACATATTCTTGATTTTATGGCATTTCACGAAACGTCCCAAACTTTTCTGGAATTGGGGATGTACTTTACCACAAAGACATCCACTATTTGGAGAAAAATCATTAAATGTTTCCTCAAAAAACTTAATTACTTTGCAAATGAAGAAAGAAAGAAAGACATGAACATCTTGGATGACATTTTTTGGCCTTTTTAGATGATAGGACAGTGGAGATTGACAGGAAAGTGTTGGGTGGAGAGCAGGGGAGTAAGATCAGCAAAGGACCCTGGGTCAGGACTCAAACCCAGGTCAGCCAGAGACACAGTTGTGCTATATGTCAGTGCACTAACCACATGACTATAGGCACTGACTAGGAGTCAGAGTCTTTATTCTGTAAGTGAACTAATCCTTTAAAGGTTCTTTATGGAACCAGCCAATAAATACTTTTTAAGAGTGTATAGACAACATTAATGTTCTCAAAAGAGCTCATCTTGTTTTAGGAACCAGGGTTAAACAATACTCATATATGCTCTGAATTGATCTACACCTAAGGCCAGGTATTTTATGGAGAGATGCTATAGGCCAAATCACACTGTACTATAAAAGGAAATCATATCCCAACATTAACACATCTTTTTTAGCTGTGTACACTGTTGTCAGATCTGGCAGGGCAGGTTGATTTACACCCAGTGTGATGGCCCAGGAGGATCAGTGCTGACCTTATAAAGCTTGAGCTGTACCTCTCATACTGTAATCTAGACAGTTGCTGGATTTATCCAAAGCCTTATCACTGGGCAGAGAGGCTGGCATGGCATCAGCGAGGTGTGTGGCACTGCCAGCCCTGCGTACGTGTGATAATCAGCTTGGCCTGTGCACTTATGGTGGCATCCATGGTTCTGTCCTCACATTCTCGTGTTGTATTAATGGTATGAACTATCAACACCGTGAGGCCCAAGAAGTTGGGTTTCCCTCTAGTCTGCAGTTGGAACAATCAGCTAGAAATACTTAAACGATTGTCACTGAAATTAATATCGCTCTGATTGCTTTGAGACATTGAGACTATATTTGGCCAGAGTATCTGACATTGTCTTCCGTTCAGGTTCAAATCAGACAGAAGTATGCATTAAGACAGTGTAATGTATTTTAAATGACTTTAATTTTCCACTGCAAAACCACTTCTGTTTTGGTGTTTGCATTGTCAAAATAACTGTCAGCTGCTTGTTTTGTCAGTGGTGCCTTTTATTAGATAGCGATGGCATAATATTAGATTGTGTAATAATCATTAATCCTGTCAGTTTTGTTGCACAAAAAGTGTGCATGAAGGAAATGCACCACTAAAAAAATCATTAGCAATACAGAATGGTTATGGTTTTTGTGTGGTCTAATTATAATCTATATCCTTTGGAAATAACAGTCACAGCCAGGGATAAATGACGCCTCCATGAGCAATCTGATCATGGGAATTCAAGTGTTAACTGATGACTGGCATAACATTTCAGCTCCTTAGCCATAAGGAAATCTTAGTACCCATGGGAGTGACAGATGAGAATGGATAAAGTTTGGAGCAAACAGGTGTTGGGACTCACCATCTCATTGTAAACCATCAGCCCTAGTGACTAAGCAACTGTAGAGTATCACACACAGACCTTTGATCATACTGTGGCCAGAAGGATGGGGACGAGCCAGGGTGGGGCAGAGGAATCCAAAGGACATGATGGAAAGCCAAAACCTACAAAAGGTTTTCTTTGCAAATATTCAGGCATATATACAGCATTCTGTGTGGGTATACCATAAGAAAAAATCTTGCACCAACAATGCCAAGGCAATAAATTCAGTTCCTAGGGAATGAATGAAGCGAATGGTTAAAACTTCTTCTTAAATGGTTCTCATACTTTTAAGACCACCTGGTTACCATCTTAACAAAAGCCATAGAAAGTCCAAGGATGGCATGACCTTAAATTTGAGACTCAGCTACATATAGCGCAAGAACTTGGTTCAAAGATTTAAAGGAGTTCTATTATGCTTTTTCACTTTTTGAATTTTAGTCAGTGTGTGCTGTGTATGTTTGGGCATAAAAAAGATCTACAAAGTTACAAATCTCAAAGTCCACTCCAAAGGGAGATATTTTGTTTTTAAAAAATCCTTTTTCAAGAACTACAACGAACGGCTCCTTTGGACTACAGCATTGTTTTCTGGGTGTTATGATGTCACAACGCGTGTTCGAATGGTTGGGGGGTGGGTAGGGAGGAGGTGGGGGATTAGCCTAACTTTAGCGATGCAGTGTGGAGAGCTGCTTCTGGGACGCTTCAACGAGCCGGTATAAACACAAGCACTGACTAGAGTGGCTGCAATTAGCTCCGGTGGCCATGTCGGAGCCGTGCTGCAGGCGTGTGCATTATAGAGGGTCAAAACACATGCCGAGGTGTGGCTGGTATAAACACAAGCATTGACTAGAGTGGCGATCAGCTCCGGTGGCCGTGTCAGAGCTATAATGTACCACACATGTGTGCAGTGTGTGGTAAGAGATTTATTCATCATACAGTGTAGATAGCTTCACTTATAACGCGTGTTTTTTAAAATGCATAAACTTGCACTATGGGCTAGGCTAATCAGTGATGATGTTCTTTGATAATGTTAATGTTCTTTGCTCGTTTTCTGCAGCTGCTTTTTGAATAGCTAAGGAAATGTAAGCATTATATTTAGTAACTTATAATGTTTTAATTCAAATGTTGTCATGTGAAATACAAATTAAGTCATATTAAAAACATTTGGTTGATTTTAGCCTTATGTTGGCGCTGGTTTTGGACAATGAAACTAAGTATGTAAATAATTCAATAAATTAGCACAATAATATCATGTATAGGTGATCTCGCAGGCTGACGATATCCCAACACTACTGTAGCATCAGCTATACCTTAATATATCCTTAACTATAACGGAGCAGACGGAACTTGCTGCTTTGGCAAGGGGTGTGGCAGTACTTAAACACTGTCTAAGCTGTTCACCAATCACAACGCAGTGGGACAGCTAACCAATCACAACACATTTTGTTTTTCGGAAAGTGGGCCTTCATTAAACCCGGAACTAATCAAGCCATTTGTGCCAGGAGCCATTTGTGGGGAGAAAGGTATTATAATAATGTAAATTATGTGAAAAATAATGCGTTTTTCAAACCACCAAGCATGATAGCATGTTCTAGTACACCCCCAAAACAAAATCAAGACTTTGTATGAGTGCATAAATAGAAATGAAAATGTAATATCTTGCATGTGGAATGAAAGAGACAGCATAGATGATTTTCAGGGCATGAATGACTGAAATAAGATGGTGCTTGTCTAACATTCAAGACAGTGGGTATCCCAGTGGCATCCCAACAAGAACTTTAGAAGCAGCAGAACTTCCTTCATCATCCAGCATGGTATTATTGGTGGAATTGTATGAAAACATTAAAAAGTATTGTTGGTTATCATCCAAGGCTGTGTTTCACAAAAGCATCATAAGCCTCAGTACATCATAGACCCATTGCCACCAATGGAACTATGACCAACTTAGGCTTACAATGCTTTTGGCAAACACAGCCCTGATCTAAGATGGTCTTTACAGTTTAAAAGACAACTTTAGGATGTGAATGTGAGTGCTCTATATGTTGTAATGATTAAATTCACATTAGAGATATATGTTTACTGAATTGGTACAAATGAACGTGCACTGTGAAGTACTGGCTAAGTAGTACCTATGTATTTATAGTTCCTGATAAAGTGTCCAACCTATTTCAATCACCCCATTGCCCCTTCCAAAGGGGGAGTAATCCAATAAAGAGGAGCACAGGAGCCGCTCCTCCATCGTTCTTTCAAGAACCAAAGACGCATAGCACAGCACATCACATCACTGCACAGGACAGGCAAGTAGGGCTTCTCTTCTCTTCTCTTCTCTTCTCTTCTCTTCTCTTCTCTTCTCTTCTCTTCTCTTCTCATTTCTGAGTTTTATAGCTATGTTTTTTTAAAGATTTCATCTTTTTCCCCACACTAATTCCACCAGCTTTTGCCTGTTGCTTTATATTAGTATCTAAAAAGCTGCACTGAAGCTGAAATCTGCAACTTCTCAATCTGCACTAAAACTACATTTTTTTATTCATCTGCACCACAATATCAGTATCACTCTCTATATTTTATATATTAATTCTTCCTGCATAAAAAGTTCTTTCACATTCTATCTATCCTGAAGAATTCCATTCTGAATTCTATTCTATTTTGTCTATTCTGAAGAATTTATTTTTTATTTATTTATTTATTTTTTTTGACTATCCATGCACAGATGGTTTACTTTCAGACAAATACTTTTTTGTGCACCACATTTTACTTATAATGGTTATTTATTATGAAACATTACAGATGGAACAGTGAAAAGTGGTGTGGAAAGTATTTTTATAAACTGTCGATTATAAAATGATTATTAAAGCATAAATGAGTATTTGTATTTTGTTTGTATTTTTTAAATGGACGTAGTCTCCATCCTTTAGGTTTGAGATTTATACCTCAAGCAGAGTTTTAGTTTCAGGCAGAGTTTTAGTACTGGTATTTAGTACTTTTTTTATTTCCTAGTTGGTATGGGTGTAAATAAATGTGTCAGGCATCTCCATAGCCACCTGTCTTTCCTTTATCCAGTTATGGATGAAGGGTTCCACTGCTTGTAGTCTTTAATTAGCTGCACATTTCACTTTATCACTCTTGGTTTAATTGGAAATGAGAGGGTTGGTTTGAGGCTTCCTTATGGTGCAAAAGTAATTCAAATGACTCAAAAGATTCTCCAGCTAAGCTCCTTGTTTGAGACAAAGGAGACTGAGGGAGACATGTCTCTTTACTGATAGTAAGGGACACACTGGGGACAGCTGGAACCACTGAGACTTGTCTTGATCTGGTGCCCAGTGTTGGTGCCAGCCAGCCAGGCTGAGGACACATCAAAGAATCCATTCAGATACAACAGTGTGATCTGACAAGTGTTTACGGTGCAGATTTAGTTAACTCCATTACCTTTCTACGGGAGACACACAGTACATAAAGGAGTCTATCAAGTTCTTTTAAAGGTCAAAATGACCTCAAAACACTTTCTCCACAGTGCATGATTTGTAAACTAAGATTAATCACATTTGCATTACATAAGTAGCTGTATGGACTAGCTGGATGGCTTATTTGACATTGTAAACTTGCTCGGTAGCTCACCTGGTAAGCTTACACTTTTGCAACAAATCACGACACTTGATGAAAGAGCTCAAGAAAGCAAAAAATGGTATGGTTACTTCAGCAAATGTGTTTTTAGCTTATGTTTGATTTTGTTAACACCATTGGTTAGGTTTAGAGCAGACTTTAATATATTAGCCACTCACTAGACATTTTATTTCCAAACTCTTAAGAAACTTCTTGTTGTTTACTGAACTGACTATGCCAGATAAGGTTTATAAAGAAGTTTTTGCATCTCTATAAGCCACAAGTGTGTGTGGAGCTTAGAATGGGTAAGCATTGTGTGCACAAAAGCCAGTCTGGACACAGTTCTGAGGGATAATGCAGGAATATTAGCAGGGCTTTACTGAGGGAGACACAGCAGCTGGGACTAATGCACTGGCACGCCTTCCGCTCTTGCTTTAGAAAGTTTGCGTCATAAAGTTAGCCTTTACCTAGCAGATGTTAAGCACTGGGATTATAGGCCTACAAGTTAAGTTTCATGCTTAACAATGCCATTTTCAATGACCCCCTCAGCCTGTCTGCACCATTTAAAACATGTTTATCTTTTAGGAACTGTTTAAATCCAAGATGACTGAACGCTATGATTGCCACTACTGCAAGGAGTCTTTGTTTGGGAAGAAGTATGTTCTGCGTGATGAAAATCCATACTGTGTGAAGTGCTATGAGAGCCTTTACTCCAACACCTGTGAGGAGTGCAAGAAACCCATTGGCTGCGACAGCAGAGTATGTTCATCTTCATATTTTCTACTTTTACATACAAAATGTTTCAAATACAAAAAAAAAAATACATATATATATATATATATATAAGAGTCCAAATGCACTACAAATGCACATTCAGTATCATTAAATCCACTTCTTTTTCAAGAGTGTTCCAACTTAAATAGCAGAAATTATCTAGAAATCTGCACTTTTCCATTACTTCCATTAAATGACTGTCCTAGCGGACTGTGCACTATATTACTCAGAACTCAGTATCCGGAGCGAGATGGTTTTAGCACTGGCTATTTGACCATTTTTATTTAGTAACACTGTACACAATGATTTAGAGCTTTGTGTGACCACTTGAAAGCTGAGAGATCACCAGGAGAGCGGTGGGGAATCATGGAGAATGAATGCCAGCTCATGCTCTCTGGATTGAACCCAGCAGGAAATCAGTGCTGGGGAGTGAGTCCAAAACCAAACAAAGAGACCAGATGAGCTTTTCTGGAATTACCTGCACTCATTCACCTTGGTAATGGACACGCTGACCTCCATTGCCATAAATTTAAACTTTTTTATAACCTTTACTTACTATAAACATTACAGATGAAATACGTTGTCATTTTTCTATTAATAATTTATATAATAATAAGTACCTTTTACATTATCCAGTTCCAATTCATTAGACATAATGAACTAACAGTGGACAGCAGAACTGTTCAGCCTTAAATAATGTAGAAATTAATATTAACCAAGATCAATAAATTCTGTAAAGGTATTGTAAAGGCAAACATCACTATACTTTTCATACATTAAATAGATTCAAAAATGAAAATTCTGTCATATTTTACTCATCCTTCTACATTCCAAACCATTAAATAAGACTCCCATTCATCTCCAGGAGCACAAATTATGTAAATATATTTGTAAAGGTCATTTTGAAATCACGTTGAAAGTCCACACAACCAAAATTACGATACAAAAAGTACAAAAAACATATGTGTATTTATCAATGTTTAAATGTGAATAAAAGCCTAAATTAAAGCACTTTAGAAATAAGGTACAAAAGTTGTCAGTGATTGCTCTACCCTTTCAAAATATACTGATATGTACCATTAAGGCACTAATATGTACACTTTTGTGTATCTTTAATGTACAAATTTGAGCCTGGACCACAAAACCAGTCATAAGTAGTGCAGGTATATTTGTAGCAATAGCCAGAAATACATTGTATGTGTCAAAATGATTGATTTTTCTTCTGTGCCAAAAAATCATTAGGATATTAAGTAAAGATCATGTTCCATTAAGATATTTTGTAAATTTCCTACCGTAAATTTATCAAAACTTAATTTTTGATTAGTAATATGCATTGCTAAGAACTTCATTTGGACAACTTTAAAGGTGATTTTTTTTTCAATATTTTGATTTTTAAGCACCATTAGATTCCAGATTTTCAAATAGCTGTATCTCTGCCAAATATTTTTAAATTTTTTTCATATTTACATCTCAATTTTAAAAAATTGACCCTTATGTCTGGTTCACAAATATGCACCTTTATGGGTAAATAGGGTACAAAGGTGTACCTTTTGAAAAAGGACTGCTTTTTTACCCTTTTTCTCAGTGTTACAGTGTCTTTTTGAAGCATTAATATTTTGGTTTTGTGGACTTTTAATAGACAAACAAAAACGATAAATGTGTGTGGAAGTCTTATGGGATTGGAATGACAGTAAACTGATGAAGGTGAGGATATAACAGGAAATTTTTCATTTTCGGCTATTCCTTTAAAATCTGTGCTATGGACCTGTACTTTAGAGGTAAATCATACTCCAAGTGTGCTATTGCACAATTATATTGAATTTATTTATTTTTTTTATTCCAGATGATGAAATGGGTGAAAAATCCCACCACTGCACCATGTTTCATGCTAAAAAAAAAAAGTGTCATAGTAAATGTTATAGATGATATACAAGAACCATATAGTTACAATGTTACTTTAGAAATACATTCCCTGCCGACTGCTTCTGTGACTTTCTGTCATTAGTGTCACATTACATGGTCATTAGTCCTGATGAGGAGGCTGTCACCAGTCTGGAGGACAGGCCTGGGGTGGGGCCACATCTGTGTGGCCCGTCCTTGGCCCAGTTAGCTGCTATTCCCCCCTCTAGTCACAGGCAATCAGAATGACCTCATAGCACCTTGGGCCAGCTATTTAACAAGCACACACACTCTCTCTCTTTCCAAATTGGTGGATAATTAAAGCACTGGTGTCATAGGCTCATCCCAAGGCAATGTGTGCTCACAGCCCGGGACAGATTCTCACTAACATACTCCGATTGGCAGATCACACTGCGATTGGTCACAGAAACCAGCACCTGCGACTCTCATTGGCGAGCGACCTGCTGTGAAGCTGACATTGAGGAACGCTTTACCCTTCCGCTCTCCCTAATTAGCTGTTCAAAGGCCAAAAAACGAGCACTGAGGCCAAGCACACTCTCCCTTAAATCCGAGTTTAATGCATGTGAGACAATGTAGGTTCAAACTGTCCTTACCAATATGCGTCTGTCCCCAGGATCTGTCTTATAAGGACCGTCACTGGCACGATGACTGCTTCCACTGCTTTAAATGTCACCGTTCTTTGGTGGACAAACCGTTCTCCACCAAGGACGAGCAGCTACTATGTACCGAGTGCTACTCCAATGAGTATTCCTCTAAATGTTTTGAGTGCAAAAAGACTATAATGCCAGGTAAGTAAAACATTTGCTTAATCTGTTCTTTACACATCTACTTCAGAAACAGAATGATACATTAAGATTCATCACAATGAGACGGTTGTAGTGTTGGACAGCAGCTAATGACATAACAGCAATAATTAACTTTACTATGGGAGAGCTGAGAAACTGAATGAATCAATTTAAAGGGATAGTTCACCCAAAAATGAAAGTCAATTCATCACTTCACGTCATCAATTACTCACTCTCATGTTATTCAAAACCCATAAGACTTTCATTCCTCTTTGAAACACAAATTGAGAAACCTGACACATTTTTGTTCTTCCACTGAATGTCCATTCTACCAAAACTTCAAAAAGTTCCTAAAGACATTGTAAAAGTAATGTATGAATTGATTGGTTTATTCCAAATCTTCTGAAGAGATTTCATTTCATATGATGAAAAGATTTAAGCCCTTAACTGATAAAATGCATTTTCCAAACTGAAATTGTTGTAATTCATGAATGCTACAAAGCTAAAAGTGGCTTTTTGGAGGCTCTTTTTAAAGAAGACAATCAGCAGATTATTGCTGAAGTGAAATCATTCAAAAAATGTAAGTATGAAAAGTTATAGAAGTTGAAGTTTACTGTAAAGAAAATGTACTGTACTAAAAAGTATTTACACTCTTAAACAGCAATGCCATAGAAGAGCCATTTTTGGTTCCACAAAGAACCTTTCAGTGAAGAGTTCCTAAAAGAACCATTTTGAAGAACTTTTTAAAAATCTAAAGAACCTTTTTCGACTATAAAGAAACTTTTCTGTATTTGAAAGGTTCCATGGATGTTCAAGGTTCTTCATAGAACCACTGATGCCAATATAGAACCTTTATTTTTAAGAGAACAAAATAAATAAATATTTTACAAAATATTTTTAATCTAAAACTGCCATAAAATTAAAGCTATATGTCTAAATAAGTTATGTTCCAAATTTGAAGTTGATATAAAAAAAAAGAGGTTGTGAGATATTTAGGGCGTTATACCAAAAATAGCCTCCACGTAACACCCAGATTTTTTTGATGCATTTTCCTGTCACATATTATGGAAGACAGTTCCCGCCACTGAAAAAGATTTAAAAAAAAATTGAAATTGCAACCTTTTATCTTATAAATCTTACTTTTTTCTCAAAATTCTGTGATACAAACTCACAATTCTAACTTTTTTCTCAGAATTGTGAGATATAAACTCGCAATTGCGAGTTATAAAGTCAGAACTGAGAGATATAAACTTGCAATTCTGAGAAATTAAGTCAGAATTGCGAGATTTAAACTCGCACTTCTGACTTTTTTCTCAAAATTGCGTCATATAAACTCACAATTGCGAGAAATAAAGTCAGAATTGCAAGATCTGACTTTTCTTTTTCTCAGAATTGTTAGATATAAACTCTCAGTTGCGAGTTTAAAATAAAAGTCCAGTCTTTATAAAGTCCAAAGTCTCTTTTCAGAATTGTGAGTTTATATCACAATTCTGACTTAACTCGCAATTGCGCGTAATGAAGTCAGAATTACGTTTTTACAATATATGTAGTAGTAGCTTACTAGTGGTGACTATGTCAAGTTGATGTACATATGGCAGAGATGTATAGTAAAGATCAATTAATGACATAATCAAATAGACAAAGAACACTATAAATTAGTAGCAGAATTGCACTTTATTTCTCAGAATTGCAAGTTTATTTCTTGCAATTCTGACTTTATAACTCGCAATTGCAAGTTTATATCACACAATTCTGACTTCAATTTTCAGAATTGCTAGTATCTCATTCTGACTTTATAACTACCAATTGTGAATTTACATCTCACAATTCTGATTAAAAGTCTTTAAAGAATTTTTTTTATTATTCAGTGGCGGAAACGGGCTTCCAAACGAACATGCTTGCATGACATGTGAAAACAAAATTCATTGTAATTCTTTCACAATGTCTTTAGAAACTTTTTTTTATGTTTCAATGTTTTGGTGGAATGGACTTACCTCAATAGAGAGACACATAAGGGTGTTTTAGTGAGAAATTAAGTCACATACAATAGATGCAGTGTCTTAATGATAAATGTGTTAAAATTAATGTTTTTTTTCCCCCTAGACTTACAAATTGCTTGTGCAAAATAGCACAGTATTGCACAATTGCAATAAAATTCATAATGACTGAATTTACAGCACCTTCATAAACTGATTTAAAACATTTAACAGCAAAAACACACCTGACGCACATTCTCTATTCATTATTTTGTAGATCTAGAGTTAAAAACTGTGTTGAATTTTATGCATAAATGGTAAATATAAACATCCCCAGTAATTATATGCACCATGAGTAAATAAAGATTACATTTTTGGGGTAAACTAACCCTTTAATACAAAGGCTATAATCCATTCTCGCTATTATCCAGCCAAGTCATTGAATATTTGCTTGATTGTTTGCAATTTGCTCTATTTCTCCCAGGCTCCAGGAAGATGGAGCACAAGGGGAACAGCTGGCATGAGACCTGCTTTACCTGCCAGCGCTGTCAGCAGCCTATTGGAACTAAGAGCTTCATTCCTAAGGACAACAGTAACTACTGCGTGGCCTGCTACGAGAAGCAGTTTGCACTGCAGTGTGTGCATTGCAAGAAGGTAAGAACAGCTGGAATGCAACAATTTGCTTTGAATAAAAAGTTTTATATGACATCACAAAATTTTAATTCCTCTCAGCCAATCACCACTGGGGGTGTAACCTACCATGACCAGCCATGGCATAAGGACTGCTTCTTGTGTACTGGCTGTAAGCAGCAGCTGTCTGGCCAGCGCTTCACCTCTCGTGATGACTTTGCCTATTGCCTTAACTGCTTCTGCAATCTGTATGCCAAGAAGTGTGCTGCCTGCACCACCCCTATTAGCGGTATGAGCAACCAACACAATTACATCTCCTTATCTTTGGAAGGTGCTTATCAGTACTGTACTGTATATCTGACTGAAACAGATGGTCAAAAAAGTTAAAAATGTATGGCAGGGATTTGTTTCTATCCATCAGTTGATTGAATCCATAAGACTATTTCTTCATTACAAAAAATCTGATTGTTTTTTAATCGTGGAAAGTGAATCAGGATTGGAGCTATTAAACTCAACACTGACAGAAAATGACAATGAAGTAATAATAAAAGAAGTTTGGCTGAGAATTTGTGCAGTATTTCTGGTGTTCAGAAGCCATACAATTGTGATTATGTAAGAAACAGACCAAAACTTACATCTTTTATCAGTTTTATGATATTTCTAATGTGTTTTTATGAGCCCAATTTCTAATTAATGTTTATTATACCCAAAAATCACCTTTTGGGTTTCATGGAAAATAGAAAGTCCTGCAGGTTTGGAATGACATAAGGCTGTAAAATAATTATTATTTTGTTGCTGAAATGGTCTCAGGACCTGTAGTCTCACAGCAATCTTCTTGTCCACACTTTAGCAAATAATAGTCATATTTCCCATGATATTATTACTATCTGAAGCTTTGTTATTTGTTACTGTCATGTCCTTTGCAGGTTTGGGAGGCAGCAAATACATTTCCTTTGAAGAGAGACAGTGGCACAATGACTGCTTCAACTGCAAGAAGTGTTTTGTGTCCCTGGTGGGCCGTGGCTTCCTGACGGAGAGAGATGACATCCTGTGTCCCGATTGTGGCAAAGACATATAATCAGAGAGCATAGCACTGCAATTTCTAACATTTTATTCTTTAATTAAATAGCATTTATTCTTAGAGTTAAATAGAAAAGCTTTTATCAAAAATAATATATTTGTCCAATAAATGTTCTGTTTAGATAATTAACTTTTGAAGAGGCCTGTGCATGCCTATTATTGTAATAATGTGTCTTGTTTTAGTGATCAGGGTTTAAAATCTAGCCAACCAAAAGAAACATCCTGTATGCAGTGTGAAAATTATATATATATATATATTTAGATCTAGAGACATACAGCACAATGAATGTTACATTTTACAGTATAATTGCCTACTTTACCTTTTTTTCATTTGCTTTTGACTCATCAGTCAATGTCTGTCATTTCTAGCCTGTGTGAAGCATTTGCTGTAGCTCATAATAAACTTCTTGAAAAGGCATTCATGTAAGGCTCAGTACTGCTTACTATAATAAAATAATGACTCACGTTCAGTGGATTTAATCTAATATGCCTCAGCTGTTCTCAGCTGTGAAACCCAAAACAAAACCCAAAGATGTGACTCATCATGCACCTGTCTCTGTAACTTATTAAAAGCAACGTACATTTATTTGAATCAAATCTTACTGGGATCAATTTTCTTATATGGAAAAAACAAACAAACAAACAAACAAACAAACACACAAACAAACAAAAAAGATTATTGTAATTAGTAATATGAGACCCTGGACCACAAAATAAATATATAAATAAATAAACACACACACACACACACACACACATATAAGCTGAATAAATAAGATTCACAGATGTATGGTTTGTTAAGACAGGACAATATTTGGCTGAGATACAGCTATTTGAAAATATGGAATCTGAGGGTGCAAAAAAAAAGTTTTGATATATTTACGGTAGGAAATTTACAAAATATCATGGAACATGATCTTTACTTAATATCCTAATGATTCTGGCATAAAAGAAAAATCGATCATTTTGACCACAACATTATATTGTTGGCTACTTATGACTGGTTTGGTGGTCCAGGGTCACATGTTATGATAATGTTTGTTCCCTTACAAAAGTTAACCATGGTTTTATTATAGTTAAATTTTAGTAAGTATGTTTTTTGGCGCATTAATTATCATTTGTATAACTACAGTTTTACTGCAAATACCATGGTTAAACTATGGTTAGTGCAGCAAAACCATGGTTAATCTACCGTTACCGTGGTTTAACTTTAGTAAACATTTTTGCTTGTTTGTTTGTTTTATTTGTAGTAAAACCATGGTTAATTTTCATAATTTATTTCCCAGACCCTATACTTGCACTGATGCTAAATTTGACCTATTCTGGAATGTTCTATTAATAATGAGATTACTCTAGCTGGTGAGATTAAGATATTCCACCGTTATCCATTTATTATTATTATTATTATTATTATTATTATTATTATTATTATTATTATCATAAATATTATACGTTTTGTGATTAGCCTTCTAATAAAATAAAATAAAATAAAATAAAGTAAAATAAACAATTTAGAAGTAATGTAAGATAATGGTTGTCGTCAGATGTTGCATCAGTTTAGGTAAAACTAGATTACTAGAACAGAAGAAGTTGACTTATGGCTCCCTCTTGTGGTAAACTTTTAAAATTCTTACCTGTTATATTATTAAATATAAAAGTTGTCCGATTCCTCAGTCGCGTAAACTTACATTTTTGTAGTAGTTGTAGTCCGTATTTAGCGACTTTAGAAAGATTTAGAAACAAACAAACAAACACATTTGATCTTCTACTGTTCGTGTATTATGTTGTAAAATAGAATGTGAAAACCGTAAATTAAAAATAATAATAATAATAATAATAATAATAATAATAATAATAATTGGAAATCCCGAAGGAGTCTATAACTTGAAAGTGTTAGTGTTCTTAAAGGACTGCAAACTTAACAGTCTATTATAATTTAAATATCTTACATTCTAACGAAGATCTATAAATGAAGAATAATTTGCTGAATTTTTAAATAACTTGTTTTCTGTTTTAACTACATTAATGTTAAGACAATTTGCAACCCTTTTCGGTTTCAGATTTAATGATCATAAACGCTTTAAAAAAAAAAAAAAGTCACCCTCATCACGTGGCCGGATGTATTTCGGCAGAGAAACAGGAAGCGTTACTGCAGGGAGAGAGAGGGAGGTGGAGTGGGGCGCTTGAATGAAACGGGCAGGCCGAGAAAACGCTGCCATCTCTCAAATCAGGACCGCACTGGCCACGGTTGGGGTACGATATGCGCTCGGCGTTCTTTAACATCACCTGTCGCATCACCCGTGCTCGCTGCAGGCTGCAACACACAGACATACACACCACCAGACACGTAGGCTGTGTGTTAAAACCTAGCGAACTGTCTGCCAGCACAGCTTTTATGACATAATAGGCGCATATTCGGAAAACACAGACAGTGATTTTTGATAGTCATCTCACTAGGATTTGAAACACAGCCATAGACTCTCAAGATCACTCGCTATCAAATCACTTCTGTCTGTCGTTCATATAAATGCTTATACTGGACTCTTGTGATTGTGAAGCTGGTGCTGGTGCTTAAAAGAGGAATTAAGTGTTGATGCAAATTGATATGGTTTTGCTAGCGTAGTGGTTGGCTGGTTTGACAAGAATTTATCTTGCTAACAACTTTCTGCTACTAAAAATAAATACCTTTTTATGTTTTCTAGAGGAAGTTGATGGGACAGGTCTGTAAGGGCTAATAAACCTGTGTGCAAAACAAACCACAGGTTGATAGGCACTTGTTTTTATGCTTGACTGTCAGAGCTGTGATTTATTGCTTTAGAGTATGCGATTATGATCAATTATACCAGTAAGTGCCGTTGATAAGCCATTTTGCGTTTCTGTGTACAATATTGTTCATTTTGTTGTCAGTGCAAGTCTAAGCTGAAGGTTTTGTTTCTGTTTTCTCTCTCTTGCCACATTTCCAGCAAGAGAGAAAACAGAAACAGAAGTCCTTTAGTTTAGACTTACACTGCTAACAAATGTGAACGATATTGTAAAGCATATTATTAAGACGTTATATTAATAACGCTGTAATAATAGGAAGCTCTTTAGTTTTATACGGAAAGCCGGAAAAGCAAATGTTCATGATATTGTTTGTTCTTTTAATGTCTATAGTATTATATTATGGTTATTTTAATAAATGTCTTTGCACTGTTTTGTAGCACAGTTTTGCATGTATTTGTTGTCAGTTTAAGTCTAAACTGAAGGCTTGTTTTCTCAGTCTTGCCACATCTACAAGAAAGAGAAAACAGACAATACCTGTAGTTTAGACTTGACTGACAACTGTAAGCAATATTACAAAGCATTTGTTACTATTATATAAAGTTATTATTATTATTGTTATTATTGTCATTTTAATAAACAAGAAACTCTTAAATGTCTTTATAATATTCCTTATAATATTGATCATACTTGACAGTGCAATCTAAACTTACACCACCAGTCAAAAGTTTTTGAATAGTATGATTTTTAATGTTTTATTTATTTATTTATTTTTTTAAAGAAGTCTCTTCTGTTTACCAGGCCTGCATTTATTTGATTCAAAGTTCAGCAAAAACAGTACAATGTTTAAATACTTTTTACTATTCAAAATAACACTTTTCTATTTGAATATATTTAAAAATTTAATTTATTACTGTGATCAATGCTAAGTTTTCAGCATCATTACTCCAGTCTTCAGTGTCTCACGATCCTTCAGGAATCATTCTAATATGCTGATTTGCTGTTCAATAAACATTTTTATTATTATTATTATTATTATTATTATTATTAAAATTTAGAATGTTGAGTAAATTTTTTTAGGATTCTTTGATGAATAGAAAGATGATCTGAAAATCAGCATTTATCTGAAATAAAAAGCTTCTGTAACATTATACATATAATGTTTTTTGAGCAGCAAATCAAAATATTAGTATGATTTCTGAAGGACTGGAGTAATGATGCTAAAAATTCAGATTTGAAATCACAAGAATAAATTACATTTTAAAATATATTCAAATAGTAAGACTATTTCGAAATTTTACTGTTTTTGCTTTACTTTGGGTCAAATAAATGCTGGCTTGCTGACCAGAAGAAACTTCTTTTAAAAACATTTGACTAGTAGTGTAAACTTTGTCTAAACCTGTATTATATTTCTGTTTTCTCTCTCTCTGTAGATGTGGGTGGCATCATGAGCGTGAAAGCTTTTGAGCTGGTTCCCGCCGTGGAGCGGGAACAGGTGATGGGCGAAAAAGTGCGGATAAACATTGAATGCATAGAGTGCTGTGGCAAACACTTGTACCTAGGCACCAATGACTGCTTCATCCATCACTTCCTATTAGAGGAGCACACTACAGCCAAAGGTAAGCTGGCCTACAATGCCCAGAAGCTCCTTCACAAATACCTGGGCCTGAAGAAGCCAGTGGTGGAGCTGAAGGCTGCCTCTGCGTTGGAACGTTTAATTGTCCTCTGTGACTCAAACATCACTGTTGTGGACATGCTTACTCTGGAGCCTGTGCCCACCGGGGGCACAAAGCTCAAAGGTGTGACTGCATTTTGTATCAATGAGAATCCAGTGACAGGGGATGCGTTCTGTGTGGAAATGGCGGTGGTTTTGGCACGCAGACGGGCCGTCCAGATCTGTACGGTTCATGAGGACAGAGTGCAGATGTTAAAGGAAGTGACCACACCAGAGCAGCCCTGTGCTCTGAGCCTGGATGGGTATAATATCTGTCTAGCCCTGTCCACACAGTATATGATTCTGAACTACAGCACAGGAGCCTCTCAGGACCTGTTCCCTTACAACTGTGAAGAAAGGAAACCTATTGTTAAGAGGATCGGCCGGGAAGAGTTTCTCCTGGCTGCTCCAGGCGGGCTTGGTGAGTTAAATGACCAAAAACGGCATTAATCAGTACCTACGCATCTACTCTTTTTCTTTTTATTCACATTTTGATATAAGCTCGTCAGTGTGAGGCTTTTCATTTCCTTATTGAAATTTTAGTTATTAATGATATTCAGAGGATCTTCACCAAATTTGGAGGATTTCAGTCAAATCTGTGGCTGAATATTCAGATTGGATTTTGTTTTTTGGGGGCCACAACTTTTATGGTTTAGGAGATACTAATATAAATTAAAAATATGCACTTATGTAAATATTAAATTTAATTCTGAATTATGTTTTTAGGGTCATTTGGTTTCAAATCAACCAAATTTCAAAAACTTCCCCCGCTCGAATTTTTTATTTTGCTTAATTTTTTTCTTAAGAAAGATAGACATGTATAGTGACGAAAGCCGAAATATTACATTTTATGGGTGAATATTTACTGATAGTAAGGTGAGTAATCGATTACTTTGTAGAGGGAGGGTCAAAATGGAAGTTTTCATCTGAGATTCAGAGCCAAATTACGAGGGGGTAAAATGACTTCAGAAAGATGGCAGCATCTTAATATTATTTTTGCACAGAGATTGCAAAAATAACATATAGAAGCCATTATATAGCCAATATCTCTGGAACTGAACCATGTAGGGACTTTAAAATGAAGATGCCGAAAGGATAGTTTGTTAAAGGAGAAGTTCACTTCCAGAACAAAAATGTACAGATGATTTACTCACCCACTTGTCATCCAAGACGTTTGTGTCTTTCTTTCTTCAGTTGTAAAAAAAATTATGTTTGTTGAGGAAAACATTCTAGAATTTCTCTCCACTATAGTGGACTTCTGTGGTGCCCACGAGTTTGAACTTCCAAAATGCAGTTTCAGTGCAGCTCCAAATGATCCCAGCTGAGGAAAAAGGGTCTTATCTAGCGAAACGATCTATTATTTTCCAAAAACATGTACAATTCCTATACATTTTAACCTCAAACGCTCGTCTATTCTCTGCGACGCGCATGCAAACTCTGTGTATACCGAGTCAATGCAGTTAGGGTAGGTCGAAAAGCTCCAACTTTCTTCTCCAACTTCAAAATCATCATACATCGCTGTTTTACCTTTTTTTTTTTTGTAAAGTGCATTTGATCATCTTTGCACAAAGACTGCTAAAGTCAACAGAATTTGTAAAAGTAACATTATAATGCTGCCATCTTTGTGAAACCATTTTTAACCCCCTGTAATTTGGCTCTGAATCTCAGGTGAAAATTGCCAGTTTGACCCCCTCTTCTAAATAGTGGATTACTCAGTAAATACTCAGCCATGACATTTCATATTTTGGCTTTCATCACTATACATATTTATCTATCTTCAGAAAAAATATGACAAAATCTAACATTTGAGCCGGGGACCTCCGGTTGAGTTGACACGGAATGACCCTGTGGGCTTGTTAAGTGGTGACTGAATGCATCCAATGAACGCACCAGCGAATGTTGTTTCCGGGTCCACGCCCCAACTCATTTCACTTAAGAATACCATCTCAGCAGCCGTTTATGAGCACTATTAAACATTTAAACTAAATGTTTCAAATTAACTATGTACACTACAGTCTCCGTGCTCACAGTGTCCCAAACACAAATCATTTTTATCTTTATTTATTTATATTTTTATTGTCTGGCTATCTGGGATTTCGGTATGGAGTTAAAGGGAAGAATTATATGGTATTATATCACACTGTAAATGTATAATTAGCACCGTTTGTTGTTTTCTTGTGCCATCTGATAGAGCCGGACCCGGAAGTCACGGAAGAGGTGACGTGTGGCGTCAGACTTAACAAGCGAATAGTAAAAAATAGATTTTGCTGTCAATAGAGCAACAAAAATGCCAGTAGATTTGAGTTAGGATCATTTGCAAGAGCATGATTAGTGAGTACCCCTATTTGCGTGATTTTTAATGTCCCTCACTTAGCCACATGTTAGCAACCCTCTTTTTCAAGACAAGTAAAAGCTTTTTTAAAAAAAAAAAATAGGGTAAAACTAATGTATTTAATGAAAACATGAAAATGTATTGTGCTTATGTTAACCACAGACCTTATTTCAGGCTTTTAACCAAAAACCCATTTAAAAACCTCATTGACAATAACGGAACCATATATGCAAAGTGGTTGTGGCCTACCAAAAACTGTCATCCCTGCAAAAAATGCAAACTAATTTTGCTTCTCTTTCCCTTTTGGAGTTTGAAAGATAGTATTTGAGGTTTGAATTCTCAGCGAGAATCCCTTTATATTCGCTCTAGTGCATTTAAGAAGGAAATGCCTCTTCATATGTCTCTGAGGACTCTGTATCATGAATTGTTTTCTATGGTGAATGCATCTATTGTATGTTTCTATGTCATTTTTATTATAACTTTAGCCGCACCCCTTCTGAGATATGAATCTGTCTTCTCAGCTGTGACCGTCGTCATGGCAGTCGTTCGTGATGAGTCATGCATCTCTCTGTATTTTTATCACTCAGGGATGTTTGCTAATGCCGAGGGCATATCTCAGCGTGCTCCGGTGAGCTGGTCAGAGAGCGTGATTGCGGCGGCTATGTGTTTCCCGTATGTGGTCGCACTGGATGAAGGCTTTGTGACAGTTCACAGCATGTTGGACCAGCAGCTCAAACAGACGCTGTCATTCAGAGATGGACACCTTCTACAGGATTTTGAAGGTGAGAGTGCTGTGCCATTTATTTCACCCTTACACTATATTAAAGTTCCTCTATTATGGATTATGAAAGGTTCACATTTTGGTTTTGGGAGTTCCCAACAAGAAGTTGACATGCATGCAAGGTCAAAAAACACTTTCATTGTCTTACAATATGCATTTATTTTTACCTCATTTGCTCTGACTCCCAAATGATACATTTTTCCAAACCCCTCCTTTGCATGATGCTAATTTGTGGTGATTGGTCTGATGATCCAGTTTGTTGTGATTGGTCTATTGCATGCAACACATGTTGGAAATGGAACACCCATCAACATTACATTAAACGCACAAACAGCCATGGTATATGCGTTAGCCCAATGCAGAAAGGTATTGATAAAGCACTGCAGTTTGTACACCAACATATGGCTCTATTCATTAACATAATTCCAAGTAATAACAATAACAAACATTTACTATTCATCATTTTATTTTTCTCCATATAGTGGACTTCAATGATGCTCAGCGAATTGAAAGTTAAAAATGCAGTTTCAGTGCAGCTTAAAAGGGCTCTATAAGGATCTTATCAATAAGGGTTTTGTCTGGCAAAACGATCTGTCATTTTCTTAAAACAAATAATAAATGTAGTGTATATACCTCTATTCAGTCATGAAAATATTTCTTCCCAGCATTCCAGAGTCAGAAAGGTTGACAACTGACAATTAGACTGGACCTGCAGTAGAAATTTAAGTATATTGATAGACTGTATTTTTTTCCTCATAACTGTGTGTTCAGTTACATCGAGTTTAAGGGATAGTTCACCCAAAAATGAAAATTCTGTCATTAATTAATCACCCTCATTTCATTCCAAACCTCTAAGACCTTCGTTCATCTTCAAAACACAAATTAAGATATTTTTGATGAAATCTGAGACCTTTCTGACCCTGCGTAGACCGCAACGGAACCAGCATGTTCATGGCCCAGAAAGGTAGCAAGGAAATTGTTAAAATAGCCCATGGGACATCAGTGGTTTAACCTTCATTTTATGAAGCTATGAGAATACTTTGAACAGAAAAAGTATTCTCGTAGCTTCATAAAATTAAAATAAAGGTCTGTTGTTAACATAAATTGTATTACAGGCTCTGTGAATTTCCCTTTTTGCTTGAAAACTCTTCTCTGAATGAGGTTTCTTTGTTTTAACGATGGGTTGCTTTTTTGAAAGGTCTGTTGTGTGAATAATGTTGCTCATTAGTTATGGCACAAGCTGTCTGAACTAACAAACTGGCAACCTCACCGGATACAAGCTTTACTAAAAAAAAATCTTCTGTACTACACTTCCCTCCAAAAGTTTGGAAACACCCCTGGCAAAGTGTTGTTTTGGACGATATCAGCATAAATCCTTATCATTTTTGGTCCAAATACATTTAAAGTATCTTGACATTATCATTAAAGACCAGCAATAATAATTTTCATTTTGATTACATAATAATGACAATATATACATGCCAGACATGACCCTTTGCCAGCTGTGATGCCTGGTTGCTGGTTTAAACTTGGCCCAGGTTTTTAAAAGATTTTTGGGTCAGCACACCTTAATAGCTTTAACAATTGATTGCCAGTTTAAACCACAATGAATTCAGGCCCAGATTATGCAGAGCTGTAATAGCTGCTAATGGTTGATATTTTGATGAATTGAAAATTTAAGTTTTTTCTATGTATAAACTGTTTATGTAATAAAATATGTTTTCGTAGTTTGCATTGTCTTTTATCAGTGCAAAATTATCACAAATTAAAAAAGGATTCATGCCAATATTGTCCAAAACCCCAATTTTCTAGGGCGTTTCCAAACTTTTGGAGGGCAGTGTGTATCTGTATACTGTATAAGTATATTCCTCAAAACAAAATAGTAGTTTACACAAATAATACTGTTCCAAAAATGGATACATGTAAATTGTCATTTAGCTTCAATAAAAAAAAAAACAACATTTATGATCACTCATAACTGAAAAATCACACATTAAAAATGTCATTTTGCATTGGACATGTAAACTGAGCAGAACTATATATCTGTGTCACAGCCTTTTCTTTATTTAAATACACATTCACCTAAAACATTGGCAGATTACTGTAAAACTAATAAATGTAGTATTGCACTTTTTTTTGTTTAGTTTTATTATCAAATTAGACTGTCATTGTCAATCCCAGGTGTCATTGAACTGAATCAGTCAGACAACTAATTTCCACACTGAATCAGCTTGTATGATTGTCTCACTTGGTGAATCACAGTTTATGATTCCATGATTAAAAATAAGCGGAAAACTGCAACTGTGTTATGTATTGTTTTTTAAAGATGCAAATTTGGAAGGTTAGTCAAATCAAAATCAGACGAAAAGAAAAGGAAAAGCAGAGATTCAGAAGAAAATCGTGTCGAAAACACAATCCTTTAGGAAACACTGAGGTGAAACAGCAGAAATGGCACTGATTCAAACATTTATAAATATAATGATCTCTGGTGTCTTTGTTGGTATTCCCTTATATTGCTAGTGCTGCAGTCTAGTGCTTACTAGTATTGATTTCTCTGAAGTGCTGAGGTAAATTTCCCTACAAAGCAGCAAGGAAATTTTCTCCTGTCAAGACTTGCTAAAGCTTGATACCGCTTGAATCAGGTTGAAGAAAACCAGACTCATTCACATTTAATGAAGCAAGCGGTGCAGAGAATGTAGTGAAGGCAATTTACTCAGGAGCACCTGATGTAATGTGTTATGACAAGCTCAGATCAGGTCAGTCACCATATGTCTCGTGTCAAAATCTCATTATTGTGCTGATCACAAGCTTGATTATTTTTCACCTGGTAAATCATGTGCGACCACCGGCACTCACACATTGTCATGCCTTATCAGAGTGTTGTATTTTATGCTAGAGCATTTATTTCCATGAATGTGGCTTGTTGTGAAATTTGTGTTTTATGTAAACACCTGTCACTCCTTTTGCATCACTCAGTGTTCCCCAATGCATTGAACTACATCTACATCAGCTATAGCACTCAAGTACTACAGTGCTCATCAGAACAGCCAGTGAATGTCTTTTTGTGTCATTTGTATAAAGAATCTCTATATTATTAGTTTCTGGTCCCTCTTTCAGGTAAGGTGGTGTTGGCTTCTTCAAAAGCAGTGTATATATTGGTTCCTCTCCCTCTGGAGCGTCAGATCCAAGACCTGTTGGCAAGCCATCGAGTGGAAGAGGCCCTGACCCTCACCGAGGCGGCACAGAGAAACATTCCCAAAGAAAAATACCAGGTACACCAAACTGTTCTGACGTTGGTGAAGATACAAAAGTGTTGCATTTAATTGACAATTTTCCCTTTTTGTGTTGTAGATATTGCACAAAAGAATTCTTCAACAAGCAGGATTCATCCAATTTGGCCAGCTTCAGTTTTTAGAAGCAAAAGAACATTTTAGGTGAAGTGCATCATTTTGTCATATAATTAATACTGTTAATTGCCTCTCAGACCCAGATGTTTCAGAGGATGACTGAATGGAGTTAATTAACTTTGTTGCTAATTGCTTCCTATCCCTCTGCGCACCTGACCCTAATCGCTGTATGCTAATGGTTAGCAGTAACTTGTCTAACAGCTGAATAAATGGTCGACATAAATATCAGTGGACGTACCATGTTGAATTTTGCATAGTATTTTAAGCTTCTGCATCTATCATACAGCAAGAACTAGTAATCTGTTTAATTTACTGATTGCTAGTATTGCTGTAATATTCCACTTAGTATAGAGAAGCATGAGGAAGGTGCTTCTGGAATGATCTACTATGTACAAACATGGCCTTCTTAAAACTTAGAATAGAATTGGGCGAATGGTCAGTTTCCACCTGTGTTATTATAGTATTATTAATATACATTTTTGGTGTCTTTGTCCGTTTTCCTTCTTTAAAATTTGTTTATTTATTTTTTGCACTAATCATTTCAATACAGATTTTTAAAGGCTACATTTACATATTTTTTCTTTGTAGTATTTTGCATACTTGTCAAAGTATTTCAAAGTATTTCAGTATATATTATTTCAGCTTTAATTAAAAGTTTTCGGTTTAATTAACACAGATTTCATTTTTTTAAATTATTTATTGTAATTTAATATGGCTGATTTTAGTTTTGTAACTTTTTTTGCAATAAACATTTCAGTCCTCATTTTTAAAGGCAACATTTACATTTTTTATAGTATTTCAAGTACTTCTGTGGAAGTATTTCTGTTAATATTTAGATTTTATTTCAGCTTTATTTCAATTAACTATATATATATATATATACACACACACACTTAGTTTTAGGTTTAGTAGTTTTAGGTTTAATTAAGAATAGCAACACGGGTTTAATTTAATTGTTTTTATCATTATTTATTTATTTATTTATTTATTTATTTATTCATTTATTGTAATTTAATATGGCTTCTTTTATTTTTATTTATTTACTTATATATTTTTTGCAGTAATCATATTTGCAGTATTTCAAGTACTTCTGTCAACGTGTTTCAGTATATTTTATTTCAGCTTTATTTAAATTAAAATATATATTTTAGTAGTTTTAGGTTTAATTAACATCACAGATTTAATTTAATTATTTTTATTATTTATTTATTTATTTATTTATATATTTATTGTAATTGAATATGGCTGATTTTATTTTGTAACTTTGTTTTGCAATAAACATTTCAGTACTGTTTTTAAAAATGCAACATTTACATTTTTTTTTATTTGTAGTATTTCAAGTACTTGGTTAATATTGATATTTTATTTCAGCTTTATTTCAATTAACAAAAAAATATATATATTTTTAGTAGTTTTAGGTTTAAGAATAGCAACACGTGTTTCATTTAATAATTTTTATTATTACATATTTATTTATTTATTGTAATTTAATATGGCTTATTTTTATTTATTTATTTATTATTATTATTATTATTTTTTTTTTTTTTTGCAATAATCATCTCAGTACAAGTTTTTAAAGGCTACATTTAAAATTTTTCCTTTGTAGTATTTCCAGTAGTTTTTTTTTTTTTTGCAAAATATTTCTGGTAATATTTATATTTTATTTCAGCTTTATTTCAATTAACCAAAAATATTTTTAGTAGTTTTAGGTTTAATTAAAATAGCAACACAGGTTTATTTATTTATTTTATTTATTTATTTATTTATTGCAATTTAATATAGCTAATTTTATTTTTGTAACTTTTATATATATATATATATATATATATATATATATATATATATATATATATATATATATATATATATATATATATATATATATATATAAGGATTATATAGTAATAATAATACACTGATTTACATCAGACTGTCAAAAAAAAACAAAAAAACATCCTTTAATAAATTTTTCTTTTTCTGATAACCCTTATAGGAAAGGACAGCTGGATGTACGGGAGCTGATCTCTCTTTATCCACTGCTCCTTCCTGCCTCTTCCTCTTTCGCACGGTGCCATCCACCACTTCATGAATTTGCTGACTTGAACCACCTGACGCAAGGGGACCAGGAGAAGGTACAACGCTTCAAACGTTTCCTCATTACCTACCTGCACGAGGTACGCAGCAGCGACGGCGCTAATGGTTTTCGTGAAGATGTAGATACGGCATTACTAAAGCTCTACGCAGAGACCGGCCATGAGAGTCTTCTGGACTTGCTGGCTTCCGAAAACGCCTGTCTCCTGGCAGACAGCGCCCCCTGGCTGGAGAAGCATCACAAGTGGGTACTCGCTTTTATTTTTCCTTTTGAGTAGCTATTGATAAGAAGATTCCGTTCAGTTTTGTCAGTTTGGTTAAAGTTTATGTTCAAAGCTGATGCTTGCGACGCCTTTGAGCATCACGTTTTGTAGTATTTTGGTTGGTGTCTCATAAACCATCATGATGCATTAATCATCCATGCCCTCTGTTCTTTTATTTACTGCAGTTACCATGGCAGCGCATGAATTAAAGCTTTAATAAATGTCAGTGTTTGACAGTGGTTAAATAACTTTTGCTACAATTCTGAATGTGTGTGATTTGACTGTTAATGTTTTTTTTGTTTTTTTTTGTTTTTTTCTCTCTGTTCAGGTATTTTGCTCTTGGGCTTCTGTATCACTACAATGGTCAAGATTCTGCTGCTTTACAGGTGGGATTTGATTGCTGATGTGCTGTTTGAAGATTTTGATTGTGTTGAAACGCTACTCAAAGTTGGCTACCAATGTTAAAAATATTCTGGGTTAAAGCTCTGTTGACGTGTGGCATGCTGTTGATTACCACAGAAAATATTTTGATTTGTCTCTCCGTTTAGGAAAAAAGCAAACATTTTATTTTTAGTTTATTCCAGTGATGACAAAGCTAAATTTGCAGGAGCCATTATTCTGCTAGGGCCCTAAAACGCAGAAGAAGTTGGGGATTCCAATCATAAAATTGGAATTTTTTTTGTATAATGCAGAATGTCACGAAATTTGCCAAATTTTGGATGGAAAAAATCTAAAGTAGGTCGGTACACTTGGTACGCAATGGACTAGTGTCTGTGAATATTAAGCCACAAAAAAACTGTAAATATGAATCCATCTTCTGCATCTCTCTGTGTGAAACTTAAAGGTCTTCACAGCATCCCGTCATAATAGTTTGGGTTAACTTATAGAAACTGCGACAGAAATATATTATTTAATGTAATGATGGACCTACTACTAATAATAAAAGTATTATTAAAACATTATTTTTAAGCAAAATTTACCAGAAAAATTATTTACCAGAGTTTATATACCAGAAAAATTAAAATACACAGAAATCTATATATGTAATAACAAAATAAAAATAAATGAGAAATCTAAGAAAAAAAAAAACTTTAATATGACTAAAGCATAAATAAATAAAAACAAAAGCTCACTTAAAAAAATAGCGCACATATATATATATATATATATATACACACACACACACACACACACACACACACATATATATATATATATATATATATATATACTTTTTTATTAAAAATTAATAGGAAACAATTTGGTCAAAATAAAACTGAATTAAAAAAATATATCTTTATTTCATAGGGCCTTAAAATTCTATTTTTTGTTAAACTTTTGATTAATTGCCATTAAATTGTGTACGTTTCATGGTTTTGAATAATTGGACATGCATATTGATTGATATTTTTAAATGTAACTTGAAAAGTCTTAAAAAAAAACGGAATTCAGAAAAAAAAAAGACAGTAAAAAGAATGTGCTGCTTATTTCTATTTTTGTGGAAACTGTGATGCAAAAAAAGTAAAAAGAGCAAAAAAGTATTTATAGATATGGAAATAGAATCTTTTCGAAATAGAAATCTTTTATGACACTTTTTTTACTGCACTTGATAAATTGAACACATTTTCACTGAATATCAGAAAACATATTTTTTTCTTAAAAAAAAAAAAACTTAATCAGTTTTTCACTTTAAAACCACTTTTATGTTATATTTACTTGAATGCACATACACAAAATGTAGAAAATGTGCACCTTGCATTTGATCAGGATTTTTCTGTAGAGTTTGAACTGAGCAGAAGCAGTAACCACTTATGTTAATCAATACATGTCATAAATAATCTATAAATGGCCAAATATTGTCAGTTTGTTAAAGTTAGGCTGCTGTGTTACCAGTCTTATCTGTCGAAATATACAGTAGAATTTTTTTGTTTGTATCATGACCAGCTAAAAAGTAGCAGTAATAAAAAAAGAAGTAAGCAGCTCCATTTACTTCTAGAGTGGTGGGCATGGAAGGAATATTACTTCAGATGCTTTCAATAAATGCTTAAGTTGTATTTAACATGAAATATTCATTTTAAGCGAGATGATGTTTTATTTTAATAACCTTACAACTGAATATACTCTCAGGCAATGCATGACTAAAAACCTTTTTTTGGTCCTGTCCTGTTGTAGATGTGGGTGAAGATTGTCAACGGAGATCTCCAGGACTCAACACGACCAGATCTGTTTGAATATGTTGTGGATTTTCTTAGTTTTTGCTCCAACCTTGATCTTGTATGGCGGCATGCAGACTGGGCACTACAGAAGGATCAAAAGGTTTGTACTTAATATTTTCATTTACCCACAGAATAGCCATTGGGATGTCACTGAATAGCTTCCTTTAACTTTTAAATCGCCTACAGATTGGTGTGCAAATCTTCACCAAAAGGCCTACCTCAGATGAGAAGATGGGCCAGTTAAACCCAGATGACGTGATCACATACTTGCAGAAGCACAGTCAAGCCCTTCTGCTCTACCTGGAACACCTCGTGCTAGAGAAGAGATTGCAGGTAAATTGTTACTGTGCCAAAGCATTTTTAATGCTTAAGCCTAATGCTGTACTTGTGCTAAAAGTTTCCTTAAACATTGTGTTTTGTCTTTTTTTTTTTTTACAGAAAGAGAAGTATCACACACATCTAGCTGTGCTGTATGCAGACAGAGTGCTAGGTCTGATGTCCCGACCATCGGCCACTGATGACCAGCTGTCTGCAGCCCGCCAGAAACTACAACGGTTATTAAAAGACTCTAATTTGTACAGGGTCCAGTTACTACTAGGTAGGTATCCAGCAACCTTTTGAGAAAGAAATTTAAGCACTTTTCAATGACTTTCAAGCATTTCACACAACTAATTCCTGCACTTTAAAGATCTAAAATGGTCCAATTTGAATGTTGTTTTTAATGGGATGACCAAAATGTACTTTTTGATAAGCAAATACTTGAAAGAATAGATCAAATCACCATTATAACCAGTAGATGGCAGCAGAGCAGCACTTATTGGCTTATTGGTCATTCATTTCTACTTTTTGCTTAATAGTTTGAAATGATAAAATCACTTAGAAAAAAAAATCAGTTTTACACTTTTTTGTGTATGAAGTAAGAAAAGTCAAAGTGCCTTGAAAAACAAACTACGTAGGTATCCAGTACCTGTGTGCCTTTGTGCCTCTTCTCAAATAGATATATCAGGTTTTTATTTTAATGTCACTGACCTTTTTGGTTGCAGTATAATTAAGTGTCTTTAAGCAGATCTCTAGTGGTCTTTATTGAATTTGTGGAAATGGATCATCCTTTGTAGACTTTTCATACAGTAATAATGTCTAACTGTTCAGGTGTTGTAGTAATATTCAAAGCTTCTGACCATCTAGAGCAGGGTATCTCAAAGGGGTGTTAATGAGGTAATGGAAACCTACTAAATTTAATGGAATACTAAAATAAGTCTGTGCAGTTTACAGTGTAGAGAGCTTTCACAGTATACGCAGTGAGTCTAACATGGATTGTGGGAATGCAGTGTCCTCTAGATTCACACTAGATGGTTTCCCCCCAAGGTTATTATAGTTAACGAAAACGAACGAAAAAAATAAAACTAGAATTGAAAAAGCATTTTCGTTAACTGAAATAAAAATAACAACGAGAGTTTAAAAAAAAAAACGAAAACTAACTGAAACTGTTTTGTGTGTATACAAAACGAACTTAAACTAATATTATAGCAAAAACGTCCTTCGTTTTCGTCTTTGTAAATACATAAGCCTTTTGGGTTGAATTAAAATCTATTTACTTCACGCTGCCAGTTTTAAGCCAGGTGTTTGACCCGTATGGCACCACGTAGTCTGTGACGTCACGTGTCCATAGTCTGTCCGCGACGCCGCCGGCTAGCGTGATGGCTGCAGCGAAAGTCAGAAGAAAGCGGCAGAGTCCTATTTGGGATTTCTTTGATTATGACAGTGTCAAAAATAAAAGTAAGTGCCTTGTTGTAGAAGCAGGTGATACAATATGTGGAATACTTCTCAAGGGGAAAAACCCCACAAATCTGAAAGTCCATTTGAAAAGCTCACACAAAAAGGCGAACCAAGAGTACCTGGACAAGCTAGCCTCTCGCCCGCCCTCCCCCGAAAGAGAAGCGATAGCCAGGCCAGGTAACATGGGAAAGGAACGTGATACGACAGCATCCATAATGGACTGCTTCCACCGCCGACCAAATAGCTGCTGGCTAGTAAATATGCTGGCTAGGAACACCACAAACGAGAAGAAGCATTGGTAAATTGGTAAAACTCCTGGTTGCCAAGCATGTTTGTTTTTATGTTCATGTGTGTCTTTAGTCTGTTGGCTATGTTAATTTGTACTCTGCACACTGTGTATCTAACCTCAGAAGCAGCATTGCACAAATATTGTACTTAGGGCTGTTATCTTGTGGGCTGTTGTATTTCAATTTGAGGATGGGTGTTCATGTGTTCTCTGAATACATGTTTCAAAATGTATCTTTGGTTGAGTTTTTATTATACAATACTTATTCTGGTGATTTTGATTCATGCACCTGACAAATATCCTAATTTACAAAAAAAAAAAAACAAACTAAAACTAACACTGTAACTAATAAAAACTAAACTAAAACTAAGCAATTTCAAAATATAAAAACTAATAAAAACTAGTAAATCTGCCTCTAAAAACTAATTAAAAGTAACTGAATTTGAAAACAAAAAGTCAAAACGAAATAAAAACTAAAACTAATGAAAAATCCAAAACTATTATAACCTTGTTTCCCCCTCTGTAAAAATTGCATTCTGAGGGGCACCGAATAACAAGGCAGGGTCTCAAACCTCTTTAAAACAGTGGTTTACAGATTTCACTAGAATTTTCATTCAAAATACACGATATTGCACTCTGAAGTAAAAATAGTCTAATTTATTATTAGTCTTGGCAGAAAGTAGCCATAGGAGATTTTTATGAGATAACAGTATTCATTAAATTTTATTCAGTTCAATTTCCAATTGCAATGTACACTCTCTGGCTACTTTATTAGGTACACCTATTCAACTACTTTTTTTTTACTGTACTAAATCATAAAAACACTATAATGCATTTGCAGATGTTCAGGAAACATGCTAAGTTCACATAATTGTTCCTCTAAAGAACAATGCTAGAGCTAGTTATTCTACTTTGAAAATGTGCATTCCATGTCGGAATGTTTTTGTTTTAGTCTGTGTGATTCCGCCCACTTACAGTTCACCTAATAATATTTCGACGGCCTGGGTTGCCAGTTTGCAGAAAACAGCATACTGCACTGCAGCCATGTAAGTGAGCACTGGGTTAGAGATGGCAGATTATACCCGACCTAAAAAGCCCCAGTACTTTTTGATAAGCAAATACTTGTGTATAATGAAAAAATAGATCAAATCACCATTATAACCAGTAGATGGCAGCAGAGGAGCACTTATTGTCTTATTGGTCATTTCTACTTTTTGCTTTATAGTTTGAAATTATAAAATCACTTATAAAATATCAAATCATCAAGAAATCAGTTTTACACTTTTTTTTTGTGTATGAAGTAAGAAAAGTCACAAACTGCCTTGGAAAAACAAACTTTTCTTAAATTTGCAAATAAATCACACATTATCTATCTATATCTATATATCTATATATATCTATATATATATATATATTATATTATATTATATACATTTTCTATATAAAATTAGATTTTGTACATAAAACTAAATTTTGTATGCTTAAGCTTAGTGCTTTACAGTCAAATCTGTATGAACATGAAATAAACAAGAAATGAACACGTCATATTATTAGCACACATCACATGATCTATATTTTAATACTTCCACACATTACCTCCCCAGTGCTACCAAATCTTCTCCTGGCACCACCATCTGTAGAACTTAGGCTGCGTGTCCATTAAAGCGTTTTTTCCCCACGGCTAGTTTATTTTTTCAATTGTTCTTAATGGGAGCGCTGCATTTTTAAAACTCTGCTGAGCGTTCGGGTGTTGTTGTTTTTTTTTCAAGGGGCAGGACTAGGAACATTGGAGAAGTTAATGTTGCTTGTCTCCGAGTGGAAATGTCAGACTACCGTATTATTGTTATGTGAAATAATGCTTGGAGAAACATTTAATTCGCAATGCGTTAGCCATTACTTCAACATATATACTGTATCATTTCTACCACAGCGTCTCAACGGAAAAAAACGTTGTGCACTCAAGCGCTCTCAACTGGGCATTTTCAGCAGAAGGCCTGGCATTTTCAGTTGGCTAAAAAAGCTTTGGTGGACACACAGCTTTGGTGGAACTGATCTGGAGCCATCAGTTTACAGTGTAAAGTTCATTGCTTTCCATTGTCATTTGTGCTCATTCGTGTTGTGTATCCTCAATCTGTCGACCCACGTGAGCGTTGAGTCTGAGAAGGAGTTGGTGGGAGAAACAACATTTAGAATTTAGACTGCAGTACCCATTTCAACCACTAGTTATCATTATTACATACTGCACTTTTAATGCAAAAAATTTAATCAGCAGGGCTGGTCTGCATATTTCAGAAAGTACTGATCTGCTGGTATTTTCGCAATAATCTGAAGGGTTTACAGAAAATCTGAAGGCAAAAGGCCATCCATTCCCGTACTAGTAAGGTGAACCTTATAAAGTGGCCGGAGAGTGTATATGTATACTGCTGTAATACGGTTTTATTGTCATCTGCTTGTGTGCTTGTAGGTAAAATTCAGGACTCCGGGCTGCTGCTGCTCGAGCGAGCTACACTACATGGGAAGTTAGAGGAACATGACAAGGCCTTGCACATTCTAGTGCACCAGCTCAAAGACTCGTCTGCGGCTGAGGAATACTGTTCTTGGGCCTCTGCGTCTCAAGACCAGTCCTACCGTCAAAACCTTTTCCACCAACTCTTGAGCGTTTACTTGGACCCCGATGTACCGGGAGGGGCACAAACAGTAGCTGCTGTTGACTTGCTTAACCGGAACGCTGAAGTTTTTGATGCAGTGCGTGTGTTAAAGCTGCTTCCAGAGGAGTGGTCTCTACCGTTACTCCGTCCTTTCCTGTGTGGTGCGCTGAGGGCCAGTGTGCATGCACGGTGCACTTCCCAGGTTGCATTGGGGCTGGCCAGAGCACAAAACCTCCAGCTTCAGCATGACAGGGTGAGTTTTCATGAATCAGGAATTTATTTTCAGTTACGTTTACACTGCAAGCAAATGTGGCCCAAATCTGACTCAGATCTGTGTTTCCCATGACAGTGTGAACAGCACAAACCACATGGAATTTTATTTTGGCAATTCCGATTTGTGCCTCTTTCATATGTGGTACTAAATCTGATACAGGTCAGATGTTTTGCAATGCAACCGCAGTCGGAATTCATGCAACTTTTTTCGTCACTCTAGATCAACACTTGTCACGATTCTGCGCTCATGGGAGTCACTTTAAAGATTTGACATATCCAAAGTTATCAAGACAGTTGTGAAAGATAGTCATTGTAAGTACAGTGACGTATCAGAACTTGTATTACAGTGACAACTCTATATACAAGCAAAATAAGGGCTTGTATCATAAAAGTTTAAAAACTTTTGAAACTCTTTTGCTCTCTTCTGTTACATCCTTGTCTTTATTTTTCATACTGCCTACACATAATTTCCCTGGCTTCTGTGGCATTTCACACGATAAATTAGCACATAATCTCTTACTTTGTTCTCCATGTTTACTTCCGTATGACCACTTGCTGTGCAAGTGTTGCCAATTTCCCAGAATTGAGGTTTTTCACTGTTGCCACGGATTGTTGTTCAACTTGGTGGGTTAAAGTGACCACACTTAGACAATATTTACCCCCTGGAACACGATTGGGCTAGTTTTGGATGAGTTTTGAGAAGCAGTTGGGTGGATTTTGTTGTGAAAACCTGGCAACGTAGTTTATATTGTTCTTTTCTGCACACGGATCAGTTTAGAAACATTATCTGTTCATACTGGAGATCTGATACTGGCCACATTTAAAACAAAAATGTGAACAGCTATACAAAAAAGATCAGATCTGAGCAAAAATTGGAATTGAGCACGAAGGCTCTCAGTGTGAACGTAGCAAGAATCAGTCACATGGTACTCGGAAATCAGAATCGAAATTTATTTTGATGTATATTTGCAGGACATAAAGTTTGGGTTTGGTAAGTTTAATGCTTTGTGTAAAAAAAAGAAGCTTACAAAGACTTCATTTGATCAAGATTTAAAATAAAAATATTAATTTTGTAAAATATATTTACAATTTAAAATGATTGTTTTCTGTTTTAATACTTTAAAATGTAATTTATTTTGTGGTCCAAAGCTGAATTTTCAGCAGTCATTACTGCAGTATTCAGTATCACATGATTCTTTAGAAGTAATTTTAACATGTTAATTTGCTGCTCAAAAAACAAACAAACAAACTAGAAAGTTTATAAAAATAGAAAATAGAAAGTTAATAAAAACAGCATTTATTTGAAATCTTGTCTTTACTGTGTCTTTTGATCAATTTAATGCATTCATGCTGAATAAAATAATTAACTTATCATTTTAATCTACTGACCCCAAATGTTTGAATATTTTAGTTTTTTTTAATTTTGTCAAATGTTTACAATTGAAAATGATAGTTTTCTATTTTAATAGTGAAAATGTAATTAATGTGTGATGCAAAGCTGAATAATAAATCATGCTGAATAAAATAATTATTTTATCTTTTTAATTTACTGATCCCAAATGTTTGAATATTTTACAAGTTTTTAATTTACCAAAATATATTTACAATTTAAAATGAGTGTTTTCTATTTTAATACTTTAAAATGTAATTCATTTGTGATGCAAAGCTGAATTTTCAGCAGTCATTACCCCAGTATTCAGTGTCACATGATTCTTCAGAAATCATTTTAATATGCTAACTTGCTGCTCAAAAAATAAAATAATAATAATAATAATAAATAGAAAATAGAATGTTAATACAAATAACATTTATTTAAAGTAGAATACTTTTTATTTTTACTGTCTCTTTTGATCAATTTAATGCATGTTTTAATAGTGAAAAATGTAATTAATGTGTGATGCAAAGCTAAATTTTCAGCATTCATTACTCTAGTCTCATTCATTCAATTTAATGCATTTATCCTGAATAAAATAATTATTTTCTTTTTAATCTACTGATCCCAAATGTTTGAATATTGTACAAGTTTTTAATTGTACAAAATATATTTACAATTTAAAATGATTGTTTTCTGTTTTAATACTTGAAAATGTAATTTGTGATGCAATACTGAATTTTCAGCAGTCATTACCCCAGTATTTAGTGTCACATTCTTCAGAAATCATTCTAGTATGATAATTTGCTGCTCAAAAAATAAAATAAACTCTAATAATAATAATAATAATAAAATAAAAAATAGAAAATAGAAAGTTAATACAAATAACGTATTTGAAATAGAATTTTTTTTCTTTACTGTCTCTTTTGATCAATTTAATGCATTCATGCCACATAAAATAACTATATCTTTTTAATGTACTGACCCCAAATGTTTGAATATTTTAAATGTTTTTAATTTTGTAAAATATATTTACAGTTTTAAATGAAATTGAAATAGAAAACTTATTTTTAGTCTCTTTTGATCAGTTGAATGCTGAATAAAATAATTAATTTATTAATCTACTGACCCCAAATGTTTGAATAATTTAATAAAAAAAAAAGGTTTTCAAAACCAAAATAATAAAAATCCTTTTATTTTTAGGTTTTCCTTTCCTTTTATAATTGAACACTCTTACAGTACATGCAATTGATCCACTAACCACTGCATTCTGTGTTGCGCAGCTGAAGTATCGAGGCGGCCCAATATTAGTGTCTGAAAAGAAAGGATGCCAGCTGTGCCACAACACCTTTAGCGAGCCAGACTGCGCCTGCTTGCCCGGAGGAACGCCTGTTCACATTCACTGTGTCGCCAAGAAAGCTCTGAACTTACCAGTAGAGCGCCAACACGAAAACGCCCATCGCAGCAACCACACATGAAGCTGACCAGTACCGTGGGGCAGTCGACACGTGCTGGCGTCGCACCTGTACCGCACACACGGGGGAGAAGGCTGAGTGCATAGGGCACCCGTTCAGAGCCCATGGCAGAGCACTGGATGCGACCAACACCTGCTTGCTCTGTGTGTGAGGGAGTCAGTCAGCGAGTGTGTGGATGTCTGAAATCCTATTTATTCCATAACACATCACAACACTGGCAGTGAATATGAGAATATTTTAATGAACATCAAACAAAAACTCTAAAGAAAACCTGACATTGTCTTTTGGTTGATCTTTTTAGCATTGCCTTATGGTGTCCAGTGGCTATCTTTGCTTTTAAATGGATGGTATCCATAATAACTATTGTTTGGGGTCAAAATACTAGTGTCTTGATTGCCTGTTCTCTGTGAGCAGATTTATCAAAAATAAGTTTATGTAATGGTCAATAGTTTTCATTAAACAAACAAAACACCAAAGTTACTTGCTCTGTTCTCAGAGAGTGACAGGTTATAGCCTTAAGTGATTGTCATGATTCATTTAATATAAGGGGGAAATGCTTGAGAAAGACAATTATTTTCATAATTTCTTTATGAATATGGTTTGTGGTCATCATAGCTATTTCAAACCATTGAATAGAGATAAACAGAGAAGATTTTCCATGTCCTTTTATAGTCTGATCTGGAAAATCTTCAAAGTTACATAAGTATTATGTACGATTCTTCAGTGAAAGTCTGATTAATGAGCACAACCCAAGAACGATTTTTTTTTTTTTGTGTGTCTCTCTCTTCCTCTTTTCCACATCGCAAGGTTCTTTTGACTTGGTATTTCCGTTTGAAGTCAAGTTTAAGTGATATTTAGTCAAATTGTAGCCATGTCAAACCAATAGACTCAGGCTGTGCTGTGTTTGTGTACATGTTATAACTAAATGCTAAAATACATATATTACATCCAGCTGTTTGTTTCTCATATGCATGTGGTGATATGGACATGAGTCCTCATGTCTTAAGAATGCTAAGCTGTGATTTTAATGATCAAAAAAATATTTTAACTTGCTAAATTACATGTGATTTGTAGGGAAGCACGGTAGCAAATAGCTGCTGGAGGTTTTGCCTGAGAATAATCTGTAACCTCATATTCGAATAAGTATTTGAAAAACATTTTGTCTGTGAAAGCGAAAATAGTGGGATTTTTTTTAAGGTGGAAAGATGTGAAAAAAAAGCACAGAATAAACACTGCCTATTTAATAAATACATAAAATGGCCTCAGCTGTGACGAGGAAAAGGTAGGATGACCTTGCCTTGAGATGTTTTTACAAAAACGGTTTAACAAGTGAAACTATTACATTAGTCACTGGCTACAAGGATGATGGTAAATTCTATCCAAAAAAGTTCCAGTTAAATACATAAATTAAATGAATACTTTGGGTACTGTAAACAATGTCTTGGTTTGTGGATCCGGCACAATGCCTGTGTAGTAAAGTGTATGTGTGCTGCTGGGTCTTTGCTTTGATTTGCTGATGCATTTTTCCTAGAAAAAAAGTTCCATTCATTATATGTGCAACCAAATCGTTCCTCCCCCTTGTCTAAAGAGAGACTGTAAACTTTTTCAGCTTGAGCTAAATGGAAATCCTCTGTTGCTACATCTCTTTATATCCACTTAAAGTATTTTATACATAAGAAATATACATAGATACTGGTGTGTACATACTGTATTATTAACTGTTTGTTGCTTTGTAAATCGATGCCAGTGTGGGTGGAATGTACAGAATGTAAAGACGTGCATTTTAATAAAAAGACTATGCCTACATGAATGGAACACGTGGTTTGTGATGTATTACTTCATTCTAACAGAAAAGCTAAAGAGCCAAATGTCTGGCGCACTTCTATTAGTTTGCTCGTGTTTATGAGTCCAACATCTTGAAAACATGTATGCTATGAATAAATTAAGTTATAAGTTCTTATAAATGTATATTTCATATGGTGTCTTATACACAACTCGCTTTTCTTTATTGTCCAACAGCGACATTTTTCCATTGCGTGTTTATCTACAGCTGAGAGGAAAACGACCACATGACCTCTACCATCTTCTTTCCTATTGGCTGTCGCTCCCGTAAGTCGCTCTTCATTTGCGTTTAGCCACTAAACTTGCTAACTAGCACGTTATTAGGAAAGACCATTGCAAAGCTTCATAAAAACCCCTTATACTCACTTCCGCTGTAAGTGAAGCTCGATCACGAATGATTCGCGCGAACATAGACGGATATATATGTAACGTTAGATCGGGAGGCGCATTCCATTCACAAACAAACATAATCCACTACATCTTCGCGGCTCAGATGTTGGGAGTAAATGGTGACTACTATGTCCATTACTACATCCAACAACAGAACACCTCGATCGATAAGGAGCCATTGTTGTCTGTGTCCCTGTTCCAGCATCGAAACAGAGGTGATCTGACTGTTATGGCTCAAGGCGGGTCTAAGGTAAGACGGTTGTGTCAATCAACTATCGTAGGAGCGGCCTCTGTTGGTGTCATTACACAGACAAGATGCTGAGAATAGCTTGATTTGAAAAAGGTTTTTTTTTTTTAATATATATACATATTAAATAAAAAAAACCCTGGGTGGATTTTTATCATTATGAGGGTGGTTTTGTACACAGTGCCAACACACATTTATGTTCAAACAACATGTAACAGTGAACTTTGCATCTGATGACCCTTTTAAAAAAGTAAACAACTCACACACAGAAGTAACCACTTGGTTACGTCAAAACAAGTCTTAAAAGGGTCATCGGATGCAAAGTTCACTTTTACATGTTGTTTGAACATTAATGTGTGTTGGCAGAGTATGTATTTACCCTATAATGACAAAAATCTATGCAGTGGTTTTTAATTAATCTGTAAAAATAATATCCTCTTTTTCAAATAGACCCATTCTCAGATGCCTGTCGGTGTGGCGATACACCGACAGAGGCCACTCCCACGATAGTCGATTGACATGATCGTCTTACCTCAGACCCACCCTAAATCAGCTGTAACAGCCCGACCTCCATTGTTTTGATGCTGGAGCAGGGATGTAAGGTAGACAAGAATATCTCCGATTGCGTGATTGAGGTCATTTGCTCCCGACATCTGAGCTGCTGAAGATGCATTGGATTATGTTTGTTTGTGAAGGGAATGCACCTCCCGATCTACATGCTTCTATGTTCCCACAAATCATTCGTGATCCAGCTTCATCTACAGCACCAGTGAGTATAAGTTTTTTTTTTTTTTATGAATCTTTGCAATCACCTTTCCAAATAACGTGCTAGTTAGCGGCTAAAGTAAACAGGCTCGTCATTCCACAGAGAGAAAAGAGGGGCGGGGCGAGCAGAGCTCATTTGTATTTAAAGGAACAATCCCTCAGAATGGGTTGATTTTTGCTGAGCTCATTTTGACAAGGTAAAAAGGGTGTTGTTTTACACAACCATTGAGAATTTTTAACCAAGGTATATTATAGACTTTTTAGTGAAGTGGAAAATGGGCGTAAAACATGATCTGTGGGAGTTTTTAGTGAGTAATCAGCTTCGTGAAATTTTAAGTAAATCTCTGTGGCTGCGACCAATATTTGCCGAGCTTTAATAACTGATGATCCGAAAAATTAAAAGATAGTTAAAAGGAAGGTAACACTCTAGAATAGGGAACACTTATTCACTATTAACTATGACTTTTCCCTCAAAAAATTCCTAATTTGCTGCTTATTAATTAGTAAGTAGTTGTTAAGTTTAGGTTTAGGTATTGGGTAGGATTAGGGATGTAGAATAAGGTAGTGTAGAATAAGGCATTAATGTGTTTAATTAGTACTAATAAATGGCTAATATTCTAGTAATATGCATGCTAGTAAACAACTAGTTAAGAAACCAAAGTCGACTAAAGCATAGCTGAACGTAAGTGCACAAATAAAATATATTGTTTAAATTGTTACTGCCTTGAGCTATTATTTTGGAATAAATGTAAATGCTTAAAACACTTACTTGATGAGATTTATATTTTACCTTAATAAATAAAATATTGATTACACTGTTCATATAACGTTACCAGTATAAAATATAAAATTTAACCAAGATATAGAACCATACAAAAAAATAAGTCATTTAAAAGCCATTTGATGAAGGAAGACAATGAAAAGTGATGAAGTTAGGGGTCTTTAAGGTCATAGAAATGTACCTGTATAAAGTTTCTGTTTGTTTCAGAAGGTCCACAAACATCCATCAAGCTGCTGAAGTTACAACCAGTCATGGCAATCACTAAAGCTCCAGTGATTCAGAAACACAAGTGTTTTGCTGTATTTTCATCCATCTCTCTCACTGTCCTTTTGACATTGTCTTCTCTCAAACAAAAACACCATTGAGAGCCAGACTTTCCAATTAAATAATGCAATTTCAAACGCCAAATGGCCAAAAGGTCATGACTGCAGAATGATGCAAAGAGTTTTTCAAGCTTGCTGCTTACTGTTGTCATGGTTACAGATGAGGGCAGTCACGTGTATCCATATTTGCACACTAGCATGTGATTTGTCTTCCAGGTCACAGTTTTAAAATGCAGAGCCCTAAACAAAATATTTGCCAGGTATTATAATGGAGGACATTATTAGGTTATTATGTGCTTCAGATATTTTATATGGAGTTTAGCACTTGGGGACGGTGTAGTGACCTGTAGCTGTTATGTAGCAAAGGTGAGCATCTTTAAATGTGTAGGAAATATATTTTTGGATGACAAAAAAGGGTCTATAATGTAAATAATTAGGGTGAAACTGCTGCAATATGTGGTAACTCCCTCGGCCATCATAATAATACGATTATTAAATAAAACTAAAAAAATAAGATAAATCTAAAATAATTTAAACAACATAATTTAATAATTTGATAATTTGATTCATTTCAAAAACACATTGTCGCCCTCTTGTGGCATTTAAGAGCATTGCAATCAAACAAATCTCACTATATTCTGGCAGCTGGGTTTATTATTGATAAAAATACACTAGAAATGTTAACATATGAAAAAAAAAATGTTTATTGAAAGATGTTTATATTAACATTTTCAATACAGATTTAATATACACAACAGTTTAATCTAAGAAAAAGAAAGATGATCTTTCAGCTTGCAGATGTCCAATGCCATCAACCAATAGAGCCAATGTTAGACATTTTAACTGATGCAAGATGGTTTGATGTAGTAGGGCTGGTTTATGTCTGTGATCAGCAGGGTATGGTTGTCTGCAAAATATCCCAATTATCCAGTGAGAGAGAGGAATTGTGTCCTCTCTCAGGATTCCTGTGCTGTATTGATCCTTTCCAGTTCAGCGCTTTTTCCAAGTGAACTTCTTCCTGGCTCCTTCCTGCCCTGGTTTCTTCCTCTCTCTGATCCTGGGGTCAGCTGTCAGCAGGCCAGCTGTTTGGGTGATGATGACAGACACACAAATTAACATGAATTAGTTCATAAAAGAATATCAATTATTCATGTCAATATCCGAAGTGCACATTTTTTATAGGTCTGTGCATAATCTGCACAATTAATGGTTTTCTGTGTAGCTGCTTATCTAGCGGAGTAACAATTTTTTTTTTTAGGGTCTTCAACTGTGAGAATACCTGATCTGGAGTTTCAGAGCTTTTAGGAAAAAGGGCTGTAAAAAAAAAAAAGTCCTGAATATTTAATAATAATAATTATTATTATTAAATATTAACATTATTATTAAACATTGTTTTTCAAGATTCTGTTATGATTCTATATTCTATTATTTATTCAAGATTCTATTGAGAATAGAAAGTTATAAAGAACAGTCCTTACAGTTTGATGTTTCACTGAGGAAAGTATTACTTTTTTTTTTTTTTTTTACCTTTTCCAGTTATTTCAGTATTCAAATCTTAGATGTTTACTGAGATCCTTTTATTCACATATGAAAATGATACTGAAATAATTTTTGCATTTTTTGCAAATATTTATTGTACATTTTCTTCATAAATTATGAAACTTTGTGTTAAAAAAAAAAACAAAAAAACTACCGAAACATGTTTTAGTCCATTGGTTGAGACTACACCCCTACATTTATGATCAGGAATTATCAAAAAATTAAAAATTAAAAAATTATCAAAAGATGGTGTATATCTGCTGTCTGAATAATTTTTGGGTTGACTATATATCCTTTAATTATTTTTATTTTTACACTTCATTATGCCCATTAAAATGTGTTTTGTTACTTTCACTGTTTTTTTTTTCTTGCTCTATGGTACATCATCTTCAATTTAATAGCATTAAACTGCTCAATTGCAGCGGCTCAGTACTGTAATCACGCGAACCACTCATTATGAATCTCCGAACTCTGATATTTTCAGAGTTATAAGTCGCTTTTTTTCATCTGAAATATGCTGCTATTTGGGCTATAATCCAAAGCGACTCAAGAAACACTCGTGAAGCAAGCAAAACATGCGCAAGTACAGTGCTGCCTATCGCATTTCACACAGGCTGCTGTAGTTTCACTTTCGCCGGACAGTCCTGTATGCTTAAGGTTGAAAAAAAAAAAAACGATGTTTATAGCGAATGCTCCTATAATTTTTTTTTTATATCTACGAATTTGTTTTAATCCAAAAGATGCGTGTGCTAAATGTGCGAACATCAGTGAAGATCACGCAACAGCGCGCGCGCTCTCTCTCTGTACCGTTAAATAACTTGTGCATTGATTTACTTAAATTGTTTTTGACATATCTCAACGAACTACAAACTTTCCAGTGATGTCAAGGCGGGATATTAACTCGACAAGCCCGCACATCTTGGCCGCCGCGCGCTCAATCCAATCTGCGTGCTTTGTCTATCAGCTGACGCGCACCAGTTATACAAGCTTAATACTGAATGTTTAACATTATATTACTGCATACAGGTACTTCGTAGACATCCTTAATCTCTAATGACTCCATTCTGCTGTCTGCTGTTTTGTTGTCGGTGTTTCTTTGCCTGGATACGCACTTGTCACATGATGTGGTATCGGCGTTTGGTATCGGGGCATTTTAACGAGTACGAGTAGGAGTACAGGAGCTCGGTATCGGTGCATCTCTAGAAATTATGTTTTTTGAGGAAAACATTTCAGCATTTTTCCCCATATAATGGACTGGTATGGTGCCACGATTTTGAACTTTCTAAATGCAGTTTAAATGCGGCTTCAAAGGATCCCAAATGCGATTGTAAACGATCCCAGCCAAGGAAGAAGGGTCTTATCTAGCGTAACGATCGGTTACTTTAATAAAAGTAATACAATTTATATACTTATTTTACCTTTTTTGTTAAGGGTGTTTGATCATCTTTGCATGTTCACTTTGCAAAGACTGGGTCGGAACTTCTGCAGCGATGTAGGATGATTTTGTAAATGTAAATAACCGATCGTTTCCCTAGATAAGACCCTTCTTCCTCAGCTGGGATCATTTATAACCGCATTTGGGATTGTTTGAGCCGCATTTAAACTGCATTTTGGAAGTTCAAAATCGGGGCACCATAGCAGTCCATTATATAGGGAAAAATGCTTAAATGTTTTCCTCAAAAAACAATTTCTTTATGATGATCATGAACATTGTGGATGACAAGGGGGTGAGTAAATTACCTGTAAGTAAAAAACTTTTTAATAAATAGAAAAAAATATATCTTTACAAGGAAGACCTTAATAGGCCAATACAACCATTAAATTAAATTTAATTATTATTACTGTTTCTCAGTAGTGACAAATTTGGGGAGAGGGCAGATATTACAAAACTTTATAAAAACAGTATAAGAATCAAAAGCACAATTATTAGAAATGTGTACCTTGGATATTATACAATCTGCATACATACAAAATTTGCGGTCTTTTTTAAAGATGTTTTCAATTTTGACTTTGAACCAGTTCTGTAGAATGACCCATATATGAATATGAATACGCATATGCATAGACATATCAGTATAATGCTTTAGGCTTCTTGTCACACACCTTGCCTCATCTTTTCAACTTCTCCCTCAGAGACAAAGCTGAGCAGTGCCCGTGAGATGGCCAATCGCAGAGCTCCAGCTTGAGCGGAGTGACCACTGCCTTCCACACTTCCCTCAATGTCAAACCGGCTCAGCATGCCCACAAAGTGCAGAGGAAACATCAGCTGCTCCCTGAGAAAGAGTGAAAAATAGATATAGTAAGAGGAGAAAAATTAAGAACATGTTTCTCTCTGCTGGACTACTCAAGCTTTCAACATCTGTACGAATGACACTCCTGCAAATCCCCTTTTGAGGACTGTATCATCATACTTAGACAAAGCGATAATCCCGCCACCGCAAGAACTATTGAGAGGATGCGATGCAAGAACATGCTTTAGTATGTGTGCGCTCGCTGGCTCGCTCGCAGGGACGGCCCACAGTGCTGACACAGTGCAACACTCCCCTTCTGCTCCAATTAGGCCTGTGTGAAGCGGACGGAGTGATAAGGGCGGGCAACCGGCCGCACGATGACAGCGCCAAGTCTCCGGCTCACTCATCTGTGTAATTAACTTTTCAACCACATTAGAAAAACCCAACACACTCACCACGCACGCTGGACCACAAATGCTGGATTTGAACATTTTTGGTGTGGCTCTTATTTATGGCATACTAACTAGAGTAAAAACAAACATTTAAGCGCTTGATATGCTAAAAGGGTCTATCCACAAAGATGCAACGCATGACTGAGGTATCCTCGTACGCACTTGTCTTGTAGTAGGGGAAAGTAGTGGAGGTAGTTCCTGCCGTTGATTGTGATGTTCCCAGAGCCACTGTCTCTGAGGGTGATACTGGCTTTGGCTGTCTTCCTTCTGCCTGTGGGAAAGAGAGAGAGGGAGATAAAGACAAACTCAGAGTGATGTGGGAATTAAGTGAGTGTGTAAAGACGAAACAGAGTCAGTTTTATGGGGAGAAGGCAAGAAGAGCAAGACAAGGTGGAACGCTTGCAGAACAGCTCACCCAAAAATTAAAACACTGCCATTATTTATTTTCAAATTGTGAGGAACAGATCAAAATTCTGATCAGAAGGTCTGAAAATGTCTGCTGTAGCTCTCAAATCTTATCTGTTATATTTTAACTCAGGGTTATTATATGTAACTAAAATTAAAATTAACTTTTTGTTATTTAAAATAATGTTAAATGAAATAGACATATTAAATAATAATAATAAAAAACTTATTACAGCTAGCTGCCAAGGCAGAATTCCTTATTATAATTTAGTTTAAATTGAGGTACTCAGTTTAAATTAACTGCTAAACATGACCTCACTAGGAGGAAAAAAAAAACAACAACTTTAAAATGAAAATAAAACATCAAACTTAACACAACAAATCACAGAACACCATTATGGCTGTTACAACCATGAAACGTTGTAGACGATTAATTGTGGTAATTACCAGTGTTGTTGTAACTTAAACTTAAATTATTATTTTCTACCAGTCAAAGGTTTTTGACCAGTAAGATTTTTTCCAAGTTTTTTTTTTTTTTTAAAGAATTCTCTTCTGCTCACCAAGCTTGATCCAAAATACAACAAAAGCAGTAATATTGTGAAAGTTTTACAGTTTAAAATAACTGCTTTCTATTTGAAATTTTTTTAAAATGTAATTTATTCCAGTGATCAAATCCAATTGATCCAATAAATCCAATAAATCCAATAAATTTCCAGAATTATAACTCCAGTCTTCAAAGTTACATGATCCTTCAGAAGCCTAATTCCAATATGCTGATTTGCTGTTTAAGAAACATTTATTATTATTATTATTATTATTATTATTATTATTATCATCATCAATATTTAAAACAGTTCAGTACATTTTTTCAGGATTCTTTGATGAACAGAAAGATCCAAAGACCAGCATTTATCTGAAATAAAAAGCTTTTATAACAATTTTTTTGGGGAGAAATAAACACTTCAATGAACACTTATTAAACAAGGATGCTTTAAATTGATCAAAAGTGATGATAAAAACTTTTATAATGTTAGATGATGTCTATTTCAGATAAATGCTGTTCTTCTGAACTTTATATTCATCAAAGAAACCTGGAAAAAATAAAATAAAAATAAAATAATAATAATAACAATAAATGTAAAAATCAGCATATTAGAATGATTTCTAAAGGATCATGTGACTGGAGTAATGATGCCAAAAATTAAGCTTTGAAATAAATTACATTTTAAAATGTATTCATATAGAAAAGACATTTGAAACGGTAAAAATTATTTCAAAATTGTACTGTTTTTGCTGTACTTTGGATTAAACAAATGCAGGCTTGGTGAGCAGAAGAGATTTTAAAAAACATTAAAAATCTTACTGTTCAAAAACATTTGACTGGTAGTTATATATGACATATATAAAAATATATAAAAGAATTGGAAACTAGAAATTTTGCCTTGGCAAACAACTGAAAAAGTTAGAAATGCAGTTTGAAGTTAAAATGACAAACTAAAATCAAAATAAATGAAAAATCTAAGAAAAAACAACAACTTAATTTGACTAAGCATAAAATAAATAAAAATAAAAGCTAATTTAAAATATTATTAAATACTGTATATATATATATATATATATATATATATACACACATAAAACAGATGATTGCAAAGAATGTCTAAGAATGTTTAAACTTATGTTTGTCTTGTGAATAATGAATACTGTGCAACGGCAATACATTTTTGTCCTAAACATTTCGCATTCACACAATTTTCAAGTGTGTTAATTTGGAGCACTCAAATAATATGCAGCGTATTCTCATATTGTATTCTCAGTTCACTTATTTGGATAGTAATAATTGGAATTTAAAGTGCACAATAAAATTCAGTTATTGTAAATAATCACAATCAGATTCAGAATCAGACCTATGCACCACATACGAAAACGTTAAGGTTTGACTACAGTGAAGACATCTGCATCTGACTTTGAATAAAGGTGAATGGACTTCATTTATGCTGCTTATTGCCATATTTGGAGTGCTCACAAAAGCAAAAAAGCTGATTACACATTTAATCAGCCGAATTTTTTGAGATATCAATATCATACCTTCAGCAGTGCTGAAAGCGACTCCCTGAGGGTCGTACTGCAGGGCAGGAATCTCGTGTTTACTGGACTGAACCTCCAGCTGTTTGCGGAACTTCAGTACGAACTCCTCCTCCAGAGAGCAGTAGGGCATAGACAACAGCTTCTCCATCAGCTGGATCAACCGCATGTACTACACAAAACAAGAGAACTCTCTTAGTTTGCCAACAGCACCCTCTTGTGTTTCCATCCTGAATTATACTCAAGTTCTACACAAGTTCTTACATCTTGATCTGAAATGTTCTCGACCAGATACTCTTCTATTTCCTCTTTTAACAGCCACCGGCTCCCAGTCAGCACACTGAGGAAACAAACAGTTTATCCATTAAAATCATCACAATTGTTTTTTTCTAGATTGCTTCCTAATCTAATATCCCTAGCATTGTATATTACAAATACGGCTGGCTCTATGACAAATTGCTTTCGCTCTTTGCTAAATGCATGTAAATGTTTTTCTTGTAGGAAGTGCTCACATTTGTTTGGTATCTGATGTGAAAAGGCCTTTACTTCTCATCTTGTCCTGGTGTCTTTCTACTGCCAAAATCTTCTCATACACATCCTAGAATGACAGAAGAGAGAAATGGAAAGTGGTCAGTTTCAAAAACCAAAAGCAGAATTAATGCTAAGAAAGAAAGAAAGAAAGAAAGAATCCTCTGAGCGTGGTCCCTGTTGACTAATAAGTCAATGAATACACAGAATGAAGGACGAGGTTGTCTTCATAGATATTCAGGAATCCCTCAAAAGAAAAGATGCAGTGAAGCAAAAGCAGGGATTTGAAAATCCCCCCGACGCACACGCTCACACAGATACACATGCGCGCACACACACACACACACACAGTCTCCATTATGAAGGCAGATCTCATCTCTGTCTCTCTCTCTTCAACTCTGGCTGAATTTAATTGTGTGTGTGTGGAGGGAAAATTGAATTGGGGAGCACTTGGGCCGTAACCCCCCGCACTTTCTCTCTCCTTTCTAACACGCGTGCTCGCACGTCCTCCTGACAGGAGAATCTGCCATGCGGAGCAGGATGGCATCCTCGGGCACACTTGTCTAAATTGGCATCGCGCCTGTGAGCCTGGAGTGCCCGTCAGGCGTGGTGGTGCTGGAGCGGCGCGGAGCAGGGGTCTGACGCAGGGCCCCGACGCTGGCATGCAGCTCACGTCGGCACCTTCCTCACGCCTGTGCGAGAATTCATTTCCCCCTCAATTATCCCACAGCTGTTTGTTTAATTCGGTCCTGATAGAGTGCGTATAATCCACCGCTACTCGCCAAAAAAGCAAACATCGGGCAAAAACCAATTTTCAGCACAAAAAAGGAGGAGTAATAGAAAAGAAAGGGGGGAGGGAGAAAAAAAAAGCGGGGGAATGCACGTTACACGTTCGTGATCACAGCGCCATAACGAATCCAGAGAAATTCAAATGCCTTTAGGAGGGGAGAGAGGCTCCTCGATCTCAGCTTTTAATATGAACTTTCAATGTAGCCTTTTGGTTGGCCGGGGCTCCTTGTATTCAACAAATCATGGGTAAATTTTACAGACTCGCTCCTCCCAAAGCGCACATGGCATTTTTTTTTAAAGGTTAAGTTAAAAATACTGCATAATCAACACAAGTTAAATAAGTAGTACTAATGTCATGAGGCTGTGCTTTTATTATTATTTTTTTTTTTTTTTCCATGTAATTAATTGTTGCTCCAAGTATAAACGTGTCAGATGTGCCGTTGCCAAAGTCAGTCCATTCTGACTGGTTTGTCAAAAGTTTAAATATCACATTTCAAAATATTAGATAAACCTAACAACAGCGGTGTTATAAAGTATGCTTCTTTAGCTCAAATTATGCAATAAAATAAAATACTTTTAGTTTGGTCCAGCTATTGCACATGCACATTCAATAAAAATCTAACAGCAGTTCTTCAATGACAAAATTGACATGCTCTTTTAACTAAAAGTTGCAAGAACAACTGGCCGATTCTGCACCATCACTGCATATTAAATCTGTAGATTTTTTTATTTATGTTTTAATGCCATATCAGCAACAATGGCTATAATTATGGCAACATTAACAGTATCATTTCAATACATAATTTACAATAATATAACATTTTCTACAAAAACATACAATTAAAAACAATAGTACTGATAAAAATCATATAGAATCTTTTTAATATCTTATGGGAGAGACTTATAAAAATTAGTATATTTTCTGAGTAAAAATGTTGTGTAATAAATTAAATCCATATATCTTTTTCTGATCTTTTCAGGCCTTGCAAATGTAAACTCTACTTGTTTTTTGTTTTGTTTTGTTTATTTTTTGTAATCTTTTGAATTAAACTCACCAAGATGACTAACAAAAGTTTCCTGAAATTGTAAGAATGACTGAATAATTGTAAGTATGTTTAATCTGAGTAGGAGAAATGGTTGAAAATTCCAAAGCAATAAGTAACGTTTTGCATCATATGCCATTTTTTTAATAAATGTACACTACTATTCAAAAGTTTGGGGTTGATAAGATTTTTAAGTGTTTTATTGTGTCATTGCATTTCTTTGGTTAAAGAAAATCATATAAAATCTTATAAATATCTTATAAACAGTAATATTGTTAAAGGAGTAGTTCACTTTCAGAACAAAAATGTACAGATAATGTACTCACCCCATTGTCATCTAAGATGTTCATGCCTTTCTTTCTTCAGTCGTGAAGAAATTGTTTTTTGAGGAAAACATTTCAGGAATTATCTCCATATAGTGGACTTTTATGGTTGCCCTTTTGTCCAAAATGCAGTTTAAATGTGGCTTCAAAGGGCTCTAAGCGATCACAGTCGAGGAATAACGGTCTTATCTAGCAAAACGATCTGTCATAGTCTAAAACAAAAAAATTAAAATCATCATCTTGTCTAGCTCTGCGATGCACATGTGTACTCTGTGTAATTTGGGTCAATACAGTTAGGGTAGGTCGAAAAACTCCCATCTCATTTTCTCCTCCAGCTTCAAAATCATCTTACATCGCTGTTTTAAGGGCGTTTGGCCTTCTTTGCATGTTCACTTTGTAAACACTGGGTTGGTACTTCTGCAGTGATGTAGGACGATTTTAAAGTTGGAGGAGAAAATTAGATGGGAGTTTTTTGACATACCCTAACTGATCCGGAATACACAGAGTACAGATGCGCATGGCAGAGCTAGACAAGACGAGCATTTGAGGTTAAAAAGTATATACATTTTTATTTTTTTGAGAAAATGACCAATCATTTCACTAGATAAGACACTCCTCGGCTGGGATCATTTTTGTTTTTTGAAATATAAACATTTAAATGTGGGATGTCATAAAAACTTGACGGATGTATTCTAGCTGACTAACAAATTGATGGTCACTGAATGTTTTCTATTAGGTAAATGTGACATTGCATGACATTGTTCACAAGCTGTAATATTGACATCTTTGCACGGCTGAAAAACTGATTAAGCGATTACATGAGACACGTTACAGATTTAGGCAAGTTGTACTTTTTCTTTTTAAAATAACCTTTCGATGTTTCCTCACTTTTTTGAATGGCATTTATTATTTGAATATTGTAATAAACAATACCAAGGCACAAAGCTTATTCGGATGGAATGCAGGCATCCAACATTCCGTTCGTTAACTGGAAAACAGGCTATAGAGTCTTGGGATTTAAGATTCAATACAACTGTGTAAAAATGAGAACCGATTAAAATCGAGAAATCAACATTTTTTTTTTTTACCCAGCCCTAGAAAACAATTTCTTATTAATTTTTTTTTTTTTTTTGTAAATTTACTCTTAATCATTTAAAGTAACATTTCTTATTCATTTCAGTTGTGCTGCTTAATTTATTTGAAACTGTGACGTTTTTCAGGATTGTTTTATGTAATATAACATTATAAAAGAAGTATTTTCTCACTTTTGTTCAATTTAATGCATCCTTGCTGATTTTTTTTTTTTTTAATAAAAACAGCAACTGCAATAATTTGTTTTTCAGTTACATAGCACTGAACAAACACTACCCCTCCTTTAACTGTACTGTGAGGTACCACCCAAATCCCAATTTTGGCATGTATGTGTCACTGAACCACAAAACCAGTCATAAGGGTCAATTGTTTTAAAAATTGAGATTTATACATCACATGAAAGCTGAATAAATAAGCTTTCCATTGATGTATTTGTTGGGACAGGACAATATTTGGCTGAGATACAACTATTTGAAAATCTGGAATCTGAGGGTGCAAAAAAACAAAAAACAAAAAACACTTGTCCAAATTAAGTTCTTAGCAATACATATTACTAATCAAAAATTAAGTTTTGATATATTTACAGAAGGAAATGTACAAAATATCTTCATGGTAAATGATCTTTACTTAATTTCCCAATGATTTTTTGCATATAAGAAAAATCAATCATTTTAACCCATACAATATATTTTTGGATATTGCTACATATACAGTATACCCGTGCTACTTAAGACTGAATATGTGGTCCAGGGTGACACCGTTATTACACAACTTTGGTGAAATGTATATTTTCAGTTTGAGAGCACAAAAGTGGTCACACAACTGATCATTGCTGTACTGGAATACTTTCATTATTCGAGTGTGCAAGTGGGTTACACTGATAGCTGTATAACGTCCTGATATATAAGGTACTGATTATAAACTAAGTGTCTATATTTACCGCCCATGTATCTTAGTGAGTTTGTGTGTGTTTGTGTTTTGCTTCCTTTTGCTCACTCTAGAAAATATTCCTGTCTGCAGGAAGGAGAGTTGTACATTATTTTCTGCACACTGCAGGGTTTCTGAACGCGGGGCACCTCCATGCGATTCGAAGCTGGATGAGAGAGCCGGTGCATGCCGGCAGATTTGACATACCTATTTAAATTAGCAGCAGGGGTCCCAGCCACTGCAGGGCAAAGGGGAGGATGAGGGGCTTGGGCGCACCGAGGACAATGGCGCATTAGTCAACTCGCGCACACACACCAAACTCCTTACCGCTACTGAGAGACATCTTAGCCCAAGGTCGAGTCCATAGATGAATGGTAGAGAAGGGAAAAATAAGCTAAAACAAACAAACTTTGAAAAGGAATTAGCCGTGGTGACAAAGAGGCGGTTAACGCAGGAGGCTCTCTGGGGCTCTTCCCATCACCGTAAAACCCCTGAGGCTAATGTGCACACACACCTACACACAAAAAACAGCACGCGTGCACGCATACACACTCACACGCACACCTAATATCACAAAGCCCTGGCGTGCCTACTGAAGTGTGTGATGCTCCCTGTTGTAAATGGGATTTAAAGAGGAGAAAGAGCTCCGTCACACTCATCTTCCTAACTCTCATTCCTCTTCTTCTCACAAATCCAAACCTGACATTTGCATTTTCCTTAATCATTCCAATCTCCGGTTTATACTGGTTTGTTTTAACACCAACCATTCTATTTCATTTGATTTAGCACACTAAGTGTAAAATGTCAAACAAAGCTTGTCTCTGAGCAGAGGGTCTATCCCCCCCCTCATCACCCCATCCAGGCCCTTTTTGGGGGATCAGAGACCCGAGTCGCAGCCTCCCTTTCCAGCTTTCTCTGTCTGCACCCCTCCTCTATCCCAGTTCTCTGTGATGTGCCCCCACCTATCTTCTGTCTGTGCCACTCCCTTCCTTCAATCACAGACCAGACAAAGCAGACTCTCTCCCCAAACCAGTTTTAGATACAAAATTTTAATTCTGACTGATACAGATAAATTTAACTGAAGTTTTCATTTAGCCAAAAACTGAAAAAAGCTCATTAAATTCAATTATTTATCAGACTGATCTGTATAAAAACAAGGCAGATTTTATACAAACTTTTTAATTATATAATTATTTCTACGCCAGTTTCATTTAACCAGCGGCTGTAATAAAATGTATCCATGACAGATTCTGCATTTATTTGATTAAACATTCCAGAAAAAAAAAAAAAAAAAACAGTACTACTGTGAAACATTATTTCAATGCAAATTGCTGTTTTCTAAGTAAATATATTTTAAAATGTAATTTATTCCTGTCATTTTATGTTGTTTTATTATCAATCTTGTAAACAGTTGTGCTGCTTAATATTTTGTTGGAACCGGTTATATATATATTTTTTAGGATTATTTCATAAATTATAAGTTAAAAAGAACAGCATTTATTTAAAATAGAAATCTTGTGTAACAATATAAACGACCACTTAAAAGTTTGTGGTAGTACATTTTTATTCTTTCTTTCATTTTGAAAGAAATTAATACTTTTATTCACCAAGGATGTGTTAAATTTATGAACAGTAAGAGCAAAAAATGTAGTGTTAGAAAATATTTATATTTTGAATAAATGCTGTTCTTTTTAACCTTTTATTCATCAAAAAATCCTGAAAAAAAAGGAACCACAGGTTCCAAAAAAATAAGTAAGTAAATAAATAAATAAAGCAGCACGACTGTATCCAATACTGATAATAAAAGTAATAAATCAGCATATTAAAATATTTTCTGAAGGATCATGTGACACTAAAGACTGGAGTAATGGCTGATGAAAAATCTGCTATGCATCACAGGAATTAATTATATTTTAAAGTATATTAAAATAGAAAATTTATTTCAAAATGTTACAATATTACTTTTTTTTTTTTTGCATTTTTGAAGTAAATGCAGCCTTGATGAGCATTAGAGAATTCTTTAAAAAGAAACATTAAAAATCTTACTAATCCCAAACTTTTGAATGACAGTGTAATCAAAACCAAAATAATATTGTCAACTCATCCCTACCAGCCACACAGGTGACATGGCTGATATCAAAATTCTACACTATTTTGTCTAAATAGATCATAAAAAACACTAAAAGTTCAAATCAGGCATCCTAAAAAATGCTTTCACAATATTGTGTACATGATGAAAAACAAATATTAATTTTGAGATATGCTAGAGTCTACATTTAAAGTTGCATTAAAGGAGAAGTCCACTTCCAGAATAAAAATGTACAGATAATGTACTCACCCCCTTTTCATCCAAAATGATCATGTCTTAAAGAAATTATGTTTTTTGAGGAAAACATTTCAGGATTTATCTCCACATAGTGGAGTTTGAACTTCCAAAAAGTAGTTCAAATGCGGCTTCAAACAATCCCAATGTGGTTGTAAATGATCCCAGCCGAGGAAGAAGGCTCTTATCTAGCGAAACGATTGGTTATTTACATAAAAATAATACAATTTATATACTTCTTAATGTCAAACGCTTGTCTTGTCTTGTCTTGCTCTGCTGAACTGTTTTTTTTCTGGTTCATGACAGTTAGGGTATGTCGAAAAAAAACTCCAATCTCATGTTCTCCCTCAATTTCAAAATCGTCCTGTATTGCTGTTTTACCTTTTTTGTTAAGGGTGTTTGATCTTCTTTGTATGTTTACTTTGCAAAGACTGGGTCGGTACTTCTGCAGCGACGTAGGATGATTTTGAAATCATTTTTGAAGTTGAGGCAGAAAATACAATTGGAGTTTTTCGACATACCCTAACTGTCTTGAACCAGAATACACAGAGTTCAGGCAAAGTAAGACAAGATGAGGGTTTGAGATTAAAAAGTATTTAAACTGTGTTTTTTTTAATGAAAATAACCAATTGTTTCGCTAGATAAGACCCTTCTTCCTCAGCTGGGATCGTTTACAACTGCATTTGGGATTGTTTGAAGCCGCATTTAAACTGCATTTTGGAAGTTCAAACTATAGTCAATCTGCTAATATCCATCCTGTGCACTCAAATCATTACAAGACACGCCCCTTACTGCTGATTGGCTACAAGTGTGTTTTGGGACCTGGTCCGACATTGTGGATAAAAAGCGTTTTTCAATAATTGCTTAGTGCACCTTTAACAGTGTTATTAAATTTAGTGTTTTTAAAGTGAGACTAAAATGATGAAATTAAAATGTAAAAATGAGCATGCATCTAAATTACAGAAAGTATTAAATATCAACCAGTGGCAACAAATAAATAAATTGTATAATCTGATAACCTATATGGTACTTATATATTGTGTATATACAGCTATTATTCAAATATTACTTATAACATACTGTTTTTGACTGTTTTATGTATTTAAAAGGAGTATGAACTTACATGCAAGAGAGAATAGTAGGACTGTTTTCCTGTGTAGAACAGAAAGTGAAAAGGACGTCCTTCTGCATCCCACTGGATAGCTATAAGACAGAACAGAGCATGAGAAATGTATTACCAGATATCAGCAAGCTTATATTTGGTGTCAAAGAGCATAGATACAGTTAAAAGGCAGCTGTTACATACCTGTCTGTCTTGGGAATATTTCCTCTGGGTGCTAAAACAAAAAGAAATGAACATAGTAAGCATACCGACTATGTTATAAATTATAAACTATCCGCCCCCAAAAAAAGGACAGAATCTCACCTTCATAACAGGTCTTGCTCGCTTCTCAAAGAGTCCAGAGGGGAAGAGATATGCAATGCTCCTCTACAAAAACAAACAAACAAACAATGTATTAGAATGCATGGCAAATTTAATGGGAAATAAATAATTGACACTTTTTTAAATTTGTTTTATTCATTTTAGGAAAATCTTTTTAAACATTTTTATGAACTTCATGCAAGCATTCATGCAGCCAGGCCTCAACTCTACTACTGTAGTAGACAAAGGCAGGCAAATAAAAAGTCAGCTTTGTGCCAATTCTTAAATAACATGCAACAGCATAATATTTTTTTTTTATTTTTATTGTGTACCCCTAGATGTCTCTCTATGCACCCCAGGTGTGTTTTACTACCTGGGAAACACTGATCTCTTCTACTTCAAAAACTCTCATAAAGCACCAAATTATTCCAGTGATAGCATTCAGCGGGGCATAAAACTTTCATTTGCATAACATGAGACATTCAGAATGGCAACCTTTGGGTCTTTGACCCTGTTTTCAGGATAAAGAGACAGAAAACATAAAAGAAAAAAGTGAGGTGATGGCAGATGCACTCTAAGAGAACAGACATCCATGTATTGGGCCATCAAAACCAGAGGGTGAGGAAAACTGAGTGAAATAAAGCAACACAAAGAGAAGAACAGACAGAACGGTGCAGGATGCAGTGACAGATGAAGGCAGCACCTGTTCATACCTTGAAAAGCAATATGGCCCAACTCCCTCAGGGAGGTTTAGCCTCGTCATGGCATTCTAGAAACCTCTGCTGCCTAAACTTCACACAAGCCCAATCTGGGAAAACAAACTTGCTACTCGCACTACCTTAAAACAGATTTTTTTTGAGACATCTGACCACTCACTTCATGTGCCATGAAATAATGTAGCACTGAAAATCTAAGTGTCTGACCTTCTCAGGTGATAAGGACATACATGTTTTAACAGATGATTTTTTTTTTTTTCCCAAGTTAGTCAAGGTTTCTTCGACCAAGTCATAATTTACCCTCTTGCTGACCCTTACATACTGTACAATTAAAGGAACAGTTCACACACACACACACACACACACACACACAAAACCTGAATAAACAAAATATTTATAAAATAAAAATACTGAATAGTCACTGATATCCAAGTAAATATTTGTCCTGATCTATTCATTTATTAAAGGGATGATTGATTGTGATTTCTTTTTTTTTTTTTTTTAACTTTAGTAGTTAGGGTGTAATGTTGCTGTTTGAGCATAAACAATATCTGCAAAGTTACAACACTGAAAGTTCAATACAAATGGACATATTGTCTTTTAAAATTATGGCAGTTTAATGCCTACAAATACAGCTTCTGGGTTGGTGACATCACAAACCCTGAAATTTACAAAAACCCCACCCCGAGAACATGTGACAAAGGGGGTGAGGCCATGTTTAGAGCCTTATAATTCCCGCAATGTGCAAAATGTGGATGGAATCAGTGTTGTTTTTCCAAAAAAGCACCTAGTGACAAATCTAGCGACTTCTTGGACAAACCTTATTTAGTTTCTGAGACTCTCTGATACTGCCGCACGAGCGAGGTCTTGCTTTCCCAGTGCGCACACGCCTCTCTCGCTCTTTCTCTGCGTCTGCTCTGCTCAGTGAGTGGCAGATAGGAACAGCGCTTTCAGTTAAAATATATATATATTCTGTTGCTTCTAACTCTATTTTATATGCAAGTATAGCCAAAATCACATCACAGGCATTGTTTTAATCGTATGTATATTTGATTTCATTAGACAATGTCCTGAATCAGGATTTTAGTGCAGATTAATATTTTCGGAAGCTGGTTATGTAGTCTTAATGGGCTGCGTTTCAGTCACTATTTCATATTCATCCCATTGTCTGACAACAGAAAGTAAAATATGTCAATGAAAACAGCTTTTCTGAGAATTCGGCTGCATTAAAATGCAGTATTTAAGCACAGGGATGCAAGACAATATGACGCACTGGCATCATGAATATGCTAATTAGCATGTGACGTCATCTAGTGACATTTAGCAACTTTCCAAGCGGGATCTAGCTACTTTCCACTTAAAGAAGTTGCCAACACTGGACAGAATCGCAGAATCCAGTCATAAAAACAGAATTTACTGAATAACGTGGAATGCACGGAATTTGTCGTTTAGATGAATGAATCAAAAGTAGGTCATTACACTTAAATCAAACAGCGATATTGACTAGTATCTGTAAATATTAAGACGCAAAAATACCACTTAAAGGAGAAGTCCACTTCCAAAACAAAGATTCACATATAATGCTTTTTAATCTCAAACGCTCATCTTGCCTTTCTCTCCCTGAACTCTGTGTATTCTGACTCAAGATAGAGTATGTCGAAAAACTCGAAAATCATTTCAAAGTCATCCTACACCACTGCAGAAGTTCCGACCCAGTATTTGCAAAGTGAACATGCAAAGAAGATTAAACACCCTTAACAAAAAAAAGGTAAAACGGCAATATAGGACGATTTTGAAGTTGAGGGAGAACATGTGATGGGAATTTTTCGACATACCCTAACTGTCATGAACCGTAAAAAAACAGTCCAGGCAGAGTAAGACGAGATGAGCGTTTAGCATTAAAAAGTATATAAAGTGTATTATTTTTATTAAATTAACTGATTGTTACACTAGATAAGACACTTCTTTCTCGGCTGGGACAGCCGCATTTAAACTGCATTTTGGAAGTTCAAAATCGGGGCACCATATCAGTCCGTTATATGGAGAAAATTGCTTAAATGTTTTCCTCAAAAAACAATTTCTTTACAACTAAAGTAAAAAAGACATGAACATCTTGGATGACCAGGGGGTTAGTAAATTATTTATAAATTGTTTTTCTGGAAGTGGACTTCTCCTTTAAATACGAATCCTACATGCTCTGCGTGTCTGTGTGTTAATGAATGGGGCACAGATGCGGTTTTGTTTACTACACACATACTGAAGCGCGTGTAACACTCGCTGTGTTTTCAGTGTCTTTCGTCTCACTAAATGAGGACATAAATACATGAACAACATCTGCCAAGTCACTTCATGAATTTGACCGTTCCATTTGAGTAAAACTAGCATCATATCATAAACACAGAACTGTAAAGGTAGACATGGCAACATGTCAAAATAAAAGTGCGATTTAACTTGAAGACTTTGTACCAGAAATATATTACTATTGTTAAGTAGAATTCATGTAGCCTACTACTACTACTACTACTAAAATGAAACAAACATTTTTTAGATTATAATCACACAACATATCTTCCATACTTTACGATTTAATTGTAAATCCCCTTTGTTTGCCAAAAAATAAAGTTTGCTTAATTTTCAATTATTAAAAGATAAATTAAACTAATGTTTTATGCCTTCATTTGATAACCAGAAAAATTTAAATACACAACACAGAATATCTCAGGAAAAACAACAACAACAAAAACATTTCATATGGCTATTTTAAGAATAAATTTGAAAAAAATAAGTATGCATTTACATGCTAAAACACAGAATTTGACAACAGTAAACATGGTGAGAAAAAAAAAAATTCATAAACATGTCATGTTTTGTTGTATAAATTGATGTGAAATTGTATTTCACATTGTTACAAAATTGTATTTTGTAAGTTTCATGATTAATTAATTAGACATGCTCTTTGATTAATAAAATTTAGTTTAACCATTAAAAAGGAATTCAGAAAAATTAAAATAGAAAAAAAAAAAAAGAACGTAATCCAGAAAAATTACAATGGAAAAAAAAAAAAAGGAAATTGGGAAAAAATAAAATGGAATTCATAGGATAGGGTCCTACATTTTGCACTGCTTTAGAGAAGAGGAAGAGTTGCTGCCATGCCATCAAAACTAGGGGTGCAAAAAAACAAAATCTATTCATAAATGAATCGCAATTCTGTCTTCTAACGATTCTAACAGATTCACAAGTTTCAAAATCAATGTTCATAACCAACTGCTCCTGCATCTCTCTCTCTCCCTGCCCCTTTAAGCTCCGACGCTAAAATGCCCTTTCGTTCTGGTCTAGATGCCCTGTATTCATGATTTCTGCCGAGGGGTTAATAGGAGAAGGGACAGAACGGTGTAGAATAAAGGTAAATTATGTGAGGAAAAAAAAAAAAAAAACATACATAAAAACATACAAAAATATACATACATACATACATACATACATATATGTATATATATATATATATACACACATATACATATACAAAATGTATTTTTTTAAACAAAACATTAACGCATGTTAGATTGCACCCCATAATCATAATCAAGCCTAGAAATCAAACAATAAACCAGTCAACCACCTCCTAAAAAAAACGCTCTACTGTTCGAAAGTTATAAAGATACTTATACTTTCTATTCTTCAAAGAATACTGGAAAAAAAAAATTGTGTATATATATATATATATATATATATATATATATACACATACACACTTTGTTTTTTGTTTTTTTAAGTATTTCCACAAAAACAGCACAACTGTACAACTGTTTGCAACATTGACATAAGAAATGCTTTTTAAGTACGATTTCTGGATGACTGAAGTAACAGCTGCTGAAAATGTACATTTTGAAACACATTAAAATTGAAAACAGTTTGTTTAAATTAGTTCACAATATTTGTTTTTTTTTAATATATATAAATAAAGTAAGTGATCATATTTGTCCTAAACTATTAATTAAACACTATACTGTTCAAAAGTGTGTACCCTCTAATTTAATTAGCAAGGGCAAATTACCTTGATCAAATTTTACAGTAAGGACATTCATAACGCGACACAAGAATAATATTTCAAGTAAATGCTGTTCTTTTAAACTTTTTCCTTTTTAACGGCTGCTGAAAACTTATATTTTGAAATACAATAAAATTTAAATTATTTCTACTATTTTTTTTTTTTTTTTACTGTTTTGATCAAATAAATGCAACAGAACAATAGTGTACAAAAATATTCAAACATAAAACAACTTGAATATACTATAATTTCAGAAACAAACTTTTATATTTCTGAATTAACACACTTTTTAAACAAAATATAAAAAAAAAAAAACTGACACCTTTTTAAAGATTGTTTTAATAGTGGATTTTTTTGTCATATGCTAAAGAAACAGTTCACCTAGAAATCTACTTTGTTGTTGTTTAATATGACTATTTTCTTTACATCTGTGGAAACCAAAATGAGATTTTGTATGCCTATGCTGATAGAATCAATGGAAATAAATTGTCACACTGCCAAGCTCCAATAATACGCAACATAAACGCAAATCATACAACCTGCACTATTTTCCAAGACTTCTAAAACCTGTGCTTCAAGACACTCTCCTTAAAAGTTCGCTCAAGTTGGAATTGTCAAAAACTCAGCAAATTTCTTCCCGATTTCAGTTGCATGGGCTCCGTGAACGTCAGAGCCCACCTGACGGGTGCAAACGCAATGTGTGTGCGAGTAGACGAAAGACAGCGGGAGAAGGCAGGTGAGGCTTGCAGTCTTTATTAATTACTTCCTCCTGGCAGTGCTTGCTGTGCAGCTGTTTCACACCTTCAGCGCATTCACGGGAACGTCATGTCGGCTGAAGCGCTTGGCAGACACGCCGGTGCCAGCTCAGGCACAGACGCCCCATCCTGTACTTGCTCTGTGCCCTGCAGTCGCAGCCATTTTCCACCCCTTACCCACCGATCAGCTGGCAGAGGGACGGTACGTGTCAACTTCTTTTAGCCACACTCACTCTGAGGACTCAATTCATTAATGGTGACAGAGATTGGGGAATAATGCTAAGAATCGAGAAATTGGACCAAATTAGTGGGATAAATCAATTACGGCTATTTCTGTCTGGCACAGAATAAAATATTGGACATAAATACTGTTTGTAAATATATGCCAATTTTTAAGCAGGTCCCAGAAGTTCCACTGTGGCACCAGATGATGACTTTACTTTTAGCTCGGAGGGATCACAATGACATTGATTATATCAGACTTTGTATTTTTAGCAGGGTTTGTACACATTTTTACCAATAAATTTCCACGACTTTTGAGACAATATTCTTGACCTAATGTTTCATTATTTTACAATAAGAATAAAAATTTCTTCAAATTTATTACAGCATATATTAACTAAAATAAATGACTATTAATGCTACTTGTTTGCTTTCTATTTGTTTTAATAATAAAGCACAAGCTGCAACTGCGCCAGAAGTTACTCCACACAGAGATCACTGAATAATGTTATTTATTTAACTGATATTGTCAACTAAACTCAGAAAACTGAATTTTGTTTTGGAAACCGTTTAGGTCTAACAGAGGTATTCAGGTACAAAAAAAATACAGAAATTGAATAAGCTAAATTAAAAACCGATTAAATTTACAAAAGCTATTCAGTCAAGAGCAGTGAGCGATTTTCTGTCTTTTGTTCTTTGATTGATATTAATGACAGACCGAACAGCTTTATTAGGCTGCTGTCACAACACATGCAAATCTAGTATTCTTTTGAGGCTTGTTAGAAAACCAAAGAGAGGCACCAAATAACAGCCAGATCCTAGAAAGGTAATGGAGTCTAGAGGGCCCACTAGGGGCCTCAGATTTACTTGATATTATTGATATGAGATAAACTAAGACAAAAGAATTCAATAAGCTAAACCAACTAAATGAAAATAAGATATTTCTTTCCTTTTAGTTAAAAAAAAAAAAAAAAATCAACGTATGATTTCTATACCTGGAAAGGTCATGTAAATTAGGAAAATCTTAAAACTTAATAGCCATTTTATAAAGGAATAAACATTATACAATGAAATTCTAATCTTATCCTTATCTAGAAAATCAAAAATGACTAAGAATCATGTAAATTCATTGGTTAAAAAGAGGGGAAAATGAACAACATTTAGCTCTTAATACCTTTTAAATCCTTAAAGGAGTAGTTCACTTCCAGAAATAAAAAAAATTACAGATAATGTACTTACCCCATTGTCATCCAAGATGTTCATGTCTTTCTTTCTTCAGCTGTGAAGAACTTATGTTTTTTGAGGAAAGCATTTCAGGAATTATCTACATATAGTGGATTGACACCGAGTACGAGTGTGCATGGCAGAGCTAGACAAGACAAGCATTTGAGGTTTAAAAGTACATAATTTTATTTTTTTTTGGAAAATGACTGTTTCGCTAGATAAGACCCTTGTTCCTTGGCTGGCATCGTTTAGAGCCCTTTGAAGCTGCATTGAACCTGCATCAAATCGCAGCCACCATAGAACTTCACTATATGGAGAAAAATCCTGAAATGTTTTACTCAAAAAACAATTTCTTTTACGACTGAAGAAAGAAAGACATGAACATCCTGGATGACAACAGGGTGAGTACATTATCTGTACATTTTTGCTATGAACGTGAACTAACTACTCCTTTAAATGCATTTTTTTTAATTATAATTATGGTCTTTACTTTTTTCCCCATTTACAGAAACTGTAAGTTCCTATAGATTATTAGAAGTTTTGAAAAACAAAACTAGGAGTATTGGCCTTTGAATATTGTTGAATACTGGACAATAGGAGGGCTTAGAATCAAATAGATTGAAAAAACACTATTCTAGAATATCAACTTCTACATGTCATTATAGAAGACACAGACAGGTTAAAAAAAAGATAATAGAATAAGATCTTACTATTATTAGAAATGACTCATACTGTAATTTATCTATCTTTAATGTGTTTGGAAATGCCCTAGAAAAGTGAGGTTTTGGACAATATTGTCATGAATCCTTTTTAATTTGTGATAATTTTGCACTGATAAGGGACAACACAAACTACGGAAACATATTTTATTACATAAACAGTTTATACATAGAAAAAAAGTAAATTTCGATTCATCAAAATATCCACCATTAGCAGCTATTATAGCTCTGCATAATCTGGGCCTAAATTCATTGTATTCTAAACTTAACTGGCAATCAATTGCTGAAGCTATTAAGGTGTGCTGACCCAAAAATCTTTTAAAAACCAGGGCCAAGTTTAAACCAGTAACCAGGCATCACAGCTGGAAAAGGGTCATGTCTGACTTTGATATGTATATATTGTCATTATTATGTAATCAAAATGAAAATTATCATTGCTGGTCTTCAATGATAATGTCAAGTTACTTTAATGTATTTGCACCAAAAAAATGATAAGGATTTATGCTGATATTGTCCAAAACCACACTTTGCCAGGGGTGTTTCCAAACTTTTGGAGGGCAGTGTAGATCTGTGCATCAAGTCTTGCAAACAGCAAATCAAGGATTTGGATATTTGAGCTAAATTTTTGAAAATAAAAACTCCATGTAGAACAGCAGAGCAGCACTGCTACCCTGCTACTGCTATATTTTCAGATTCCCGAGAGATTTATGCATAAAAGTCTTTAGTGCCAACATAGCTCACAAATAGATAGGATAGAATAGAATAGAATAGAATAGAATAGAATAGAAACTCACATCAATATCCTCTTGTGTGAATGTCTCTGGGTCTTCCCCCATCATGTTGGCCAAATGTCGTTTGCCAACTTCAAACTCCTCCACCTGTTTGTCAATGAACTCCTGTGTGAATTTCTGAGGACCTGCTGCTGCCAGGTTCTTCTTCCATAAAGAGGACGACACACAAATCTGTCTGACCAGCAGCTGGAATTATGAAAAATAAGAACCCCTTTCAAACCATTGCTACAAAGAACAAGACTACAAGTAGCCTTGGTGATCAAGCTCACATGTAACAATGAAACATCAATAATAAGTACAGAGGAAATAATCTACATAAAAAAGCTTTTTATTTATTATAAATAATATTCTAAATAAAAGTAATGATTATAATCTTGTTTTTATTTCTGACTTAAAACGGCAGCTGTACCATCTACTACCTGACTTGGGCAGAGGGCATCCATGTCGAGCCATTCTGTACTGCATAAAATACTACCGTTAAACGTTCAAATGGTACAGGTCATTAACGCAACATATATGCAATGAAACGCGAGGTCAACACTCCACTCTGTCAAGCTACACGTTTTATACAGTCTCCAAAAGCACTGTACTGTTACAAGGACATTATACTCTCAGCAGCATCAGTATCAATCCTAACCGACTAGTCGCAAAAATGGCTCTGTGACGGAGCAAAAATAAGAACGCATTTCACCTGCGGAACCGTCTTTGATCGGGATACACATAAACTGTTCCCGCAGCTCCCATACTTCCATAAAATCGACCTCACGCCTCTGCAACCGGAGGCTGCCATGTTGGCTCGACGACTCCCGCTTAAACAGGAAGTGAAGACTACATCACATCCTGGAAGCGGGCAAGGTCGTTCATCACTCACGAAAATATATTTGACACATTGTAAAGGTAGGCAAGATTCCACATTCACAGATCCAAATATTCAAATTCCAGATTTCTCTTTTTTGTTTTCATAAAAGAATCTGAGCAAAAAGCTGTAGGCTAAAACATTGTCTCTTCGCACTTCTTTTCTTTTCTTTAATGACTTCTCAAAACTAATTCCAGTTTGTAATGTACTTAATGCTTCCTTTATTATTATTAATTAATTATTTACATTTGTCATTATCTGTTATTGTCTGTAAATAGTTTTTAGCATTATTAAAAAAAAAAAAAAAAATGTAATGGTACCTTAAAATATTAAAATACCAAATAAAATATAAAATATTTTTCCAGGCAAATTGTAACTAAATAAATTCTCAGAGACTCAAAATATATTTGGAAAAAAAATACCACCATTCTAATCAAAATAGACTTTTTAACATTCTTAAGCTGAAATAAATTGATACAGTAATAGTAACTATATCAATATGATATAGTAATAATATAGTAATAATAATAATAACAAAATTTTACAAAGGTTACAAATTTAGGGTTTTTTTTTTAGAATGTTTAACATTTAAAATAGTGTAGTAAGAGTATTATTTATTTGTTTATATTTTTTATTTATTTTTATAATTATGTATTTATTTTTTAACTTTTTTTTATTTTTACACTTGTTTACATTTTTAAAAAATAATGTAAATTTTATTTAATGCAGTAAACACATTTACTTAATTTAACATTAAAACTGCTAAAACTGAATGCACTAAGGAACTTTTTAGCACAACTGAGATTGCACGCATGAACTCCAGAAAAATGTAAATAATAATAATAATAACTAAAAAAAAAAAAAGATTCAGAATTCAGAATTTGTGGAAGCTGCAACTGTTGATTATTCAACAATATGCACCAAACCAGAGAAGTACAATATGATGGCTTTAATCCCACCACCTCTAAGAAATGGCCTAGCTGTCAGAATCAAGGCTGATGGGTGTTAATACCAACATCCTTTACAATTGTGATTAATAAAAATTGAAGTAAAGCATTAAAGTAGCCTATGTACCTCTGAACTGTTAAAAAACACATTCTTCAAGTATGTGAAGTATAAATATTTGGGATATACTACATCCGAAAAGTTGGATTTGTCATATGATCTAACATGTCAGCCACATTGCTGTTCTCTGTCAATGGCAAATCCTCTCCCATGGCCTAGTGGAATAGTAAAATGTCCATTAGAGGTGCACATCAGAATCTTAACAGAACTAGCAGGTCATCTGGACATTTTTTACATACTTTGTGAAAATTGCATATTTTATGCAAACTGCACATCTCATTTGACTTCATTTTTTATATTTTTATATATACTAAATAGTCTGGAAGTAGGCATATTTGGATGTGGGGTCAGAGCAACTTTAATGAATTGAAAATTAAATAAATACATTTTAAAAAATCCATCTCCTTCACACTATTCTATTTATGTACAAATCAGATGGAGGGTTCAGAGCCACAGGCCAACATTTATTCCAGGGGTTATATGTATGTGTGCACTGCTCCTAATAGATGCCAGGTCTTCACTCATGATAGAGTTGGAGTGAGTGTTTGTGAACATTAATCAAAGTGAAGGGGCACACGCTTCTGGTTTGTGCCAGTCAATGCTCTGGCGAGCTAATGTGGCGCAATGATGAACAACGTTTGCGCTCAGGTTTAGCCACAAGCGTTCACAAAGAAAAATAGACTCGACCCCTGGTCTCCAATTCACCATGGGGGTTAGTGAGCTTCACATTAATCACATGCTAGTTCTGGCCTAACTCAGCTAACTCAGGGCTAACATGCCTGCTGGAAGTGTTTCTCGCAAATATGAAAAATGTCAAATGTCACAAAGGTGTACAGCACAAGGTTGAAGAATTCTATTAAATTTAATTTTTGTTTTTAAGACCTAAACACTTTGAACATTCTCTCTATTTAGACAGTTTTTCACACTTCTTAATCACTTTTCATTGCAGTTACATGAAATGTCAAAATGTAAATTAAAGGAATAATTGCTAAGAACATCCACATCGCTAAGAACTTCAGTTGGACAACTTTAAAGGCAATTTTCTCAATATTTTGATTTTTTTTTTTAGCACCCACAGGTTTCAGATTTTTAAACAGTTGTATCTTGGCCAGAATAAATCAATGTCAACATTTGTTTATAAAATTTGTAAAAATTGACCCTTATGACTGGTTTTGTGGTCCAGGGTCACAAATAATATCCATGTTTTAATCTAATAATTAATGCAAGTACATTTATAAAATTATTTTTAAAAAATTAAGTCAAAACATCCTGGGTGAACAGGGTTAAAATAAATAAATAAATAAAAAACTAATAGATATCACCATACTTCCCCAGTTGATTGATAATATTAACAATTGCAAACATTTTTGAAATGTTATGTTTAAATATGCAAATGTGAAATTATCTAATTAAATATCCACTAATTTGCATACATTTCCAAAAACAAAAATCTGAACATTGGATGAATAGGTTCAAAATTAATTATTTTATTTTGTTGACATACAGAGGGGATTTTGGATTTCTCTTTTTATTAATTTTATATATAAATAATACGTTTTGACCATTTTTAGAAATAAAATGTTGTATAAAATCAGGTAAACGATATGTGAATGTAGATTGGAATAAAACTGTAAAATCTGGTGTATGTAAGTGCTGCTAAAGTGTAGATTTTTGGCTCAGTACAGGAGAAAAATCTCATTTTGAGAAAATGGTCTTTGAAGATATGTACTGTAATTGAATTCCACAGATACAAACCGATGAAGTGCTATAAAAGAAGTGCACTTAAAAGTGTATTTTGGTCTTTTTACTAGTAGACAACAATACTTTATGATAAGGCAAAAAGCCCAAAATCTCAAAACTGAAAGATGCATTAAAAAACTCTGTTTTTGTCTGATTTTTAATAAAAGGAACAGGTTCAAATCATTTTTGTTTTTGTTGAATTGAACCTGGAACATGTCAAAATTTTTGCAAGACCAACAAAGTGTGACTGTTTTATCGTGCTTAACTGTAAAGCATGATGACGTGACTTCACCGCTCTCTCGCGAAGATGGTTTTGTTGTCTTTTCAGAAGTTTAATAAATGTTCTCCTTTCCTGGAATGCTGGAAAGTGGCTGTAGTCCAGAAAGTAAGTTCCTTGAAAGGCAAAAGAGCTGTGTGGTTTTAGAGAACGAGAAAGGAATAGCAAATTCCGCAGGCTGAAATGTGGAAATTGTGTCTTTTTGAGAAATACAGATTCACACTGCAGGAAAGGGGGGCGGAAAAGAGTTAGAAGTGGCATGGCATGAGAGGGCAAGAAAAATGAAGGCAAAAGAGAGAGAGATGGGCCTGGATTCTTTAAGCTTTAGTAGTAAGATGCAGGCTTATTCCAGTCATAATTTCCATCATGCTTTTCCTAATATCCTTACTGGCTCGTGATGGGATAAGCACATCTCACAGCGTGTGTCGTTTTCACCTTAAAGCTTTCACACTGCTTACAGCGTCCATTGTGGCTGACACAATCAGCCATAGGGGCAGTCTGCTTAAAACTGCTTTTCCTCTGGTATTTTGCACGCTGTATCTCTCATTCCATTCACGAGGGATTTATGTGAAAACATCTTAGTGGTTACAAACAGCACATGCTTTCTGTTAAGACGTGGTCTAATGATTTTGTTTACTCGGGGCCAGTGCCAACGTAAATGGCAACTGTCCAGAGATTTTTTGAAATGGGCTTTATTTCAAGAAAAGGAAATATTGCAACAAACACTACAAATGTGTTCTTATGAGTTTGCATAATGTGATGCAAAGTGGCTATTTCAATAGCAATGAATATAGCAAGGCCATTATTTAACCGTCTAGCATACAAGTTCACTCGTACTCATAACTCGTTTGCTTATAACGGAGCACAAGCCGCAATTTAGGAAGAAGGCGCAACGCAGGCCGATATTACAATAATGAATCAAATATGAATAGTTCAACGATGCAGGGAGCACCACTGATCAATACTAAGACATAACAGCTGGAGGGGAGTGAAAGAGTGAAAGAAAAACAACAGATTTCTTTTTTCCCTCTTGAACACACACTTGCAGTCGGGTGCAAACGTGTGAGTATCTGTGTGTGTGTGCGTCTTTGTCATGGGTGCCAGTGCTCCTTTCATGCCCCAGGGCCATGGAACCCGCCCCGTGCCCCTACCCTGCATGAACTAGCACCTGCACTGATTGGCTGCTTATCTGTAGGGAGAAAGAAGAGGTAGAGAGGCAGTGATTGGAAAAGGCAGCCGGAGGATACGAGCGGGGCCCAAATGGTGTCCTCTCCTCGGAGACACAGACAGAATCCAGGAGAGCCGTAATCCACACAGAACACACACGGCCCAGGGACGCAGACGGAGCGCTACGATGCACACACATGTAGCGCACACACAATCAACTAAGCCTAAATAATAAGTATGCAGGAGCCAAAGCAAGACACGAAAGCGCAACTCTGGCAGAGCCTGCTCTTAGGAAATCACTGTTTTATTTACATTGTTTTTCCAGAGCGAGCTTATTTAGGAAATGGACTTTTAATGAAACCTTCAAGTCCTTGAAGCGAGGTCTTTCCAATGCTGAAACCTCCAGTATTGTTATAGCGTAATGCTCCTGAGGCATCCGTGGAGAATGCTTATCCAGATTTCATATCTGCCCTCCGACAGCCACGGAAATCATCCGACTGATTATCAAAGAGCCGCGCGTGGAGTGGCCTTTAATTGATAGCAAAAGCTCTGTAATAAATAGAGACGTTTTGCTGAGGAGCGGAGAGAAGCTGAACTGCCAGTGATTACCTGCTGGAATCAGGCCTCATCAATATCAGCCTAATTACAAAGCACTTCTGGCAGTGCGTGAAACAAATCGACCGCCGCGGCAGATTGGGCCGTGGCCACGGACGTCCACAGATATTAGGGCTTTTAGCGATGGGCCTGTGGGGGGCTACCTGAGTATTGCTCCCCACACACTGCTGATAAGGAAGAATGGGGCGATTTAGATCAGTGAAGTGCTTTGCCTCTGCCAGCTCCGCTAATGCCTCCTTTGCAGGCTTATGTGGTCATGGGGCTACAGCCAGAACTTGCGCCAGTTTTTCTCAACGTATCTCATTCATCTCATGTCGTACACCTCGGTTCGTCTACACAATATTGTAATGACAGATCAGAGCTCAGATCTGTCAGCTTTGTGTTATGTGTGTAGGCCGTATCCCGTGTGAGTCTCCTTCTCCTGCTCTCAGATGGAACCACTTCGTAGGCCCCCCAAACACACACACACACACACACCAGTGGATTGGCTGTATTGGGTTTCCAGCCTGAGACAAGTTGAAGGGTTCCTTCTCTGCTTCCCATGGATGAAAAGACCAGTGTCTTTCCCCCTCCTTCATCTCGCGTCTGTCTTTTTTTCCCCAGGTAAGCGTCTGAGGTGGGGTCCCGCTGGTGACTACAGGAAGGAAGCCATTACTACGCAGTGCGGAGAAAGAGGCCGTGGGATGCAGCTGCCCGTCGCTTGGGAGGAAGAGGTTCAAGACCCCAGACAGGACGGGAGTAATACGACCCTCCGGAGTAGCTGAGACTGACCTTAGAAAAACTTCCTACCACTTCATCTCATGAACATTTCCTGCTAATGGACTTGCCCTGCAAGGGGCACCCCCTCGTCCTGCTACCTTTAACTACATTCCCAGCATAATATCCCTGTTTGAAGCGACGCATTAATTTGGGGGATTTGTACATACAATGTTCACTCCATCTTTTAATCGCTAATGCACAGCGGCATTGGTGCACACAATTATAAACTTTAAACAACAAAGTAGATGATATCGGTGCAAAGTCTTGGGCGAGAAATGATGCTACCAATCAGACTTAAAGAGTTGCTCTAAATGAGACAGGGATAATAAGGACCGGGAGTCTTGAGACATCTCCCTTCGCTGATGAGAGGACACCGGCTCTCCGGCTACCGCTGGGCTCCCCAACATCTGCACAGGCAATTTAAACCCACTGTAGACTGCAAAGGTTAAACCACTAAAATCTAATATTTGCCTGGAGGGGGTCATGGCACTGCAATTACTAGGTACAATCGGCAGAGCTAATCAGCTCGCCTGGCTTGCAGGGGGCCGGGGTGGGCGAACGGGCCCATGATCAGAGTCTCTGTCCTCTCGCTGTTCTGTTTACTTATTAAACTCCATCTTGTGTTCAAGGAGCCGCGCGGCTGCCCTCAGCCCTCTGCACAGGGGGCAAATTTAGCTCCCAACACTCTCAGATACAGCCACACTTCACAAGAATTCACGTTAATCAGTAGTTTTGTTCTTTTGGTCTGTGAGACAAAAGGGATAAATCTGGCAGTTATTAACATACATAATGCTCTTCACATAAGACGATCTACTGATGATGTAAACCTGACATGAGAATGAGTTTCGAGATGTTTTTGTTCAGTAGTCGCTGTATATATTCTTTGATATAGTGATATCTCCTTTGCAAAACCAAATATAGGATTAGAGCATAATGCATTATGATTGTCTAGTCTACACCCCTTTTGAACAAGGCTCGGGGAACAATTACGGGTAATTAAATATGTGCCAGTACAGAAAAAAAGATAATTATGTCCTTTGTGTATTACACCAATTAATTACTATTATTTCTGGGAGTAAAGCCTTTAATGACTTGAGAATCGGCACATACAGCGCTTGCGAGTGCACTACAGATGTCTAACCAAGTTTTCTACATTTCTTCATCTTTGTGCGTTTCTGGCGGGTCACTTTTGATGTTTGAGGTTAATCACTCTCGTATCAAAACCCCGGTGAGTGAGTTTACAACGGTGAGTGGATTAGTTGAATCTTTGCCGTCTGGGGTTGGTAAATGAGTGACCAGGCGTTAACTCTCCCACACCTGGTGTTGTCCTAATGAGGGCTGCTGTTGAGCACCTTTGAGCCTTTTATCCTCATCTCCCCTTCTCAAAAGAGTTACAGAAGCCATTTAGGCTATGGACAACTTTCTTTCAAAACAAGAACCTGTCAATTATAGTATCTACTGTTTTATTGTAGAAAACCCACTGAATCTGCTGCACATGCGTGCAAACAAACTTTCACTCACTTTCTCACACTTACTCCTCTTATCTGGAAAAGATTTTCCAGTGCTGCATTACTGATCTCTGTTTAAGCAAAAGAGCTGTGGCATCCATTCACAGTGATCTATTTATTGGCTTCAGGCAGTAATACCTAACCTAGGATATGTGGGTCCAATTATTAGTAATCTATTAAACCCTGAAACCTATAAATGGTTACACTGCAACTCTCTGAGCTAAAGACGGCTCAGATGCTCTATGCTCTAAATCCCTACCTGGTTAATGAGACATTGAACCCAACAGCCCCTCTTCCAGCTTCTCTGTCCTCCTCCCAGGGCCTCTGAGGATACTGTAATTCCATTTTCCTTCTTGTCCAAGAGCCGCTGATACTTTGCTTAATCAATGGATGTATAGGAAAGCACATGCCTATCCAAACCCAGGGATGATCTCTGGATGGGATGGCGCTTGCACGTGTGTGTTTTGGGACAGTGGGTGTCGTGCGGGCTGCTGCCCCTCCTGGTCTAAGCACTATTGACAAATCCATCAAGGAGGTGATGCATCAGCTCCCTACAAGCCCGCTCCAAGCAGCCAAAGCTCTGACATGCTGTCACCTTGGTAACTGCTGCTGAAGTGAACGGCCTGCTGGGATAGCTGACCTCAGTTGGCGGGCCGCCATGACGCAGAGGTAGGCGTATGGCTAGAGATGTCACCAGACCCCTGAGGACCATCGATCCCCCCAACATCTCCACCACCATCCATCCTGATCCAGGCTAAATTTATTCCTCTCAAACAAGAGCGTGGCAACTTAACATTTGTGATCAGACGGCATGTGGAAGCCATGGATTTGAGTGATTAATGGAACTCCAATTATCCTCAGTCTGGGAGGGGGCTGCGAAACACAGAGATCCTCAAAACCGGAGGCTTGGGAACAAATACGAAGTTACATGGTGTAATTGAGAAGCACTTTGCTATTGAAAACTGCAATAAACTAACAGGGTTTCCCGGAAGGCCTCATATTGTTAATATTAGCGAATACTCTCTGTACTCTCGACAGAACAAATCTAATGGCTTGGATGAAGGCTTCTTGCAAGGCTATTTTGCAAGCAAATAATATATACTATGAACCAGCCACAATTACATTCATTAATTAGAGATCGTTTGTAAAAATGTTTTCAGTAACAAATGCAAAATGACTTTATATAATGATGATTTTGATTTGCTTGTTGACATATGTTTAGTCATTTCAAGGTGGATATTAGTTAAATGATTTGTCAGCATTAAAGATTTATAACTATAAATAACACTCAAAATCCAACAAAGATTTCTCACCAAAATTATTTTAATTTGTGTATCTCACAGATGTTTTATGGGCTTTATGAAATATAGTTTAATAGATTAACTTTGTATAGGGCACAAATACAATATATAATAATAATACAGTATATAATACAGTTTATATGAAAGAATCTCTGCATTCCACCAATGGCTTAAAATACCAGATGATGTCCTGTTGATGTGATATAGTAGAGATAGTTTCCTGACGATGTTTTTGAAACTAAAAAATACTTCCAAAACATACTCAATACGTTATCTTGTTAAGAAGATCTTAAAAGTTAATCAACATATTCCTCAAATCAGATGTGTTAACCTTTATGTAGGCCCATAGTCAGTACTATATATGAATATACTTAGTTATTAGGTGTTTCTTGTGGAAACTACTGTTATTATTAAGAATATATCATCCCTCTATTGCAATTAGTAAATTGTTTTACAAAGTAAGCCTGTCTGAAGTTCACCCATAATAATGTAACGTGGCATGCACGCTAAAGTAGATTTTACTAAGACTATTCATTTATTTATTTTCATCCATCCATTGCATTCTACGTTATAATTTTCAGAGGCTTTGTAAAAATACAAATGCATTAACATGAATGCACTATTTTGTGTTTTTTCTCTCCAAAAAACTATGAAGGTAAGCGAAAAGAGCTATTAAAGTTGCACGTATAGGCTTATGAGTGGCCCGAGGCTTTCGTTAATTTACGAAATTTTTTCCACAACTGCTAAAATAACTGTAATTTTGGGAAACGTGTCTTAGCCTACAGATTACAGACAATTTAAGTGCTACTACTAACATCCTAATGTTTCGGTAAAACAATCACGATCAGTTGGAATTTCGACAGGTTACCAGGTGGTCGAGTAAAATGTAGGCTACAGCCAAAAATAGATCTCCGGACTTTGGTTTAGACCGTAAAAAATGTAGTACTAATTGTTTAGGTTCAAATTTATGTAAAGTGTCACTCTCAAGAGTTGAAAAACTTTTCGAGAAAAAAAGTGCAACACTAGGTCTAATATGAAAATGTATCTGTTAGGCCTATCTATTATCCGCTTAATCAAATAAGTGCTATTTTTAAGTAAAGTAAACTAAAGTAGTAAATAAATCCTTGTATATAATGTAATCCTTGTAAATAAATGTATTTAGTATACATATAAAAACCCAAATCTTAACTGGTTCATCTTTGTGATTAACCGTGATACAACGCCTCCGTACAAAACGGCAGATGGCGCTGTTGGGCCATGGAAGTATTCGGCCCAGCTGCGTAGTAGAGTGTAGTGCAGCTATATGGGTGTTGTTGAGCTTACAAGGATGCACTGACTTGAAAAAGATAGGAATTCCTTCGAGATAGTAGTCAACCCACAAAAATGTTTTCACAACTACACAGATATTTTCTTGACTATTCTGGTTCAAGAGTAAAAAAAAAAAATTATAGGCAGGCCTAAATCACGGAACGGACAACAAAAACGCCTAGTGTTGTGTATAATCAGTTAACTTAATGTAATGGCACGTATTATTTTCTTAATGCTACTACTTAACTATATTACTACTAACAACAATAATATTTTTATCACTTTTGAATACAGATATTTTCTTAAATAAAAAAAAAGTATGTAATAATTTGAGTCTACAATTATAGGTCATTCTAAGACTAATTTACTGTGAAGTATAAACTAAATTTACAGAACAACAGAATAGAATGGCCAATGGCTAATTAAAATAAATGTCAATATATTACATTTTGCAAAGCAACAAACTAGCTACTTTTTATAAATGTAGATTGGCGACATAACATTGTAAAGGGCCTGCATTTAATGTGAATTAAAACAAACAAACAAACAGGTTATAATAAAGTCTGTTTATATTATCTTACTATATATTCTTACTATACCTGCTAAACACCTTGTACATCATTTTATATTCCACCAAACAGTTTATGAACTGGTATTTTAAGTAATTAAAATACACTCAACCCTAGTCCAATGGCCCTTTTCCTCACCTGTCCGTCTCCTTGTCTGTCCCTCAAAGCACAGAGACTTGAACTTCTCATTCTATAGAAAGGAAACCCCACACGTCACGTCACTCTGCATACATATTTCATTAAGCTCTATTCTCGCGCTCTAGAGCGGCGGAGGGCACGCGGTGCCCAGCGCGCACTGCATACCATTTGGGCATATGATCCGGAGCGATCAGTTTCACCAGTGGTCCGAATGGTCCAGTCTTACTACAATTTCTGAATGTTACCGTGTTAGTTTTGAATAAAGGCTACTTATTCATTTAGGCTACGTATTTGTTTTGGGGTATCAGACTATACATTCATTTACGGTAGCCGCACTCAGCACAAGAACTCATTAGACACCACCAGGGACCCGAGTGACAGGAGCTAAGTCTGCACAATTCTCTGTCTAAAGAGGCTGGGATCTCAATGAGACACCATGCAGTAATCGTTACTATACAGCAAGGAGGAAAATACTACTTCTTAATACTATTAAACTGATCAAATACACAGAAAAACGCCAATATAGGGGGAAAAAATGTGTAGATAATACAAATAGGCTAATGAAGTGTAAATATAGCCTACATTTTGGTATAAATGCTGCAAGTTAACAATAAAGAGTTCACATACGTGGCTTAGTGTGGCTTGAGCATTGCGTAAATGTGTCTGGTTATTGTTTCACATGACTTCAGGAGGCATGTGATGGAAATGTAATCTCTGGTTTGCAGAGGGGAGTAGCACCTGCGCCCGCTGAACATGAACGGCGTTTACAGTGTGTCTCCAGAGGGAGAGAGTGACTGGGAGTGGCTGGTCCTCCAGACAGCACAACTGGGGACTTCCATGGAGTTCTGAGGGCCCTTATGACATGCTACGGCAGCTTAAGTTAGTCTATGTACAGCATTACTGCATGTACAGTGACTGACTCTGAGTACTCTGGATCCTGTTCTTAATTTTATTATGTTTTAACTCGAATATAGTTAAAGCAGATATAGCAAAGAGTGTTATAAACTTGCTAATAAATTATAATATTAATTATTATTATCGTTATTTTGTGTTTTAATATTTTTAATATCCGTAATGAGCATGCATAGTGGATATATGTAAACAATAAATAAGAACAACAATAAGAAATGCATTACTATGCAGAATTTATAAATCTAAAAAAAGAAAAACGAAAAAAAAAAAAAAAACACGTGCGCGTAACTAACTTTTCCTCGAGCTGAGTGGTCGACTTTTATGAGAAGTAAATACTTTTTAACAACTAAATAAATAGTTTTTTAAAAAGCTAATTCAAATAAGTCTATACAAGGATTAAAACATTTCAGTAAATCTATTCTATAATTTGACACAACCTTATTTATAAATAAACTGTGACGAATGACTAATATAAAAATCAAGCATTCTGCCCAGAATAGTAAAATACAGTGATTTTGCAGTAGAACAATACAGATGTTTAAAACTTACAACCATTTCTACTTGCTGCTTATTACCAACATAATGACAATAGAACATGGATTAACGAAGGCGGTCTGAAGGACGTCTCCCCACTGAGAAATGTCCCATGTAAGAGCATTATGCATGTGCACAGCACGAGGGGTTCAGAGACAAAAAAGAAACATCTAAGTTAAAAAAAAAAAAAAAAAACGCAAACAGTCTGGCCTATTTCTGTTCGTCTAAAAATAGACTAAACAATCAAGTGTGGAAACCTCATCGATTAAATTACCACTAGTCTACCTTTTTTGACACTGATTAAAACAAGTGTTTGTGTTCGTTTGTTGAGACCACGATATACATTCTGTATAAAATATCTTGTTGGTTATTGTGATATTATATGCGATGTTCAACGTGGAATTTCGTCAACAAATTGTAATATGCTTTTATAGCACATACAAAAACGTAGTGTCTGATATCCTATTTAAAACTGCTCGTTATGGCCCCAAATTAGCCTGCATTTAAAAATAAGAAAAAAAAAATATATCCAAATTTATTTTATGATAGTAGCTGGACCCCCATCGCGATGTCATTCACTCGATATTATTTTAATTATTATTCTTTTCAAATTACATATTTCTTCACTGATGTTTTCGATGTGAGTTCTGAAAAAAGTTTATGGCTTGTGAACCATTAGCATGTAGTAGTCGAGGTAGGCCTCTACTGTATAGCTGTATTCTGAATTTTCAGTCACTGGTCAGGTTGAAGCGTCTTTCCAAAAGTACCAGTGTAACGTTATATATTACTGTTACAAATATACACATATAGCTATTACAGTTACTTGGACTTCAGGACTTCGGGTAGTGTTAACACTTTGTTTGATAGATTATTTGATGGTGAGGCAATTGTGGTTTCTTTAATAGGAAGGTTTGGCAATAAAACATAATGTAATAACATACATGTTATTTTGGCTAAAACGTGGGTGTAGAAAAAAACGAGAACTGCTCAATTATTTATGAAAGACCCTCATACTTACAAATCTAAAAGGCGTATAATAATTTGAGCAGCCTTTAAAATCCGTAAAGTTTACCAAATAATTTGCGGCACAACGGTCTGAACCCTGAGTCTAGAAAAATGAAAGAAAGAAAGAAAGAAAGAAAGAAAGAAAGGAACCTGGGAATTTTTCTAATCTTCGTAGTTCTTGCCTATATTTTATCAGCAGTGGATACATCCGAGCACGTGGGTCGAAAGTCATGTGACAGTACTATGGAGTTTAGTGCAGTTTGTCATGAGCTTGCTTAACATATTCCAGGCCTCCTGCTAGCTACAGAAAGCTAAATTTGAGAAATTAGTACATTAAAACACTATTTTTTTTTTTATATTTATGCAATGCTAATACCCGAAAGAAAAATAGGGTTATTGGACATCAAAAATTATGTTGAAGACAGACCCCAAAAGATTTTTGTCCGGACATTTTGCTCTAAACCTAAAGTATATTTAATAAATAATACTTCACACACCGCGAAATTTAAATCTTCTTGCAGCAAACACATTAGCCGGGTTTTGTTTTCTTACATTAGCTGATTTTTCCCCTCAAAATGTCTACATTTTAATTATGATTTAATTTAGCCTACTTCTCAATGACAGAATTTCTTTAACTCGGGTCGCACAAAATCAGTCTGAATGTCAGACTGGAACTCTTATTATTGGGGACAAAGAGAAGGGATGCATACTTCTATAACATTGATTGAATTTAGTTGCTAAGCAACTAGTGTATGGGAATTCATCCGCGAAATTTAAATCTTAGAGAGAGGGAATTGCACATTTTGCTGAATAGTCATCCCAAGAAAAAGTTGAAGCGATCACACTGTCGTTTTCGCCCGCTTACAAAACACTTCGTTTTATTTATGAGGCCTAGCTCAGAATAATATTTCACCCTCAACATAATTAAGCTTACATGAATAATGTTAGAAATATAACATAAAATAATTTTATGACATGTTTATACCGACTAAAGTTTACAGCATAAATTACATTACATACAGGCCTATTTTTTTAGTCTTGGGAGTATTGGCAATCCGCTGTAAAATCAAGTAATCTGATTTATTTTAAAGAGCAAAACGCATAAGATGGTGTTTGCGAGACTATGTACAAAAAAATAAAATGAATAATAAAAACAATTCCATATTTAGGTCATCACACATGCATGAAGCAGACGCGAAATTCACAGAGAAATTGAGAAATTCAGTTGTTGAAAAAAATATAAACTGCATGTTGTAATATTTTGCTATTCCTGAAGAACTCGACTGATCGAATGTTAAAAATGCAATAAAAACGCATGCATATGCAAAATGTCCGTAAACACGTGTTTTAATTTTTAGGGTTATGTACAAGGACTATGTATTATTTAAAAAAGTGATTATTTAGCAATATTTTAGATAGATAGATAGATAGATAGATAGATAGATAGGAAGGTGCTTGCAAAAAGCAGACCAGTTTAATACTGAATAAAAATACGTCCAAAAAAAAAACAAAAACAAAAAAAAAAAAACATGATGATCGGGTTGATAGAAGGCATGTGGATTTGACAGCTGGCGTGAACGCTATAAAACAGGTATACTACACAAAAGCGCGTGACACTGTAAACACTCCACCTCCACAAGCGATCAACTTTTCTGTGCTTTCCTCTCGTGAGATTTACTGAACGTTGCTATCTCTATTACTTATCACAGAGACACATTTCATCCTGCTAACAAAATGGTTATACACTTAAGTAATTTACAGCGGTGACACTTTTGCTGGTTAGTCTAAGAGGAGAATGTTAGCTTAACAGAAATTCTAAAAGTTCTAGAAATGCAAAACTCCCGGTAATGCTTTTTATCGAGGCCTAAACGATTGTCACGTTCCACTGATCTATTTTTATTTATTTATTTATTTTAGAAAAATGCATTGTGTGAAATGTTTACATGACGGTTGTATTTTTAATCAAACATCTCTATATTGTTGGCATAAGAATAGAAGGGTTTGGTTTTCGAGCGTAATTTCTATTCTGCATGTCATAACATAAGGCTATAAATATTCAGCAGTCATCATTTTAAAATGCATTTGGCTAAATATTGCTCAAAGAGCATCCTAAAAAACTAAAAACATCTACGATCTTAGGCACAAGACACAATTTTGTTTCATTCTAACAAATTTATTGTTCTCGATCATCTCTTACGGAATCACTACTGAAATTAAATTACAATCAAATCATCACATCAAAATATACCCTTATTACCTACTGTCAAAGTCAGCTCGTGTAGATTTGTGCTCTTTTAAAAATGAGAATACAAAATTAAACAAAACAAATAAGGTCAACAACGAAAACAGGGAAAAAACATTTTACACAAGTCTGGGGGGAAATAAATAATAACTGTTTGGAATAGTTCGTATGTATCCCGAATAAAATATTAAAACAAAGCATTTTAATGAAAAATATTAAGTAAATAATTCCGATCAGCATCTGATCTAATGAATCTATATTGCCGGCTTTACATAGTCTTGTTTATTAAAACCTACCAAAGAATACTGCTTGGAAATGGCAGCACATGAAAACATCCACAGCACCAGCTCTGGCCCACTTGGCAACGGATGTTCGCACAGAAGATTTTCAAAGAGGTGCAGCTGCGGAATATTCAGTCTTTTCAAAAGTCATCTTTGATTTAAATTTGTCCTCAAAAATCCACATAAGATGCAGTTCTTTACATTAAAAAAAAATCAAAAGATGTGATCTCAGAGATCAGAAACTGAGGGCAGTCTTTTGTTGTTTTGTAAGGATTGGAAGGCCAGAAGAAAAAAAAATCCATTCCATATTTTTGGATAATATCAAACCATGCAGTCTTCTCTGCCAAGTTGGATGGAAGCTTCGTGGATGCCACTGTTCTTCGCATTGTTTCAGTTGAATTTCATCCCTTTGTTTGAGGTTTAATGTCCCATAACAACACACACAATTGCCTGCGTCTTTTGCCTCTCAAACAAGACATTGGTATAACAGGGTAGGGGGGCAAAGATTTTGTTGTTCATTGCTAATTTCTGTTATTTTTCAGTTGAAGTTAATGCGCCAATATTACCTGGTGGAACGAACTTGTAGTTGTCACCCTCTGGTCGCCCGGTTCGCTCGGCCCAGTTAAACTTGCATCTTTTAAGTAATCTACTAAAAAATGTCCCTGAAAGAAAGAGCAGACACAACCTTTTAGGTTAAGACATTTAAGGGCCTGGAAGAAGATTAGCGGGCGGTTTAGGGTTGGGAAGGAAGAGGGGTGATTTTTTCTTGTGAAAAAAATATATAACACATCTGCAGTCTCAATATTCCCTCACAATCACAGTATCAAAATGTTTTGCTATCTTGATGATAGTCTGTGTTTTATCAGATTAGTCATATATAAAATATTTTTTTAGTCTTGTATGCTGTTCTATGTCTCACTGAACATTCGTTTGCAGTCCATGGAGGGGGGCGGTGTATCTGCACTCACATTGCCGACCTGAGAATATACATCCTCCGGCGTCTGCGGCACTCCTGGGGGCGTCATCCTTTTCTCTTTCTGTCTCCGATTGCAAAACCAAACTCTCACCACCTCCTTCTCCAGCTGCAGGTTGTCCGCCAGACTGGTTATCTCTTGGGCCGAAGGCTTGGGACATTTCAAGAAGTGACTCTCCAACGCACCTTTGACGCTCACTTCGATGGAGGTGCGCTTCTTGCGCTTTCTGCCCTGAGCCGCTATCTTGTCGATGCTGGTGGGGCTGCCTGTGGAAGAGTCTGCTTCCTCCAGCCATTTGTTAAGCAGCGGCTTCAGCTTGCACATGTTCTTAAAGCTGAGCTGGAGCGCTTCGAAGCGACAGATTGTGGTCTGCGAGAAGACGTTCCCGTACAGGGTGCCCAACGCCAAGCCCACGTCCGCCTGCGTGAAGCCCAGTTTGATCCGGCGCTGTTTGAACTGCTTGGCAAAGTGCTCTAAGTCGTCCGACGTCGGCGTGTCCTCGTCGGAGTGCGGATCGTGGCTGTTCACTCCGTGGTGTGCTTGCTGGTGGTGTTGATGCTGGTGGTGATGGTGGTGGTGGTGGCTGCTGTGATCGAGCTCGGGGGTGTCGCCACGCACCAGACCCGGGTGTACTAGGCTTTGGCTGCCCGGCGGACTGAGCATGCCGTTCACCGTGAAGCCTCCAGGCTGCGAGTATATGAGGGACTGCTGCTGCTGCTGGCTCCCAGTTAGAGAAGGGATGTGGGCAGCGGTTGTGCTACCCCAGGCACCCGCGTGAGTCTGGTGGGGACCTAAATGTGGGGGCCTGTGATGCAGCGCAGTCCCAGAGTGCAAATCGTCTCTCCCCGAGTTATTTTTCACGTCCTGCTGCTGCTGCGGGCTGCCTGTCATTCCAACGGGACTAGACGACCAAGGCGATCCGGCTTCAGCTGCGGCCACTGCGGCAGCTGCAGCCGCCGCTGCAGCGTGAGGCAAGGACGTCACCCACTGGTGAGCGTGGCTCAGCATATGTCCCCCGTTGCTCGCTGCCATTGCGCCCTGCATGAAATCGCTTTGTACCATTTTAACCGCTGGGTCTCCTCTGTACCCACCGGACACTGAGGTTACCGCAGCACTGCCCTGCTGCATCCCACCTCCGGAGTCCGAGTGCACGATCGAGCCGGACGATAATATACTACTGCTGGGTAGATAAGGGTTGGAAGCCGCTGTGGCCATTCCGCTAACCTTATGAATATGTTTGCTGATCACCCCCTCCCTTTTGCAGAAACTTTTTTAATGCAGGCAAATTATATCTCATGAATTATTCAAACTTTAAAAGTCTGGCTTGTGTTTTGGCAAACACCATCAACAAAAAGCAAAGAGAAAGATATTGTAGGCGAGAGGACGAAATCCGTCTCTTGAATAATTTGTGCATTCATATATTTCGAACATATGAATGACTGAAACGATAAATTCCACTTTTATGTCAAGCGTTGAAAACCCCTCCGAAAGTCAAACAGTCCTTCGATCTATATTTTCTTTTTTAAATGAAAAGTCTGAAAACAAAGAAAAATAAAAAACAAACAAAAAAAATTGTTTCAAAACTTTGTCCCGCAAGAAACTTCTGGCGCTTGAAGAACTTGTAATATGCCCTTAAAAATAATAAGTCCAAACGTATGTTCCGTTACCGAGTGGAAAAATATTAAACGTGGTTCTTCCTCAATTCTTTTGTTATTTAGCCGCAGCGATTTCACTTGCTCCGTCCCTTTATTTCTTTTCTTTTGCAGATTCTTTTATGGTGCTGTAAAGTCTGTCTCTTTGTTCTGTTTTGATGTGTTTAAACCTGCCAAACCGCTCCAGTTGAAGTACAATCCAGTATTACAGTGCAAAGCAGTGTTGCATGCCTTCTTTCTCATTCGCTTGTTCTCTCTCCTCTCCCTCGCTCACTCTCCCTCCCTCTCTTTCTCTCTCTCTCGCTGACAGTTAGCTCCGTCCCTCCCTCAGAGCTCGAGGACACACGAGTGTTTACCCTGTGCTGCGTACATCGTCCACGTCTTTTCCCCAAATGCAAGGAAGTCGGGTGTACGACTCTCGTTGATTGGATAGCACCGGCGAGATTGACAGGTCTAGAGAACTCGCTTCAGGCACTTAGACCCCCCTTCCGGCTATTCCAATTGGTTGCTTTTGAATTTAAATAAATAAATCAAGATAAATGACTGAAAACTCTAAAGAATGTGGAAATATATGAATAAATCCCCATTTAAGTACAATTCCCATAGTTTTGGTAAATTATTTTGGTGAATCATTGACAAGACAGTGTGACTCTTAGTGGGCTATTTCTCAGGGCCATAATAAAATAACAACACATGGTTCTACTACCCAAGCCTTAGGTTGAATTTAGATAAGAGTGATGAACAGTGACCTCTAACAAATACAGCTGATCTTGTTGTAATTGAAATTTCGGAATAGGTCTTTTGAAAAGCCCTGAAATCTCACTGGCTGCATGGAATCTGTGTTTACAGCGATTTCACTCTTACTGACAAAAGGATGTCTAAAATATAGTTTTTCTTCTAGCCTATCGGTTGCCATTTTTTTAAAACTTCGCTACGCAATTTAATATAAATACGCAATGACCATCGTAATTGCATCTCTACTAACGACTACTACTATTTCCTATGAAACGTCGGCCTCTCAAGAGTTAACGAGATGACTGTGCGATGCTTCCAAGCGGAAACAGAGAGTGCAAGGCAACTCAACACAAGAAAGGCATAGTGGCAACCAAAACGAATGCAAACTGAGCAGTCCTTTGGGGATTTGCAAGAAACGTCTTTTAATTTAACTACCAAGATCGACTAAGGATAGGGCAAATACGACAGTCCGTTTCAAATTTCGCGCTGAACTGTTTAGACGTTACCATCAGACCCCTACAACATATGGATTCACCCAGTGGTATAAATAAAAGTGCAATTCCAAAGAAAATTTGGAGTGATTGACATACGTTCCCCCCAGCTTCAGTAGGCTACAAGAGAGGTGTGACACTTGGTGTCAAAGGATCTCCTTGTTTATGAACTACTGTTAGAATAATAGCCTACACATCATAATAAAGACAGGCAAAACATACACGTAAACCAATGCACCATTTTACACCAGTAATCACTGCGAAAAGATATTGTGACAGAAAAGCTTATTGCAGATTTCATTCAGTATCGGTGTATTGGGTATAACAACAATGAATCAGGTTTTGTAGAAAAACCCAAGAGAGGACTACGCACTCCCCTTCCCAGAAGATTTCATTTGGATCAGACTCAAAAACCGAGAGAACCTCGTGGATTTGTTTACATTGAATGGCAAAGTAGGGCCACCGCCACGGGGCTGTCTATTCATTAATTTCCAGCAGATTTTGGTCTAAATTACTGCTATGCATTTCATACTGCTCGCTTTCAAAGAACGTCTCGTGCGGCCATAAGAAACGTGATAGCCAGTATGAGGAAAGGGATTCACTTACTCTGAGGAGTCAAAGCAATTTCAAATGTTCAAGCCTTCAACTTTTGAAGTTTAATGTTTTTATCTGAAAAGTAGGCTGTTTATTATTTATTTGTTTATGTAACAAGGTCCCCGTGTTCCCTGCTGGGGAGATCATTTGTTTTCTGTGCAAGTAGAGAGGGAAAAATCCCCAAGTATAACAAGAGACGAACAGTTAGTGCTGATTTTCATTTGCATAAATTTTCATATATTTTAGTGAAAATAATAGCGGTGCAGAGGAGAGCTCCGCTCAGTTGAGTCAGAGGGAAGAAAATCTTAGGAAGGACCAAAACGGAGGGAGAGAGTCGGTCACTGATGGACGAACAATGCAGTATTTGAGACATTTTTCCAGTTATCATGGAATCTTACGGTAAGTGAAAATAAATTAGTCTTCAGCGGGGTTATAACCGTATTACCACGCATAATATACCTTAACATTAATCTAGCTGTATACTATTACCTACCTACCTCATATATATATATATATATATATATATATATATATATATTGCGTGTGTCCGTGTGGTTGCGAAAATCCCTTTTTCGTGTAAAAATCAATACGACTGTTTAGCTTTATAAATAGCGAGCAGACGGTTAAGCTGCTGTTTTGTAGTGAATGTCCAGTGGAGAATGTGCAATCAATCAAATTCAAACAGGAGACCCTCGGTGGAATTCTCGGTGGAGTCGCGTACAAGTGGATATCAGGTCGTTTACATAAATCGATCTTTTACTTCTGTGCCAAAGTTTGATGCAACTTGGTCTGCAGCACTGACTTGTTTTGGAGCGCGATGTATAACGCGAGACGGTGTGTGAATGACGGCAAGGATTTTAGTTGTTACCAAAAGACTGTGAGAGACAACACAGCACATGAGGAGAAACCAGTCAGATCATGAGCGGTAGCAAAGAAAATATGCGAGTGTCTTAACAAGACATGATTTAAATAAACGAGACATTATAAAAGAAATTATAAACATTTGGGGTTACCAAAATATAGGTTATAGACAGCTGCAAAACTACATTTAGATTTAATCAGATTTAAATTGTAAAAATATATATTTTAAATGCAATATAGTCTATATGCAAACATAACGAAAATCTTTTCCTTCGATATTTCTTGGGTTAACTTTGTGTGCCCTCCCGGTCGAAGATGCCATCTCTCTCGCAGCCCCACTAAGACCGTTTGTTTCATTCATGGGCAAAGCATTTCTGAACCCTTCCTCTCGGTTGCTATGGTGAGTGGAATAAAAGAGGGAACACTGGTCGCATTAAGCTATATGTTTGTGCACTGGAGTCGAGATGAAAGAGCCACAGTCAAGCCAAGAACATCTACCATTGCGCCAAACACACATCTCAAATTCATAAATGTCTATAGAAATACAAGCGTCTACAAAAGATATATACATAAAATAACTGGAATCAGCACAACCATAAAGATTAGATCCCACACTTACATGCTTGACAGTGACGTATGGGGGAGTATTTTGTCACCAGCAGGTGTCGCGCTTAGTCAGTATGGTAAAAACGCTAATGGTGAGTAATTGGGGTATTGTCCTTGATTATTGATTTATTTTTATTTTTGAAGAGAAGCATAGGGTACTGATATCGTAAACTGATACCTGTTGAAATCATAATGCGAAAACCCACCTCCGTGTAATTAATTTATTCCTAAGACATTAATTCAAATTAGGCTATTGTTATTGCTCAAAAGAAACAATGTAGAGCCTGCTGTTAGTTACATGTTATTTTTATAAAAATGATTCTGTGTAGCTTGCAAACGAATGCTCACCTTGCTGTGTAGTATAATCATTTGTAATTCTGACTTTGATTGATAACGTAGACCCAAGTTGCAGTTTTTAGTTTATTAAAACGGTTTCGTTAAGGTTTGGGAAGTTTATAAATACATTTTTTTAAACAGTCTATTATATTTGGCAGACATTTACATAAATGTTAAATGCTGATCACAATGCTGATGTAACATCAGCATTTAAATACATTCATAAACTTGCCAATTTGTGTGACACATTAGTGACACAATATCATTAACCGAGGAAAAATGCATTCAACAAAAATAAAACTGATTGAATTATTTAATATGAAAATCATTATAAAAAGTGCGCGCATATTTGATCACCTAGTTAAACATTTGAATAATTCCGAAATTTTAACCTGACGAAAAAACACACTGAAGACAATTTTAATTAAATATCATTTAAGAGGTTTGTGAGTAATAAAAATATTCCAAAGAAAAACATATTGCTTTAATTATAATTAAATGAAATATTCATTGGCTTTAAAAGAAGACAATATATGTAACTGTAACATTCTGCTGAATTGTCATTAATTTGAGAAACAAACCTTCAAAGCGCTAAGCTCATGTCTGACAGCGTGAAATTGTAGGCCAGAGCTCTGGCGTCCTCCCAAAAACGAGGATGCGATGTCTCTTATTTTCTCTTAATTCCGGGAGATAAAATGTCATAGTGGGATGGTACATGTGTGTGATGTTATTATAAAATAAAATAGACTAATTATAATTATTATTTGTATAATGGTATGTTATTTTTTATTTGTAACACTTTTATTTTAATTCATAAAAAATAATAAAAGTAATTAATTTTTACTTTCTTCATCGAAAAAGAAAGAATCTGTAATATTTCAGCATAGCCAGTCTTGAGTTTTTAGATTGGAATGTAAAATAATTTGTAAGTAATTTATAATTATTTGGAACAAAAATGATAATCGAAATAAAAACAAAAAAATGCAGTATTGCATTTCTATTTTTTTCTTCTTTCTCAAAATTGGAATAAAAAAACTACACAGGATCAATCTAAAATCTTCAGTGATAGTCGGTCAGACAGCAAGAGTAATCGACTGCCCGATGTTATTTCATAATTTGCGACTACGAATGACATTATTTTATATCCTTGTTCTATACATGGAAGCCCATAGAGTGCGTCACGTCGTTCCGCCTTGTTTATTCCACTGCTCCCTTGTGCATCATTTCCCGTAGCACCGGCCCAGGAGGCGCGCAGCTCATGACCGAAATGGCGAGAAATGTTTCAGAGCTCTATGTCTTACACGAAGATTATCCGAGCTTCATTATTCGTAAACATTCCAGCCAGCCCCTTATTGATTGAGCTCCCTCCCATTGGAAATCAATGCAAATGTCATAATGTGCTTTAAATGATACGTGGATGCAACATCTAATGCTATACACATATAGTATAGATATATATTATGTGTATATATAAACAAATACAAATATGTAAATAAACTAAAATCAGTCAAATACAAAATACTCAAAAATAAATATTTCTGATGTTACCACTCAACTCAGAAGTCAGGAGCCCAGCCTCAGATTTCATCCATCTCAAGATATGTGTGATGTGACACACATCTGTCTGTTCCTTGATATGGATGCTAGTCTTCTCTCTCTCTCTCTCTCTCTCTCTCTCTCTGTGTGTGTGTAACTGACAGAGATCTCTCTTAACTGTCCCATGTGGACTAACAATATCTCTCAAACATCCTATAACAGACACTGCACTGATTACTGCTGCAGGCCACTGCAATAATCTAACTCCTACTGTCCCATTACAGGTCAGGGGCACTTTCATGAAACACTTGATTATATATACATGCTAGGATTATCTGATATTCCATCTTAATTATGCATCAACATATTAATCTGATGAAAAAGTTGCATGAGTGCTGCGACGTGCCCTCTACCATTTAAAATGTATCCATTGTGTGTGAACTGAAGTGGTGCCCTGCGTGTTTTTGTTTGTCAAACAGCACCGTTCCCTGAGGAGTGCGGTTTGTGGTACCTCCCTGCTCAGGATTACATTAATCAAAGCATTTATTTCCCCAGAGATGCACAGCGCAAATCACCCAAAATCCCAATCAAATTGAATAACAGAGGAACCATGCAATGGAAGTGACCTCTCTGTTTTTTCTGTTGCTCGTTTTGTGAGAAAACAGGTCTCTTGCCATTTTAGCAAAAGTGTCTTTCTCTGTGATACAGGAGAGGAGAAGAGTTTCAGTAGTTGAAGGTGTTATGTTGTGAGAAACCAGTGGCCAGACATGCTGTGGTTTTTAGTGATGAAACTTCGATGTTTGGTTTCAACAGCACATCTATGGATTTAAGGATTTGCTGTTGGTTGCAGAAAATGCAGACTGTTAGGTTAGACATACCGGCTGGCTGAGAACTGTCTCACCCCTTAGTATTAAAAAAAGATCATATGCGGGTGAAATCATTTCTTTTATGCACAAGTTATACAAAATAACTACATTTGACTGAGTGCAAAACTGTCAACACAATAAATCCACGGCAAAGCCGCGTGGCTCAATAAATATTGTTTGCGATACGAGGCCTATTACAAGTACTGCAAATAAAATAATACAGCTGTAATTTTCCTCATGTGTTGTTTTAATGTAACTGGTGTGCGGCGTTTGAGATTGGTGAAAATGGGAAGGAAATGTGAGGCTGTTTATGGTAGTGCAGTGTGTCAAAACACAAATTCAGCTCTGCTGCTTTCAGCCCGATCAGGGATAAATGATGGAGCCTGTCCTGGAGTGGGTTACCAGACGGGAACGTTAACTCTGCTAGAGAGGTGATGGAAACAGGAGCATTTTGCTGTAGATACTTTTGTGGAAATATACAAGTCATAGTATATAAATGGTCTAAAGAGGGCCTTTGTGAATGTATTTTGTGTATCTAAATCAGCTCAAGCCAGTCGAAAAAGCTGGCGTATGACTGACAAATGACAGTGTAAACGTGCTAGCAACTATGTAAAATCTTCCGATTTTGTATGTGTGGGCACGCTCGGTTGTCAAAAAATCATTTGTGTGTTTCATCTTAATTACGTTCCCACCCACGGCAGGAAAAATGGGTTTACATACATCTGTATCTTTATTTTGGCATCCTATATGGTCTCCTAAACCTCTGGGCCTTTCCTCACTCTCCGTCTGTACCATTTCTACCTCTCTTTGTCTCCTCCTCTAATTCTCTCCCTCTTGGCCCACTCACGCATGCAGCCCGCAGGGTCACAAAAGCAACGTTCACCAGCCTGCTAGAAGTGGCCTGACCTTCTGCCAAACTGCCTACCACACATTACTCATTACTCAGGCCGGGCACACGGACAGCCCCACAGCTAAAATGCTGCCCTTAACTCAGGCAACATGCAATGGATCATTCTAAACTCCTCCAGTTCGCTCTCACTCACTTTTATTAAAATGTGCATGCTAAAGGTGCACCGCAGTGCTTAGAGGCTGAATAATGGCTAAGCTAAGGAAACATATGTGTCTCATGTGTAAGGTGGAAAGGTCAATGAGTCTAATTTCTGGTATGCACGATAATGGCTATACAGTGCGCTCGCTGTGGGTGATAGAGCTGAATATTTCTATCTAAACCTCATGTTATACATGCAAACAGGCCTCCTATAGCGTATGCTGAAGAAATTATGAAGTAATATCATTTATAATGGCGGTCATGGCGACGTGAGAGTATATACATAACAGCAAACCCACTTGTGTTAACAATTACTGACTGTTATTGTGGTGTTTGTATACAGATAATTGGGTCGTAAGGTGTCAAAACCTCACTAAAAAAGGCTGAATAGGTTTAAAATTTGACCTCGGTGGAGGCTAATAATTGTAAATCATGTAATAAAAATAATATCACTAAAATACAAAAAAATAACATATCAGTAACCTAAATCAAGATCAGCTAATTTTTAATGATTTTGAAATATTAAAAGTATCTATCTATCTATCTATCTATCTATGATGTTAATGAAAAGAGCTCAGTACTGCATTTTTATTTGCTTGCCAACACAGAAAAGTACATTTCCTCTCAATTTAAGGATCAGTCACTCACCACAATAAATAAAGTAAAAGGAGTGTGATCAGATATCAACACAAACTCTATTAGCGAACATGGTGAGCATCTGGACACCTTTAGAAAAAAAGCGCCTGGAGACAAAATGTGTATTGCGTGCCGTAGAAAGAATATTTGTTCAAGATGCAGTTCGAACTGATTCTAACATTGTTATTTATCTTGCAGAAGAGGAGCTTCAACTCTCCCACCTTCCCTCCCTTCTCCAGGGAGAGGGGCCTCCTTCCACGTTGGACCCAGACTCAATCTGCTGCAGAGGGACAGAGTGGCCACGCTGTGAGCGCAGACACACATACACACACACACACACACACACACACACACAGATCTCACTGCTTCCGTTTTCAGCTTACACTGCTGCTGGAGCTGTTAGCCTGCCGGCTATTTTTCTTTGAGAGACTATAAAAATATGCAAATGCAGTTGTTAAAGAGAACAGTCGATTTTTTTTTCTTCTGCTTGTGCCCCTTGTGAGTCTGCAGTGCAAAAGGCGGAAGGATTTCACTTTTGTCCCTCACTTTGTTTATAGAAAGACAGGAAGAATAAAAGGAGGGTGACAGCGACAGACACATCATAAACATGTTTGAAAGGACCACGTAGATAGGGGAGAATAAAAGTCGTTTTTAAAATACCCAAACTGTATCTGCAGAGAGAGTGATTTTAAAATGCTTTACCTCTCATCATGGCGGACAGGCCTTAAACACAGAGCATCAACCGCTTTAAGAGTGCAGGAAAAGTACAGGGCGAATTTGTAAACCCCTCACGGTGCCGCGAACACTTTTTGAAGTGATTATGAAGACAGTTCAGATCAAAGGCTTTGACAACTCTGAGTGCCCGCCAAGACTGAGCCCCTGTAATCGCACAGAGCCCTCCGTACAACACAGCTCACACCCCTCAAGCACCCGGCAGAACGCAACGCCACACTCACGCATAAACAGATTATCAGGGGACAGAAAACGGCTGGAAAGTAAATATGGGATTAGAGTTTTCATACTGAACCGCACCCATATAACCGAGGAGATTAGCGAAACATTTACAGGTAGATATTAATTATCGGCATCAGGTAAAAAATAGCGAATTAAAAAAACTCCATGCATATGTTTTAAAAAGCGTATCGCTATATAACCTCATTATATTTAATATTTTCCATTGTATTCAACGTATCAAATGTATTAAATTAAATGGCATCATTTTCTAAATCCTTTACAAAGAAACCATAAGAAGCAGAGAAAAAAAGAGAGGGAGAAAAGGAGGGCGAGCAGAAAGTGCTTTGTTGAAGTCAACAAACTCTTATATTTTTATACAATTATGTGCTCTGCTGTGCGTAACTGCTAGGCAGCATTGTAACAAATGTCCATCATTGGCTCCATTAGCCCTGAAGACAGACGGCCATTACATTTAGCTCAGTATTTTGCTAACACTATAAAAAAAACACACCAGCTCCAAACAAAACAACAACAATATTAATAGTGATTTTAAAACCTGAGTATCCAAGTTGTATCATTAAATTTGAAAAATGTATTTTGTCATGACACTGTAAGTCAAGTGTTAATATGTTAACAGGCTGCCATCTTGAACCTGTTCACCACCCTTTCCTTTCATGTTGTTGTTTAGCCATTTAACTGAAAGTTTTGCTTTTGTCAGTGTATTTACTTGTTTTGTGGTACCGCACTGGTGCTGATGTGAAACAATAAAATGTGTGTGACAGCAAGTCCTCTCTCTGCCTCCTGTTTACGGTGCCACTCAGCGCCTCTCTCAGACTAACCGCTTGGTACAGTCTTCTCTGGATCACTTCCAGAACCCTCGGGTTCCGAGTGGCCCAGTCTCTGAAGAGCAGCCAACAAACGGGCCTTTCAGTGTGGACAGCAGATGGGGCGGGCCAGCCAGCCACTCGGAGGAACTTCTTGTGTCGCCAGACACAGAGAATGAATCCGCTTTTATCTGCCAGCCCAGTGGACTACAATGAGCCTTCCTGTGCACTTAACCATGAGACAGCACACACACATACAGAGAATGATGCCAGACAGGTAGTGCGCATTGCCATTCCCTAACCATGGAAGTTAAAATGCGAAACTCTGCTTTTGGCTACACTCGCGATTTAACAGACAAACACACAGTCTGTTTGCTCAATCATGTAAATCATTCTCTGGGTGGAAGAGCTACAATCCTGATAGGCTACAAGATAAACAAGCTAAAAATTAATTCCTGAAGAATGATCAAAATCAACATTATTTAGGCATTATGATCAAAGACAGTGACTGCGCCAGGCTATACAAGGCTGTTTTTAATCAAAATTACATGCTAATATTTCTTCATTCCTTTCATAGCTTGCATAGGGGAGTTAAAAATCCAAGCATGCTGACCTCTCTACTGTTTAATATTTACAGTTTGGTATTTTGTCAGCCGTTTATGCCTAATTGTTCCAGACAAGCTTTCCAACGTCTCTTTCAACAGTAGCAGAAAACTCCCACTGACTAGTCTCTCACGGATAATCATCTGACACCACTGCGCTCGGCTGCGCCATACCGCCTCATACTAAGTGTGTGTGGTGTGTGTGTTTGTTCTTTTGACAGCTTGGTCACAGGGAACTGCAGGCCCTATCGATTGCCTGATCATTAGGAGTGACCAGCTGAGTGGCAACATAGCCGCAAACACCGTTAACTGCAACGCGAAACATCTGACCTCTCTTTAACGAACAGCCATCGAGTGACCAGACCTACTCATTGACCCATAATAGTCACTGCAGGCCAGCAGCGCTAAGATAACTACACCCAGCTGTGGGCTGTTTCATCGACTGCCATGGATCCGCTGGGCTTGTGCGATTCGGAAAGGGTCTGACGTGGAATTTTATGAGGAAATGCATCTCATATCTGATGGTTTAGCAGATGTCCGTATGCAGAACAGTTGGCAGGTGTGTCTGCCAGTACAATCCCACTGATGATACAGTTTACACTAGTCCGACACCCACTGCTGAAAGTCTGCGAGTGACACTGCTCACCTCCTGTTGCGCTATTAGAAAGCACGGCTTCCAGTTCAGAGCCTCGCACCACCCCAGTATGTGTGTGTGTGAGAAAGAGACAGTGAGAAAGGAGGGGGAGGCAGGGAGAGGGTAGGAGGAGGAGGAGGAGGAAAAGGCCACTGATCAGTGAGTGAATGAAGCGTTTCTCTGGTGAGTCCCTCAGAGGGGAAGCACCCTGCAGAGGACAGTGTGGAAATGAACTCGATGAGGCGGTGAGTGTTTGACCCCTTGTCTGTCCTCACGCCACCCTCACCACTCTCATGGCTGACTGACACCGACTACATCCTGCCTGCAATGAGTCACTTCCCGTCTGTCATTACCTCGCCTGAGCACTTTCTTAATTCAACACTAGTACGTCTGACTATAAACGGCCAAAGGATTCCGCGTTTGAAGTGTCATATTACGATATCGCCAGTTTATTTTCTTTCCGTCAGGTTTCATCCTTAGGTTCTTAAAGAAAATGGGTCTGTTACATGCTAACCAACACCATATGAGCCTAGCAGCGTGAGAAATATCTGAAAGCCGGCTGCTCGAGAGTTGAGCTCCAGGGAAAGGATCCTTGTGGGGCAGCTGAAGGAATGGGGGGAAGAGCGGAAGCAGATTGCAGGAGAAGGCGGTGGCTTTGAAGGTTGTAGGTAGCAGGTTTTTCCCTGCACCACTGCAGGAGACTCGAGCACAGGCCCCCACCGGCACAGGTGGTACTGCTCATTTCAATTTAGCTCAAATCTACACTTGAAATAGTGCGGCTGTCATAAGCAATCTGCAGCCCAGGACGGAGCACTGCCTTGGTCGAGGAGTGGTGGGGGGAGGATTGGGGTGTCAGAGCAGACTACGTTGAGTTCTGAAGAAGAGGCTGCTGCCATATGCCCTCCCAACAACCTCCTCCCCCTCCTTCGCTGTTCCTTTACTCTTCCAAGCACATGTTCACCGCAGGTCCACTCATCCAGAACAGCACAAAGAGAGGTCAAAGCAGTCAACAAGTTATTTACTGCAGGGGAGCCGCTGTGCCTCACACACCCCATCTGCTTTCAGAGATGAGACCGAATCCCTCATTATGTAACACAAGATCAGTTTTTTTCTTTTTCTTCTGACAAAGGTCTGAGGCACACCCATAACTCTTCTGTGCTTACGCTTCTTGTACAACAGATGAAACTGGTGGGCATCATGGAAGCCACTAGTCAATACCTTCTGTGCTAAAGGTCTCATCCATTTTGAACATTCATATTAGAACCAAGCGCTGGGTTTAATTAATTCAACCAGAGATGCTCAAGATGTGAAACACAACATGCACAAAACCAACCTCGGCTGTGGGATAAGTTTTCTTTCATTAATATTTATATTTGTGGAAGACACCTTTATCCAAAAGAACTTACACTGCATTCAAGGTATACATTCTCTACTGGGATAGGCAACAATGGTCCTGGAGTGCTGTTGTCCTGCAGAGTTTAGCTCCAACCCCTTAAAAAACACACCTGCTTGTAGAGTTAGTAATCACGAAGACACTAATTAGCTTGTTCAGGTGGGTTTGATTAGGATTGAAACTAAACTTTGCATGACAGTGGCACATGATCAGTGCCCTATCAGTTCATGCATTCCCTGGGAATCAAAGCCATGGCTTTGTTAGTGCCACTCTCTAGGAATGCCTGGCTAATTCTCTACTAATATTTAACAATGTTTCCAAAGTCATGTCAATAAGAGTGACCTGTAATACTGCATTCCCAGTCAACGTCTAACTCAACCTGCAGTCCTCTTCTTGGAAAGCTGGAGTCTTTAAACAGAGGAGACGAGGCAGCGTCTATAGACAGCACAGGGGATGGACAGATCAGAGCGAGCTTTGCAATCCTGGAAGTGTTTCCTCGTCAGAAAGCAGGCGTTTTTAAGCAGTGTTGTTCTAGCCTGGGGCTACAGCCCACTGGATCATGTTGAGCTCTTTCAGGGGAGGAAGAGAAAACATGGCAGGCCTCGACGAATGCAAATGTACCTTGTGTATCTCACAGGCATCTTGATGGGGCTTGGAAGCACAGTTGCCCCGTTAGGAGCGTGTGTCTGATGTGGGAACCTTTAAATAATACACAAGCCTGGACATGAGGTGCTACTTTTGAGGGAAAATATAATCGAAGAGCTTTCAAAAGAACCAAGATGGTATGGTTTTCCCTCACCTTTAAAATGAAAATTTAATCATGCTAATTTATTCATGAATTTAACCTTTACTTTGGTACATATTTGCCCATCAAAAGTTTCCAAGAGAACCACTGGCATCTGCACAGTCAGCACTTGAGGAACCAGGCATGGCTCGCCATACCATGACTATGGAGGATTACACCCAAGTTGCCACCTTTGGACTGTGTGCCTTGCCCGATGAGCTGCCAACCTGGCCAGCTCTTTCACAGCATGGAAGAGCCTCTCCAGGAGGTGGTATTCTCTCTGGACTAACATGTGTTTCTACGGCTGGTACCCTGCCCACTACCGTACAGACCGTGCCAGGGCTCATGCGTCTGTGCACTGATATGGCCTCAATGAGGTTGTGGGAATGCTGGGAGATTGTCTATCTTTTATCCCCGGGCTTCAAATGAAGTTGAAATTGAGTTTTTAGCCGGTTTCTCTCTCCTGCTTGCATGACTCTCGAGCAATGGCTCCTTGCCTGCAGCATCAGCAGGGAGTCCTTTCAAAGACTCCAACCCTGCAAATGCAGGAACGCATGTATGCAAAAAGACGCACACACACATTCTTTTTAGCTTCTAGATACACAGGAGTCTTCAGGCAGAGGACACTCTATGAATCACTTTCATGCACATTTGGGAAAAGAGAAAGTTTATTCCAGAGTTCTCCGAGGGAGATTACGCATGTGCGCACACATTGGTGTCTTTACGATTGAAGTCCTCAATAGCCTCCCTCATATATGCTTCAACATTAGTGCATATTACTAACAAGTCTTAATGGATCACTCACATTTATCCTAATGAGCAAAGTTGGTCTGTAGTTTCACTCATTAAACTTCTTCATCAAGACCCACATCATCTGTGCATTCATGCCTCACGACTGTGGTGAAGCTGTAAGGAGAGCAAGAAGAACTGGTGAAGAGCTGAATTGACAGGATTAATGGACGAGGAGCTGAGCGGTGCAATTACACCCTTCAGTGAGGGGCATTTTTCATTTTTGGGTCCTCCTCATCTCTGGCTTTCTCTCCTGTGGGAGAGAATGCAGTCCTAGCGGTTTGTTTGTTTTAATTATTTTTCCATATGCAAATGTGGTTTTATTTAATTGCAGCGAAGCAAGCGACGAGCACGGAGAAGAAAGAGGGGAGGACAAACTCATTATTGATTCCTGAGCCATCTTTCTGGAAGCCATCGCCATTACGTGGCGTAATCCATCTTTCCCATGCATTAACTTCAGTACAGGCATGGAGAGAAGTGTTAATGCCTCCTCAGAACATCAATCAGACAGGGAGAGAGAGGGAGATAGGAGATCCTCTGAACAAGTTTCTTGTTTTTTTTTTTGTGTTTTTTTTTTGACAGGTACCACTCAGTAAAATATGTTTTTATTGCCAGGAAATGAGGACTAAAGGTTGTTGCAATGAGACAGGTTAAAATAAGCCGTGCAGGTTACCAGCAGCCTTCCACCAAACTGTCCTCATTTATTCCGCAGGCCTGAAATAATGTTTTCTGCAGGGAGTTTCCAATAATGTCCTCTTGAGGAGATGAGTATGATTGTGTGGTGTGTGTGTGTTTGCAAGTGTGTGTGTGTCTTCTGTGTGATTGAAGCTCTTCATGGCTCTTTTCAAGTGTACAATACGCCTTGCGCTATGCAGAGATGAGACATAAATATTGCTGAATAAAGAGAAGTACATTATCAAACCTTGCCTTCACAATGTAGAGCTTAATTACCCAAGGCTGTGCTGTGAACGAGACGGTCAGAGGCCCAGAGTGTTTGCACGTTTAGTTGTTTATTGCTCACCGAAGTGGGCATGGCTAAGAGATTCCATTAGATGAGTGACATCTTCTTTCTCAGCCTGTCAGGCCGTGCTTCCCCATACAGAGACGGACGGATGTCATCTGTCATTCCGAGGCCTCCCTGATGGTTTATTGGAGGTGTTCACGGATGTATGACGTGCTCGTTAATTTCAGGGACAATTAATGAATGGCTTTAGATAAAAAAAGGATAAAAGCGAGAGCCAAGAGTAAAAGAACTGTGGAGAGCAGGAAGCTCAGTTTCAGCATTTCTGAAAAAACCCTCAAAGTCTTTTCTTTAATCCATCCTGACAAGGCTGAGGCTCAATCCACCTCTCTCTCTCCTTCTTCTGGATCAGTAGGGTCCTGCAGTGGTGGAGCAACAGCATGGGTTCTTAGATCAGTGTTCTGTGTTCTGAGAGACACACATACAGAAGGGGTAATTACTATGCCACGCTGAACAGTAAAGGCAGACCTAATCCTCTGCGTGTTGGAAGCCTGTCTACCACGGCTGCACAGGAGAGATTGTACATAGTGTGTGCTAGGACAATGTTTGCATGTTTACATTTGTGTCTGGTTTTCTTAAAGTAATAGCTTGGTGAATAAGGGGTTCATTTTTTTTGTCTGTTCCTCAGACAAGGTTACCATATGCACTCTGATCACTTTTTTTAAGCATTCAAATCATTGTTTAAGGTGTAATTAACTGTTGATGGTTTATAGAGATGAATAACTGTCAACAGAAACCTTTCAATTCACATGATCATGTTTAATTTTTCAATATTTGTACCGATGGTACTTGCACTGATTCTGCAGAAATCTTGTAGCAGAGTATTTGTGTGAATTCCTTACTGGCAAAGCTCTGGGAGAATTGCATCAGTCAGAGAGCAGTGCCTACTGAGCACCAGGCTGGATGCAGAATGTGTTTCCCTGGAAGCCCAGTCTGATTGGACATGCACAGTGGATGTAAACAGCCTGGCAGTGCTTGGGGTATTCGGCATCGCCAAACAGGCCTTCTACTAACCAGGGAGACACCTGTGAGGAATCCCCCCGCTGTGGGCTTCATTTAGGGAAAGTCTCCTCTGGCTACACCTGGATATCTCACTCAGGCCCAACTGCGGTGGAAACCGCCTGCCAGTCATGCAGATGAAAGGTCTACTGTGACCATGGTGAAACTGGCTTTTACATGGTGGGTACGGCTACGCAAAGTATGGGGTGATAATCTGTTCTAATACCACCCACCTGGCTTGCTATACCACCTCTGGAAGTCGAAAGCATTGCAACACAGGTAAAAACCAACACTAGCGGGGAAGGGGGAGTCAATCCTTTTGGCTTCAGCTGACTCTGATTTGATACAGGAAAAGAGGGTTATACAGGGCATTCTGTCTAGTGTAGGACATCTGGAAGCCTGCCAGTGCTAATATACAACATCCATATCTAAAATCAGAAGATAGCACTGCAAGATCAGAAACTCCCTATTATGCTCCACTGTCAACTTTTAAAAAGGATGTTTTGATCGACAGCTGCCCCCGTTTCACACTCACAGCAGAGGTAAATGGTGTGATCTGCGCGACGACTGATGGACACCGAGCCAGGCTGAGAGACAGAGAGCACCACAGTGGCGTGTGGAGGTCGGATCCAGCATATGCCAGCCAGTCAGCCTGTCCTCCCCACTGCCGAGTGATGAGAGCAGGGAGCCGAGAGCCGCCCTGCCCCTGACGAGCTGCCAGCTGGCTGGGGAAGAGAACACGGTGGACTGACACTCTACTGGGGGGTAACCTGCCAGAAGGAAGGGAAAGACAGCTGCGTGTATGACTGGTGTGTAGGTGTGGTCAGTAAGTATGCATGTGCGCACATGTATGAAGAGATACAGGCGCAGCTCAGGGCGCGGTTGGTCTCCTGCAGGGGTCCAGATGGACGCAGGGAGGGGGGTGAGCTTGATTCAAGGGTTTTTGGAGAGAGTGACAAGAGTGACAAAATTTCTCTGGAGCTCAAACTGTGCTGCCAGCATGTTCTCTCCTGGCCCGCCTTCTGCCCCCCACTGTCACCTGTTAACCCCCCACCCCTTTGCCCTGCTCAGGGACTGGCTTTGAAATGGGCACACACACACATTTAGAGGAACAGGCATGAAGGCATGGTATGTTTTCAGAGTCTTTTTATTAGTGTGAACAGGCCAACTAAAACTGGGCTGTTGCAGTCATCACTGCTGTAGGCATGCTTCTAAATAAGAACCAGAAGCACGGAACCACCGAAAAAGTCTCGTATGAGAACTAATTAATTTGCTGTATTTTAACTTCATTTCCATTAGTTGTTAAAGCCAATTCTTTAGATTCTTCTTTAGATTTTCTGGACATTTCAAATCAAGGATATAGGAATGATCTGAAAAAGGAGGGCCACAATATAAAATACATCAGCTTTGTTCATGAATATTTATTATGTGATGTGACATGTGCCTAGCAGACATAAATGATTTGATTGGTAAGGTATACTAGCCATAGAAAAAAGTAATTCTTTATGTGACGACTTACAGGGTTTTGCTCATCCATCTGCATATTACAGTAAGAAGCTTTTATCTTCGAAACAACTAGTGTCTTTTCTAAATACTCTCTCCTAATTCTATCATTCTTGCACTCTTTGTCTATAATAAGACTCTTTTGTGTCCTTGATCAGTGTGACCTACAGTGCTTTCTGTGGGAATATTCTCTGTCTTTTATGAAATTAGTCTGGATACAGAGTAGGAGCGCCAGAGCTGTCTGGTCCGCCCTGCGGGCCGGTAGATCCGTTGGACCTGGTCCCATGGTGAGGGCGCAGAGGAGATCAGACGTCCCCTCACACATACTGTCCTTCAGATACATCTCCATGGGGGCATCATTAATCTGGACCTCATAGAAACACAGAAGAACTGTTTGGCTTGTAGAGAATGATATTTAAAAAGTTAGGTTGCCATATCATATACATGCTATATGTCGAAGCAAAGGTGAACATTTTTTCCGCTCTTCCTCATCCGTACCTCTATTTTCCCATTTCTCTCTCCCACTCTCTGTATCTCTGGTTTTACACTCTTTTCATATCTCCTCCAAATACTTTCTTGACCCTACAGCCATCTTCATTTCAGTTACAACCGTGACACACACACATACACACACACATACAGACGTCACATTTACATTTCAAACTGGCACTGTGTCTGCCACACATTCATTATTTACCAGCCCCTGGCCACAGTGGAGAGTGCCTGATCTCTCACTCTCTCCATCTTTCTCTCTCTCTGTTTCTGTCTCCCTGTGACTCTTACCCTCTCCTCTCCCATCTTCACTTCCTGTTTCTATAGTGTGGATAGTGAAAGTTATGAGTACAAGGTAATTATGGTTCTCAGCATGGCTAAATCATTCTAATCACTCTCATTAACTCGAAACGAAAAAAAAGTGTAATGTTACAGATATGGATGTAGCGTATGGAGAAATGTGTCCTAATATATAAATAATAAACTCAATTTTGGAAAATCTAATTAGTTTGTTTTCTTTTATTACAATAACACAATTAAATGAACATATGAGGGAGTTTTAAATAATTTTCTAACTGCTAATCACTAACTTCTAACATTAAAAATATATATATCAAGAGATATTCCTGGTGTTTCTTGCTTCTTGCTTCTCCAAACAAAATGATGAAATATATATTTGTATATTTTATTTATATATGCAGCTTTATTAAAACAACATATATTGCATGTTTATATATGTTTCTTTAATATTTGTTTTTTAAATACCTAATGTCTATCTTTTATATTTTCTTAGTCTGCATAATATGAACATGTATATGACGTCCACAAATATTCTAATGTTCTAGTTGATAACAGGTTGCATATCTTTTTGTTCATATGAAAATATATTTTATACAAGGAAATCTAATATATTTTTATAACATTTGCATATGGGTTGCTTACCAGTGGATCCTCTGCAGTGAATGGGTGCCGTCAGAATCAGAGTTCAAATAACTGACAGAAGCATCTCAATAATCCACAAGTAATCCATGACTCCCCTAGTAAAAAGGTAATAGATTTATTAATAGCATTTATTTTATACTAATTATAGTCCAAGTCTATTAACATATTTACTGACATATCTTTTGTGACTTACCAATATAAAAATTGTAATTAAACTTTATTTTGAGTACTGCTTGTACACAATGCACATTTCTTAATATTAAGTCTAAAATATGTTTTAAAGTCACTATTAATGAGGACTGTATGTTTTTTAAATAATATTGGTCTTTAAATGCAAAATATTTAAAGTGTACCTAAAGTATACTTGCAATAGTTCCACTTTACCACAATCAAATATACTTACGTATATCTTTAGTTGGACTTCAGCACTACTTCGGCACAATTAAAGTGCATTAAGTACAAAATTAGTTGTTCCAATTTAGCACACTTTAAATATCTCAGTTAAGTATACTAAAATTACAATTGCAGGCTATTTTTACTTGCAGGCTATTTTTACATTAAGTACATAATGTATTTGCAGTATACCTAGCATGAAATAAACATATTTTAAATACATTTTAGTATATTTATTTTTCACTACACTGTAAAAAATGACCGTGAATTTAACGGTAAAAAACTGTAAAACTGCTACAGTAAAAACCTGCTAAATGGTTAACAGTAAAAGACTGTAAAATTTACAGTGAATAACCGTAAATTTACATTCCCAGAATACCATGTTACATTTTTTTTTTTTGTTACATTAGGGTTGTATGTTACATCTAATGTTGTTAAGTTAATGTTTATTGCATTATTTCAGTTTCATGTGTGTTACCATGATTGTGGTTAATGTTTGTGTGAATGACACTGTGCACCTTCTATATGTTAATATTTAAAAGCTGTTTGTGATGAGCTGTGGTTCATCACGTGACTTTCTCATCATCACCTGCTTTTGGTGGTTATCAGTGTATTACAAAGGTACAAAACAGATTTCAGTATTTCAATAGGTTGGTATATTAACAGTATATCAGTTAATGGAATTACGGTATTTCCCTGTAAATTTCAGTGAAAACCGTAAAACGTTGATACTGTATTTTTTACGGTAAAAGAGTATTTTTTTTGTTTTTTTTGTAGGGTCCATCAATTAATGTCTGACAAATCTATCATTAAGGCATTTTAACTTTAAAACATTGCTTAAATACCAGTCCAAAATCTGTAGTATTGCTTCCTCCAACAAACATATTCACCACTTGTTGACCTCTCACATCAAAATCCACCAGCAGTTTTGTTTAGGACTGTTTTGGCTTGATCAAGTGCATATTTTTCTCCTGATTCAGGATTTTTCTCCTGATTCAGGTAAGATGTTTTTTTTTTTCCCCACTGCAGAATATTACGGACAGAGCGGTCATATTTCAGCCGAAAGCAATGGTTAGAAGTTAAAAATGTTTTAACGATGAATTTATTATAAACACACATCTTTTCACTGTTGATTACTTGTGACATTTACAGTAGTCAACATTTGAAATGGATCAAAACCTTTCATCAAAGTTGTCCTAAAACAAAAACAAAATTGTTGACTACTATATATGAGCTGTTTGGACTCCCCACTCTGATGGCACCCATTCACTGCAGAAGATCGATTGGTAAGTCAGTGATGTAATGCTAAATTTTTCCTAATCTGTTTGGATGAAGAAACACTCATCTACATCTTGGATGGCTTGAAGGTAAGTAAATTTTCAGCAAATTTTTATTTTGGGTTAAATTAGTCCTTGTTAATTTTTTCCAAGGAATATACCATTTTTACAGAAATATGAGGCAAACTCATGTTTTTTAAATGTTAAAGTGCTTTATAGATACTGCTGAACAGGAATGACCCTGCCATCTCAGTGTGAGGCCATAAGTGTGAAATCTGGATAAGAAAAGAGTATGATATAGACAGAGACAGTGTGGTGAGAAGCTGTCTGTTTATACTGCCACTGGGTTGGTGTTAGATTGTAGGAGTGATGAACATGTCGATTTCACATTTTGATGAGGCCAAGACATTGTGCGTGAGTGCGGGTGTGTAGCGATGTTACTTTGTCAGGTGCTATATACAGCACGAAATGTTCTTGAACGTGACAAAGGTGACAACACACTCGTTTTGATCCAATACAGATAACTGATGCCAAATGCTATAAAAATCTTGTGGGACTTGTATCTAAATACCAATTAAAATATACACTTATATCTCATCATTGGACTAAAAATCTGAGTGTTGTTTCCCCAGTGCAGGAAGTTTCTCAAACCTTGTGTTGTCAAGTTTACCTAATGTTACATAGAAATTTACAAAGCGGACTTGTTATGCACCTTCGTTTGGCAAAAAAATGAAATGTATTGAAAAGGATCCAAGTTCACTGAAGGGAAAACTAATCACATGAAACAACTATTTACAACAAAACAACATCAATAATTCAAAAAAGAGCTAAAACATCTATGAATTCTTAACAACTGCTTAAATGCTTCCATAAATTCCCATGTTTAATGTTAAATTATTCAAGTATAAGGGACTGTGGGTATTATCCCCCTCAGCACTAATATGATATGGTTTAAACCAACTAAGTTCAATGGATGAGGATAACTGAATTAGCAATCCAAACCCTGACATTTTCAAGTAATAATTTCTGGGTACTTAATTTGAAGTTATCTTAAAAATTAGATTAACAATTAATGATTAAATTATTATTTTTAGATTTTTTAAGTCAAATAACTTCAGTAAACATAGGTAATGCACGTATGACTCCAAACCCTTGATTATAACTTGATTATTTTAACATTGTTTTAACATCAAACATTATATATTTCAAGCCAAAAACATTAAATTATCTATGTTTATTAAACTATGAACCATTTCAAGTAAGGGTGAATAAGCACTTGATTATTTTTAATTATTTTAAAATCTTTAATAACACTTAAAATCTGTTTTTGGATTTTTAAGTAAAACAAGTACAATTAACAGAATAATTAAATTATAATTCCAATAGTTGAATATTGAATTTGATAGCTGAATTTGGAACTCCAAGTAATGGTTGATTAGTACTTTTTTTTTTTTTTTAAGTTATTTTAACATTTAAAATCATACTGCATTCTTAAGCTGAAAGACATTCAACGAATTATAAATCTACAACCCTGAGATTCTAAATAATGGTTGATCAGTACTATTTGATCAGTCTGAATTATTTAAACATTGAAAATCGAATTTTTCAAGCAATCTGAAGTTTAATTTTTAATGAAAGTCATTTAAGTCATTCTTGATGTAATGCTTAAAATGTGAATTTTTAAGCCAAAGAAGTTCGCAGTAGATAAATCCAAACTCTCACATTCCAAGTAACAGTTGATTAGTACTTGGTCATTTTAAATCATTTAAAAATGTAACAATTTCATATACAACATTGAAACCCTGGCATTTTAAGTCATGGTCAATCAGATCAACATGACCACATTAGAATTTTAACAAATTTAAAGCAGCTTGCCCGACACAAAGTTCACAGATCACACTGCTGGAACTAGTCTCCGAAAGGCTTAGATCACATAACGGCACCTCGGATTAAAAAAAGTTTCGGCATGTTACAGATGATTCCCCAAAACACTGTTTGGAGCTTAATCAGAAAGCGGTAAAGTAAAACATATCTGCATTTCCTGTTCTGGAGGAATGTGCTCACTGAATTGTGGTGTATTGTGGGATGGCTGAATGGGGCCTCTTGGCAGGCACCACTTTTGAATCTGGCTGTTGCCGTGGTAATGAAGCAGTTCAATGCGTGCTCTCTCTCTCTCTAAACCAGCTCAGTCTGACAGAAGACCTTGGCAGGCAATCCTGGCTCCACCAGAGCCTGCCGTGAGAACCTGTTTTCTGTCTCTTTTTTTCTGCAGGCAGGTAGGCAGCCACCTGCTGCAGGAGCTAGCTCCAGTCTCAGAGCCAGGAACCCTGGCCAAGTCTCAGGCACCAGCCTGGCTGCCTTATCCCTCCTCTGGGTGTGCTTACTGCTCTCTCTTCCCGTTAAACGAGCCCCCGTGCAGGCGACCTGTGTTGGACACCATTAGGAGGGTGAGTCCATAAGCACCGACTGGTAGGAGTAGAGGATTTAGCGAGGATCGTATCCAGGAACGTGGTTACTGTGAGCGGGACTGAAATCAAGCACGTTTCTTTTCTCCAGCCCTGGCAGCTTCTGTCAGTCAACAGGAACTTGGCGCTCACTCGCTCTCGCACCAATAACAGGTGTTGTTTTCACATCATATGTTTTTTCCTTTGCTTTAACAATTTGTCTATGAGAGCGCAGCCCAGTTAAGAGCGTGAAATGTTGCACATTCTCTACCCCCACCCTTCCTTGTCTGCCTAAAACAAGCCAGATATGGACAAAAATCTGTTAGCTGACACCTGAGGACGTCCAGGTGATAGCGGAGAGGTGCATTCGTCTCATTAAGTGCCATATAAAAGCTTCATACCACAGGATCTTTGCGAGCGTCAAACAAATGTCACGCACATGTATTTTTTTCCCTCCACCGGATTGTTTTCTATAGTCCTCCAAGCCTTGTTTTCTTTTCCTTCCCGTTTGCTCTCGATCTCTTTTCTTGAGCAATTTACAAACGAATCACTTCAGTCACACATGTGCATTTTGTTAGGTATACTTAACTCTTTTCCCTATAGTCAAAGGGCATTTTGGAGGAAAGCTGTTCTGTCCCTGAGTCACGCAGGGCTTCTATTAAATAGCGAATCTGAGCGAACATATGTGGACCATACGCACATACGCTGGATACCTGATCATATCTTGGCAGTGATACAGTTGTGGGTTCACTCGCCACCTGCGTTCACGATTGCATCTTGCGTGTGTGTATTTGCGATAGCATGTGTGAGTGTGTGTACGATGTGTAAATGTGTGTGTTTGTTTATGCGAATATATATGTGGCCATACATAGTGCACCTGGATGAGACAGACGGCGCTCATGCAGCTGCAGGTCAGCAGTGAGGCCCGTGTGGGCTCTCCTGACAGTGGAAAGAGGGGATAAGTGCTCGGCCCACACAGAGCCGCCAATACCTGCACGCAGCATGTCAGCGGGTCAAACCAATCCCGCCTGCTTGCAGCCTACAGCTATCTGTCTCCATTCCGTTCATTTACACCTCATGTGATTGTGTATGTGTGTGCGCGTGTGTCGAAGAAGGAGGTGGTATGTTGAAGATTGTTTGTACATCATAAACTGCTTGGAGCAGAGGCACAGCTGATGCTGTTTAAATGCAATGAGCTGGCAGATAAAAATAAAATTTAATGTCAGATTCACTGTTTCAGAGTAGTGATTTGAAATTATATTGGAAGGTTCAGGATCTCTGAGGCAGTTCTTCTGATGGGCTGTTTGGGTTTGAATTAGTGCTGTAAACATTTTACCTGGAAAATGGGTCAATGACATATAAGAGTGTCTATAATACAGAATCTAATGTGAAATCACGTTTTTAGAAAAAAATGTATTTCATTTTTACAAAAAGTCCAACTTAAAAAAAAGTTCTCCCAAAATCAAAATTCTGTCAATAATTACTCACCCTCATGTCGTTCCAAACCACAAGATCTTAATTATCACAAATTACGCAGACTGACACGTTCAAAGCCCAGAGAGGTACTGAGATCATTGTTAAAATAGTCCATGTGACATCAGTGGTTCAACTCTAATTTTATGAAGCTATGAGAATACTTTTTTCAACAATTTCTTCACTACGCCTTATTTACAAGCAGAGGAAAATGCATACTGTACATAAAACAGTCTTCATAAACCTGTCTGAAGATTTTGACAGAGAGGATGACTTGCAGTTTTTTGGCTAGCCTTACTTAAACCACAATGTGTTGAAATTGTTGAATGCTGCTGACACAGGTGTTTGTCGTCTATTCTGGTTCAAATAAGTAAGGCTGGGCAAAAAATTGCAAGTCGTTCTCTCTGTCGAAATCTTCAGACATGTTTACGAAGACTGTTCAATGTACATTTCTCTGCTTGTAAACATGCCGTAGTAAAGAAATTGCTTAATAATTGTTTAATATTTTTGTTTTCTTTGTGCACAAAAAGTATTCTCGTAGCTTCATAAAATTACGATTGAACCACTGATGTAGTTTAACAATGTTCTTACTACCTTTATGGGCCTTGAACGTGTCTATGCAGGGTCAGAAAGCTCTCGGATTTCATTAAAAAAAAAAAAAACTGTGTTCCGGAGATGAACGAATGTCTTACAGGTTTTCTTACAGTAATTAATGAATTTTTGCTTTTGGGTGAACTATCCATTTAATGACTTTATCCTTTAACTGTCACTGTCCCCTCAGTGGAATGCCTAAGTTTACTTCACGATATTACAAATAAATCCTAATCTAGTCATGACAAACTATACACTGTTGGAATGGTCTAAGACTCCTAAACAGATATTTTACCATATTTTTGTGTTACAAATTATGTAGGAAAAGTAATAGATTAATTTATGACAACTTCAACAATGAGTGCAACTTCAACAAAAATCTACATCAAAACATGAGTTCTGACCTTTGTCACAAAAGACTTTCTTCGTTGCCTTTTTCCCTATCACACTTTAGAAATCATAAGAAAATATATATCAGTTCAAAATGTAAAATCTCAAAATGTATCCTTTGAAAGGCATTTTAAAATTAGACATTGCATTACCTCAAAAATGTACATCAAAATCGTATTACAAAATGTTTTCATTCATGAATTATAAAAATTTTAGTCTGGATAATGCCTTTTTATGTCTGTGTTCAAAAATGGGAGTGACAGTTAAAGGGTTAAAAATGTCATGTGATGTAACCAAGTAAGAGGCAATGGACCGTTTTCACAGGCTGATACGACATGTTTCCACAGTTATTAACATTGTAATTCTAGAAACTTTTTATATGTGATCCTGGACTACAAAATCAGTCATAAGGGTCTATTTTTTGAAATTGAGATTTATACATCATCTAAAAGCTGAATAAATAAGCTTTTAATTGATGTATGGTTTGTTAGGATATGACAATATTTGGGTGCACAAAATCAAAATAGTGAGAAAATCACCTTTTAAGCTGTTCAAATGAAGTTCAATGCATATTACTAATCAAATTTTAAATTTTGATATATTTTTGGTAGGAAATTTATGAAATATTTTCATGGAACATGATCTTCACTTTATAGCCTTTATGATTTTTGGCAAAAAAAGAAAAATCAATATTTTTGTCCCATACAGTGTATTTTAGGCTGTTGCTACAAATATACCCATGCTACTTAAGACTGGCTTTGTGGTCCAGGGTCACATATGTACATTTATAACACTAAAATTTGTGCTTGTTATCAAATTACAAGTTATCAAATCTTTGATAATGTTAATGAAATTACAGCTGTTCATTATTAGTTCATGTTAATTCACTGTGCATTAACTAATGTTTACAAGCACAACATTTGATTTTAATAATGCATTAGTAAATGCTGAAATGAACATGAACTAAGATTAACAAATGCTGTAGAAGTATTCTTCATTCTTAGTTCATGTTAACTATAGTTAAGTACTGTTAACTAGTGAATCTTAATTTAAAGTGTTACCAAAGTATTTAATCACAAACTCAATTTCATGAATTATTAATTCAGAAATACCATTATCAAGTTCTCAATATTAGTATCAAGTATTTGGTCATACTTTTGAGTCGTACTACATGACATTTTACAATCTGAACTAAACTTGCCTTGTCATAATAAGTTCAAATTATCTATTTTTAAGGAACTCTTGACCTTGGTCTAGTGTCTTTTTAGTTTCCTCATGACTTTGATAATTTTTGAAATATTAAGAAGCAATAAAGTAGTTTTGTTAAAGTATATTATTATTATTATTATTATTATTACATTTTTCAAAATATTTGCATCCTGTCACAGTTTCCAGTATTTATCAGAACTGGTGTGGAGTAATGGCAGTACTGTTCGTGTTCTAAGACTACAGAGGTTTCCAACTCTGATAAATCTTTTTCCCCCAGACTGAAGGTTCAAATCCGACCAAAGCGATATACACACACAGATAATCTTATACAGGGTTTAAAGGCATCACGTGCGACCCCCACTCATCCCCGGCATAACTGAGGGGGAGCGTAGATGTGTTTGATGATTGTCTTCAATAAAAGACAGAGAGCAAGTGTGAGAGACAGAGAAAAGAGAGAGAGAGAGAGACACAGCTGTTTCTTCCCAGCAGAGTGCTGGTTTAGGGCTCAATTGTGCATTTTGCAGATAAAGTGACAAAACTACTGGAGGCGGTGTTGTGTGCAGCTGTTGCCACAGCAACCGTGATTTGGAGACCAGGTTCTCCATTACCAGTTCATTTAAGCTTCCTAATTGCATTCCACAGAATCTGTGACCACAACTGCTGCTGAGAGGGAAACATCCTTTTTACCGAGGGAAGAGGAAAAAAGGGCAGCATGACACTGCGAGGCTGGAGTTAAGATAGGTTTTAATACAAAGCATGCTTATATTATGCAAGAATTTCATGTGTGAATTTCAATGCTGTAAAAAAGCAACATGATCTGAAATTTTGATTACACTTTATTTTAAGGTGCTCTTGATACAGTGTAATTATACAATTAAGTACTAAATAATACTAGAGCAAGGGTTAGTATTAAGGTTAGTTGTATGAGTACTTGTCAAAAGTTTGGACACATTATGATTTGAAAATATTTTTAATAAAGTCTCCTATGCTTACCAAGGCTGCACTTATTTGCTTAGAAATACAGTAAAACAGTAACAAACAAATAAATAAATAAGTATATTTTTTATAAATATATTTTAAAATGTCATTTATTCCTGTAATGCAAAGCTTAATTTTCAGCATAAGTACTAAGTAATACTGGAGCAAGGGTTAGGATTACAGAGTAGTTTAAAGTTAGTTGCATATACTTGTCAAAGTTTGGACACATTATGATTTTAAAATATTTTTAATAAAGTCTCCTATGCTCACCAAGGCTGCACTTATTTGCTCAAAAAAACAGTAAAACAGTAATATTGTGAAACAAACAAACAAACAAACAAATAAGAAATGAGTATATTTTTAATAAATATATTTTAAAATGTCATTTATTCCTATAATGCAAAGCTACATTTTCAGCATAAGTACTAAGTAATATTATAGCAAGGGTTAGGATTACAGATTAGTTTAAAGTTAGTTGCATATACTTTTGTTTGAACACATTATGATTTGGAAATGTTTTTAATAAAGTCTCTTATGCTCTCCAAGGCTGCACTTATTTGCTCAGAAATACAGCAAAACAGTAATGTTGTGAAATAAATAGATAAATAGGAAACAAGTATTTTATTATTATTATTATTATTATTATTATTTTTTATTAAATATATTTTCAAATGTATTTTTTTTTCTGTAATGCAAAGCTGAATTTTCAGCATAAGTACTAAGTAATACCACAGCAAGGGTTAGGATTACAGATTAGTTTAAAGTTAGTTGCATATACTTGACAAAATTTTGGAGACATTATGATTTGAAAATATTTTTAATAAAGTCTCCTATGCTCACCAAGGCTGCACTTATTTGCTCAGAAATACAGCAAAACAGTAATATTGTTAAATAAATAAATACATACATACATTTTTAATAAATATATTTTAAAATGTAATTTATTCCTGTAATGCAAAGCTGAATTTTCAGCATAAGTACTAAGTAATACTACAGCAAGGGTTAGGATTACAGATTAGTTTAAAGTTAGTTGCATACTGTATAATTAAAAAATTTTGGAGACATTATGATTTGAAAAATATTTTTAATAAAGTCTCCTATGCTCACCAAGGCTGCACTTATTTGCTCAGAAATACAGTAAAACAGTAATATTGTTAAATAAATGAATAGAAACAAGTATATATATATATATATATATATATATTTTTATTAAATATATTTTCAAATGGAATTTGTTCCAGTAATGCAAAGCTGAATTTTCAGCATCGTTGCTCCAGTCTTCAGTGTTGCATGATCCTACAGAAATCATTCTAATATGGTGATCTTTTGCTCAATTATTACTGGTGCTCAGTCATTAATAATGGTTGTTATTATTGTCAATGTTAAAAATAGTTTTTGCTGCTTAATATTTTGTGAAAACATTTTTTCTCAGGATTCTTTGATGAATAGACAGTTCAAAAGAACAGAATTTATATTGAAATAGAATCTTTTAGAAATGTTTTTATGATCTCTTTTGAATAATTTATGCATAATTGCAGAATAAAACCAATAATTTCTAATAAAACTGACACACTAACACACATACCCCAAATATTTGAATGGCAGTATAATAAATGTAATAAATGTTTCTTGAGCAGCAAATCAGTATATTACAATTATTTCTGAAGGATCATGTGACCGAAGACTGGAATAACGGCTGCTGAAAATAGAGCTTTGCATCACAGGAATACATTACATTTTACTACATATTTCAATAGAAAACAGTTGTAAGACTATTTCAGAATATTAGTGTTTTACTGTATTTTGAGCACCAAATGCAGCCTTGGTAAGCGACAAGTGACATTATTAAAAATATTTAAAAACTGTAATGTTTCCAAACTTTTGACAAGTACTGTAAATATGCATAATGCGTAACAAAGTTTAACAGAAATTTTCAGTGTGCATTGTTCTCGTGTAGTTTGTAAAGTTGTACGCATGAGGCATGACGTTATGTTGCATATGTGAACGTGTGCGTGTGTGTGTGGGAGAGTGAAATAGCTCTAATTGTGCTGGGCCATGGCCTCTGAGCTCTATTATTCCATCCTATGGCAGCAGGTCATGCCTGTGGGGCCACCGGCCCTTTGAACCTCGGCAGGGCTGAACCCTTAGAGAAAGCCGGCCCACAATGCTTTTCTTCTGCGCCTCTCTTTTAGTGGGGTTTGAAATGATTGGTAACTGTTGAGCCACTGTTCTCTCCCTCGCTCCCCTGCTAGTGACCCTCTCTCCACTGTGTCAGAGCCACTAGATAAGACAGCGGTCCAATTATCCGCACACTCTCCCTTTCTCTGTCTCGACACACACACACAAGCACACAGTTTAAGATCAGCAATCGAGGACCGCCGGCTCTCTCAATCAAATTATCTGCAAAGCTTCGACTGCGACAGTTCACAGCCAGTTTACAATAGAACAAGCTAAAGCACAAACCGTATTTATAAGAAGAACAACGGAGTGACGTCAACATCCGCATCTAAACAACTCCTTCCTGTGTTCGCACCTTCACATAAGAGCACTCAGGGGTAGATTCAGAGCGAGTGTGAAAGCACCCATCTGCCTGACAGCTCTGACTTGAGTGAGTTTCCCTTCTAAAAGAGTGCGGCCCAAGTGCAGCCTCCTATTCAGGATAAGCTGACCCCAAACTCAGAGTCTGACCTGCCCTTTGTGTTCTCTCACCCTTTTCCCTCGGCTTGCGCAAACAAAAGACCTCTGGCCCTCCACGCTCTGCACCCAGCCGGCCCTTTCATGACTTTTTTGCCATTTTTCTCCTATTCGATTATTTGATTTTTTTTTTTTCTTGGGGGTGGATTGGGGGATGGTGTGCTATTCGTTTCCTTCACGGCTCCCAGAAGTGGCACAATTTATATCGTTGCCAGGGAATTAGGACCCCCCGACCCCTTTGTTGTGGATTGTATGGTGGTTGGCTGAGGGCAGGGCTGGGGTGGATGTCCCTTTATTTCTCTATTAGAAGAGGGCTTGGTTCCCACAGGAGCGCCGGGGAGCTATGAGGTAATGTTTACAGAGCCGGGCCTCGAGTGAAGCAGGAGATGTAGTGTGTGTGTGTGTGTGTCACCGTGTAGAGGATGTACAATCCTTACAAATTGTTGTAAAGAAAATTTGAGTAACAATTAGGCATTTTGCTGTGGTGTTACCACAACCTCGTAAATGAGTTAGTTTTCAGCTGAAATGAAACTTGCGCGGACAGGCAAACAAACAGACGTAAACAAAGCCTTAGACAACCACGCTGTTATCACACACAGGCACGCTCTTTCTGCACCGGCGGATAACTGTAAAACTGAAAATATAAGATACACCCACACACACACACTTCAACAGAAACAGAAGAGTGGAGGCAAGAGAGAGAGAGAGAGAGAGTCTGCGCTTCATAGTGAGGAGAGGAGAATGAAAAGAGAGAAGGGATGCAAGGAGAAGAACTTAAACCATTATCATTTCATACTAAAAATATCATTCATGTTTGTAAGGTGTTGATGCCTGGAGCTCTGATGTGTAGAGGTTGACTGAGATTTTACAAACTGTAATTTGTGTGTATCTTCATGAGTCTGAAAAACAGATGAACATAGACATCTGATCATGTTAACTCACACATGCCTCACACGCATACGCTACATTGAAGTCAACATGACTGTATTCGCAAACAATTTGACTTCTGCAATGTGACGCAATGTGAAGGAAACATTGAATGAGAAAAATATGATGGCTGGCACTTGAAGGAGTCAGGCAGTTCAAGAGAAGTCACAAAAAACGGTTGGGAGAACAATACTAATTCCATCTATAAAATTATTAATAAATACTTGTTGATGACATGTTTATGGCAAGATTTCATCAGTAATGACAATTAAAAAAAAAAGACGTAATGTGACAGTTATTTTTAATTCTAGTAAAAAAAAACACCTTTTAATACTAAATATTATGTCATGTAATAAGATGTTGGTAAGATTACAAACCCAGAGGTGGGGTTAAGTCACACATGTTCAAGTCAAGTCAAGTCGAGGTACAGTACCAAACAGAAACAAGTATATTTTATTTTTGCCACAACCTTGTTTGTTTTTATTTTTTTTACCTCAGAAATAAATTTTCTTAATTATAGATTTAAAACAATCATATTTTAAATATATCATTTTGAAAATAGAAATCTGAATTTAAATTATACTTTTAATAATGAAATTAAAAACGCCAGTAGGTGGTGACACATCAGTTTTAATGAGTGAGTCACAGATGCGTTCATTCAACTGATTCGTTCATTCGAACAGCTGATTCATTCAGGAAATAGGCAAGAATAGGCCACTGAATCACTCAACCGATTCGTTCAAAACCTCGGATTCGTTTAGTAAAAGTGTTCAGAACTGTTGTCAGCCTTGGTGATATTCTAGAAATATTGCTTAATATTTCATGTTACAAATATAAAAACAAACGCATACTAGGCTGTTTTGCTAACATATCTTCAGTTTTGGGTGGATTTGGGTGCCAGAGAAACATCACTAATCAATTAAAAAAAGAGATATTCGACATTAACACACTTTGATTCGCGAGGCAAATGTCAGTGAATTTAAGGTTTGATGGCAAAACATGAGATTAATCATGTTTTTAATTAAATTAACAATTATTTTAATTTAGTGTCAGACTTAAGCTACATTATTTTTCTACACCATTACTACTTTCTATATTATTCTCTCTCTAGATATTCAACTAATGTAGCTTACTTACCTTTCCTTCTTGAAGTGGCGACATCCTTCATTGTAAATTACTACAGCAAATATCCTTGTATGAACACGGTCAATTTCAAAGTGTTTATGTCCAAAAGAAACGATCTTGGGTTCGCGCTGTATTTCTGTGCTTGTGCAACATCACGAACCGCACGCAATCGGATCACTGATGCCGAAGGTTCCGTGTCTTGCGTTTTATTTACCATTTTATGTCGCAATGTTTTTTTTTTTTTTTTTTCAAAATAATTTATTACAGCTAATATAAAATGAAGTTAAGTCTAAAGTCATTAATCTCAAATCCAAGTCAAGTCTGCATGTCATATGAAATAATAGTAAGAATATCCATTTAGGAAAATAATGTATATATATATAAAGCATATTGTGTTTGTTGTTAAATATCATTATGCTCCCAGTTTTATGGCTCATACAGAATGAGAATCCAGAGCTCATACACAAGGAGGAAAAAACAACTCAGTTTTATCTAGAGGCCCAAACTGCCCAAAAATACAATTTCAGTTCTGTAAGTGTTCACTTTGACATATCGTCACCTTAGAATTATAAAGTTCTATCTGACATTTTTGTCAAAATTGAGTTATTCACATATTCTTATTCTGTGACAACTTACATTATGTGATGTTTCTTTTGTAAGCTGTGTACATTTTGGGCCTTTTTTAAGAAAACAAAAATGGTTCTATCTACATAAGTCTATGGGAACACAAAAACTTTGAAGCTCAATATGTCAAAAGTGCTCAGAATGCAGATAGAACCTTATAATTCGATATTACTAGCAATATAAAAGTTGTTGTTTACTTTGTTACATTTCAGCAAAAAGACATGTACCACAAACTGAAGGGATATGTTTTTTAAAAAGATACTAAAAGGCCATTTATGTGCTAAAAAAGTATAATGCATCAATCAGATGACAGAAATGTAGTCAGCATGTAGTAGACTGTGTACAACAGGTTTTTCAGAAAAGTTTATAGGCCTTCAAAACACTATTTTTTAATAAGGGATAGTTCACCCAAAAATTAAAATTCAGTTATTAATTACTCACCCACATGTTGTTCCAAACCTGCAAGACTGCCTTTCATCTTCGGAACACAAATAGATAGATATTTTTAAAAATATCAGAGCGCTTTCTGACCCTGCATAGAGAGCAACGCAGCTGAAATGTTTTAAAGCATAATGTTATAAAGTTACGAGAATACATTTGTGCGCAAACAATTTCACAATCAACAATTTCTTAGTTTCCGCGTCAGTTTCATTCCCGCTATTCACAAGAGTACCACGACACACGTGTCTGGTGCTTCTGACACAGGAGCCAGCATTTTGTCCTTCTCTCTTAGTTCGTTGTCTGTATTCTTGTAGCTTTATAACATTATGGTTAACACACTGCTGTCACATTGACTATTTTAACGACGTCCGTACTACCTTTCTGGGCTATAAAATGTTTCAGTTGCGTTGCTATTTATGCAGGGTCAGAAAGCTCTCGGGTTTCATAAAAAAAAATAAATAAATCTTAATTTGTGTTCCGAGGATGAACAAAGGTCCTAAGGGTTTGGAATGACATAAGGGTGAGTAATTAATGACAGAATTTTCATATTTGAGTGAACTATCCCTTTAAGTTAAAACAGGGTTCTATACACACAACAAATTAACATACACAGAAATAAACCAGGACTGGCTCCTGTTTAATGCTTGAGTAGGCCTATGAGTTCATCTCTCCCCCCTCTGTCGTACAGCATGTAAGCTCCCGTTCAAGCTCACCTGTCCCACAGGGCCTGAGCTGGAAGCCTCTTTTTCTCTCTGTCTTTCTCCTTCACTCTGTCACAGGTCCTACCAATCAATGTTCTAAGCCCCAGGTTGCCTGATTTATCTGCCTTCCTACAGGCACCGTCACCTCCACAAACTGTAAAAGATCAATTTACACAACTCCGCCACCAGAGCGCTATTGACATAACACGGGTGACCGCGTCTCGTCCTCTCCCGATCTTTTTCTAACACGCATCTCCTTCCGCCTTTCTTGTTTCAGAGGTTCAGGTCAGAAGGATGATTCGAGAGGCAAATGTCAGAGGTCACGAATGTGATCTTTAGCCTATCTGCCCCGAAAGAGGCTGCGCTCTCTATACTGATGAGCTCTCGCCAAATACTGACCCGCAACTGTGGAGCGTAGAGACAGCTGGGCACAGTCCTGCAGTTGATGATAACCCAGGCCCGGGGCAGTAACTGTGCTCCATCTATGAAAGAGAACTCAGGAATTCTTTCATTTGAGGTATTACACATGCTCGGTGGAGCAATATTGATTTTTTTTCTTACTGCTTCCTCTGAGCCATGCTGCAAGCATAAATGTTTTGCCAATTTATCAAAGTTTTATCTGGGAAAAAAAGAGAGAAACAGTAAGGATGGAGAAAGGAGCGAAGGAAGGTAGAAAGGACGAGAGGAAGAGAGATCGAGACAGACAAACTAAGAGATATAGACAGCGATACCGCATACATCCTCCCCTGGCCATGTGCCACTGCCTCTCTGCCTCTCTCCCTCTCTCCCAGCAGGGGACTGTGGGAGGAGAGGCTGGCATTTATAAATAAAACCATATGGCGAAAAAACAATAACGTGTGGACGTGTAATTGCTAATTGCATAACAGTGCACTGAGTCTTCCTCCTTGTTTCACTGGAGATGCTTAAATAGGTTCAACAGAGCCATTTATGAGCTAGCACCAACTACCCACGATGCCAAAGAGTCACTGAACAAACAGTATACACAGACATACGCTATATTACTTCTGAGATTGAAGCCTGAACAGCTCTACAGCAAAAGTTTGCCCAAAAATAAAAATCACTATTTACACACATTTACATAGTCCCAGCTCATATGATTTTTTGTCTGTGGAACACAAAATATGAACTGTTGAAGAATATCCTGGCCATTATGTTTCAGTGTAACAAAAGTGACTGAGGAATGGTGCTGTCAAAGTCTAAATTGACAAAAAGTATCAAAATAAGTCTGTACAATTTAGGCTCTACATTTCAAATGTTCTGGAACTTTACAATAGCTTTGAGCTGAGATCATACGAAAGTTGTTTTTCACTGAAAATCTTGATATCCACTCTTGCTCTCTTTACTGTGTTCATGAGGAAGCAATGATGTTCAAGTCACGAATGAATTGCAATTCTGATCTTTTCAGTTAATTTGTTGATCTGGTTGACAAAACTGGTTTGAATTAATTGTTCACAAATCAACTTGCTGCTACAATTGTAACAGAATTTGGTTGAAAGGACAATACTTTTTTAAGTAACAGTAGCAGCATATGGATAAAATGATACATTTTTAAAGTCATTTGGATGTTAATTATTAAAGATTGTGTTCCATGAAGATATTTTTTACATTTCTGTAAAACCATAAATATATAAAAACATTATTTTTAATTAGCAATATGCATTGCTAAGAACTTAATTTGTTTAACTTTAAAGGCAATTTTCTTAATATTATTATTTATTTATTTTTTGCGCCCTCAGATTCCAGATTTTCAAATAGTTGTATCTCAGACAAATATGTCCTATCCTAACAAACCACACATCAACAGAAAGCACATTTATTCAGGATGATTATTGAGCTTTCCATTAATGTATGGTTTGTTAGGATTGGATAATATTTGGCCAAGATACAACTATTTGAAAATCTAGAATCTGAGGGTTCAAAAAAATCTAAATATTGAGATAATTGCCTTTAAAGTTGTCCAAATAAAGTTCTTAGCAATGCATATTACTAACCAGAAATTATGTTTTGATATATGTGACCCTGGACCATAATCCAGTCATAAGTAGCACAGGTATATTTGTAGCAATAGCCAAAAATACATTCAAATACAGTCAAAATGATCTGTTTTTCTTTTATGCCGCAAATCATTAGGATATTTACTAAAGGTCATGTTCCATGAAGACATTTTGTAAATTTCCTACCGTAAATATATAAAAACTTAATTTTTGATTAGTAATATGCATTGCTAAAAACTTCATTTGGACAACTTTAAAGGTGATTTTCTCAATATTTAGAGTTTTTTGCACCCTCAGATTCCAGATTTTTAAATAGTTGTATCTCAGCCAAATATTGTCCTATCATAACAAACCAAACATCAGTGGAAAGCTTGTTTATTCAGATTTCAGATGATATATAAATCTTAAATGATATATAAATCACTTCTCACTACTGTGTGTGTGCACTTGGATGGGTTAAATGCAGAGCACAAATTCCGAGTATGGGTCACCATACTTGGCCACATGTCACGTCCTTTCCTTCCTTTCCTTTCCTTTAATTTAAAAAAAAATGACCCTTATGACTGATTTTGTGGTCCAGGTTCACATATTAACTTTAGGAAATTTACAAAATATCTTCATGGGACATGATCTTCACTTAATATCCTAATGATTTTTGCCATAAAAAGAAAAATTGATCATTTTGACCCAATACAATATTGTATTGTTGGCTATTGCTACAAATATACCCGTGTTACTTGGTTTTGTGGTCCAGGGTCACATATTAGAATGATTGAAGGATCATGTGATGCTTAAGACTGGATTAGTGTTGCTGAAAAATTATCATTCTTTGCTATCACAGGAATAAATTATATTCATTATTCAATAAACTGATTGATCTAGTCCACAAAACCAGTTTGAATTACTTGTTTACAAATCAACCCGCCACCAGAATTAGCATCCTGAAGTGGAAGATTATTAGTGAATAACAACTTAAATTATGGTTTGTTCATCAAACAAAGCTATAATGGAATAGAATATAGTTGAAAGGACTTTCATGTTGCTTTTTTCCCCCTAAGCTTAAAGCTCAAAGTATACTTCCATTTTGGTGTTAACGCTTATATGTACAGCAGAACTCAAATCCTTTCAAAATACTCAATTTGATAGTGTACGTAATCACAGTCAGTTGACACATATATGCTATAAAGTTTCATCTTTGTCCAGCGTCTGCATTATTTTTATGATGGACAAACATGCCTATGTAATCCCCTCACACAAGCACTCATCAACACAGCCATCTATTACTGTTGATCTGCTTACTATATTGATAGCAAAATTTATGTCAAGCACTCTGTATGCATACCGCGTACATATAAAACACAGTATACTTTGGGCTTAAAGCTGCAGTCTCCATTAAGTCTAACTGGAAAAGCAGATTTTCAAAAAGCAACCAGCAGTGTTTTAAAGTAGAAAGACAGTCAGAAGGATTTGGAATGACATGACAGAACTTGGTTAAATTTTAGAGTATGGAACACTATTAACTACACTCTAAAAAATGCTGGGTTAAAAACAACCCAACTTGAGTTATTTGGCAACCCGGTGCTGGGTAAATATTGGACAGAACACAAGCTGGCTTATTTTGACCCAACTGGTTGGGTTTAATGTTTTTACCAAACATGCTGGGTTATTTTATTTAAGTCAACTGTTGTTTAAAAATTATTATAGTGTTGATTTAAAATGGACTTATAAAAAAACACACAGAATTACTAGAGACAACAGCAATAATCAAAAGATAAACATTTATTATTAAGCAAGAACACATGGACAAAATACAAGACAAGTTTAATTTATTTGGGTGAATACCACATAGTTTACAATATTACATACATTTAAACTCGTTTAGCAAGCGTTTTAGACAAAAAAAAGTAACATTTAAAAGTAGCATTTTAATTTAAGTGTATTCAACCATTTTCTGTAATCGCTTTTTACCGAAATAGAGCTAATTCCTATGCCGGTGTGTTGCCAAAATCTGAGCTGGTGAAGGGCTGCTGTTCACCGGGGTAACTGCCAACTTCAGACAGAAGTACTCAATTTATATGTACTTGCGTTCGACTTGTAGATGAAAGATGCCATGACTGACTCCAAAACCCATAATAACCCATAACCTAAAGTCCATAAACAAACAGTACTGACATTAGAGAACGTATTTTAAAATCAGACTAAACTCAGTACAATAACGAATAAAATGTATATATTTTATGCAAGGCAAAAGGTATTTCCATCCTGCGATACAACCGCTGCTGTCGCAGCTGACTGGCATCTCGTCCTTATGTTGCGTTGCGTAAAATAATATAATTTACAGCACAGTAAAGACTTTATAAAAGAAATAAAATGTATACAAACCTTTATTTTGCTAAAGAAGTGCACCAAATCGGCGGCACTGAGAACCGCTCTCTCCTGTAGAGGACACAAAAAGCCCGCTCTGACTGTAATTCAGCATCTGGGCTGTTTCATCAGAGACAGGCTTAACTCAGCTGTTGTGTAGAAAAAAATAACCCAGCAACAAAAATGACCCATCAACTTAGTTACAGAAAAACTACCCAGCACCTAGGTAAAAAATATTAAAAATAACAGCATTTGGATTAAAAAAATAACTCAGCATTTTTTGGTGTAAATGTTTATTACCATGCATATTACTAGCATATTAATGCATGAACATATTCTAGATCCCCTAACCCTACCATACCTAAACATACAACAACTTCCTTGCTCACTTTCAGCAAGCAAATTAAGTGTTTACTGAGGGAAAACTGTTTGTAAATATACGTTACCTAATCTAAAGTGTCACCCAGAATTTATAGGTGAACTGTCCCTTTAACACACAAACAATGTAGAACTGAAAAGTTCAAAACCAAGCCAAACCGCATTATAATGTAGTGTATTGTGGAATTTCAGTTTGAGTCCAACGGAATTCCACCTGCCGCTGGGAATGATCGGCATCGATAACCACCTCCGTCGGCCTGTTACAATAGATAAAAGCTCAATTAGATTATGTCTCATTAGTCCGGATCGTATTCCAGCAGACTGTTACAGCTGGACAATGAGAACGCTTTCACTTTCTTAATCATTTTGGTTTTGATAAGGATATAGCAGTGGAGGTGAGGTTACAGGGGATGCGTGGTAATAAAGCCTCCGTTTAATAATGTAATCTTAAATTACAGTTTAATTACAGCCGCTTAGTCACAGGGGATGCCCCGTAATTCAATCACTGGCCTCCAACTACTGTATCACACAAAGCCTTATCGCAGTTTTAGCCTGGATATGAATAGCCTATTTCGGGACTGTGTAATTGGACTGAAGTCTCAGGCTGCACTGCTCTGGACTTCGCCAGTGGACCACTTATGGTCATCCGTTGCCTTTGTGTCCTGAAGATCATGGAGACAGTGGGAGGAGAGAGACAGAGAGAGAGAGAGAAAGAGAGAGACCACCAAGCTTTGTACAATTGTATCAAACACTCCCCAAAGAACACGGGCAATAGGAAGCAAGACGACTAGAAGGCATGGAAGGGTTTTTCTTTTCTCCCTCCCGTCCCCAGGTCAGAGTCCACGTACGCAAATCCAATTTGTCTTTTGTTTCCCGGCTCTGATTCCTTTAGAGACCCCATCCCATGGATTTTATGCAGCGAGGAAAATGTAATGCTTTTCATAAATTTCTGGAGGGAAAATTAGGTTTGCGGAAAGGCAACTTCATTTCGGCAGGGGCTTGTGCTCGCTCAGGCGGGCGGGCTGGTATCGGCCAGAAGAGGGGAGGCGCTGACGTGTTTGCCGAGTAGGAAGAAGAAATGAAAATCTGAACGCAGTAGCTGAGTCAGCGTGATTCACTCTGCCTGTTATTGCTCTCGCGCAGAGACAGCGCACTTCATAAGGTCCTCAGATGTCTCGGGTTCGAACACACTTCTAAATAGAAGCATGAAGCTCTCTGTCTCTCTCTCCCCAACCTGTCTCTGTCTTTATTTTCCCTTTTACTCTTTTTCCCCCCTTTTTCTTCAGCTCCTCTCCTCCCAAACGTGTCAGACAGGAAGTGCAGCCGTAGGGAGAGGTAAACAGATTCCTGTCAAAACTAGTGAGCGAAGAAAAATAAGAAGCGCACAGCACAACGCAACCTCTGACCCCTGCGCCGTCTGGTTGGCTGTGTGGGCAGGGGCGGAACAGACACAAGAAGCGCATGGGGCCAGGTGGGGCATGCTGGGAAGGCACCCCATTCTGGGAGCGTTTACACCAAAAGCTGGCTGACTGACCCCCCTCGCCTGCACTTCTACAGCACAGAACAAATCCATTTTCATGTCATGCTGTCACCACATCGGCCAGAACACATATCTGTGCCTGGACGTCCCTGACAGCACATTGCTGCAGGACTCATAAACAGCAATGGGCCTCTCGCCGAGAGCTCTATGAATGATAAATCTGACATGAGAACTCTCATCTTTACATGCGACATAAACACAGTCATATATGGCCACAAGGGGAAACGTAATGGAGGAACACAGTGGGAGTCGAGACTTCAAGCGCATCGTAGCATTATAAAGTGGCTGTTGAGATGGGGTTTGGCCTCCTTCTCTGTTCAGAGACAGAGTGATTTAATCTGAGCTCATCATGATGATCTGCTCCTGTGAGTTCCAGCCCCCTGGAAAGACTTTGAATGACAGCTGACACCTGCTTGCATAGGACTATGTAACCTCAACCCCCATGCTCCACATTACCCACTCAAACATACACAATCTATACTGACATATCTATACTACACACTATACTATACTGACATATTAGAGCCAAATGTTTTTACAGAATTTTGAGTATCTCATTTTGACACTCCATAATTTAGAAAATACTTAGAACAGACAGAAAACAATATATTTTTACAGTTTTGGGTGGAATAAAATGTTGTATAAAATCAAGCAAATTATATATTAACTGAAATCCTTCTGTAAAAACCTTCAGGACAGAGACAAGAATAAAAATGTAAAGTTTGGTGTGTGTTACTGTGCTATTGAAGTGGAGTTTTATGGCTCAGTGTAAGAAAAAAAAAAACTCATTTTGAGAAAACGGCCATTAAAAATATGTATTGTAATTGAAAGTGCTATAAAAGAAACACTTAACAGGGTCCTTTGGATGTTTTCTTTATACTATTCAGAAAAACACTTTATGAAAAACCAAAAAGCCCAAAATCTCAAACTTGACATGTGTATGAAAAAACCTGTGTTTTTGCCTGCAGTGTCTCCCCTTAATAAATGCTGTTCTTTTGAACTTTCCATTTCTAGAAAAAAAGGTTTCCACAAAAATATTAAGCAGCACAACTGTTTTGAACATTTGAGCACCAAATCAGCATACTGTGAATAAAAGATCATTTGACACCAAAGACTAGAGTAATGGCTGCTGAATATTCAAAACTTTTCAAGGCTTTGTCAGTCTTACAAAAGTACAGTTATATACATTTCTTTCAATTTCAATTCATTTTAATTCTGGTTTCTAACATTCAAATTCTTGCAATTTTGCATCATGTTTGCTACCTCAATTCAAATTCAGGAACTGAAGTTTATTTTTAAATGCATTCTCAGTTCATTTCTGAATGGAGCACCCTGATGTGTACAGCAATTGCCCCTCAGACCAGCATGGTGCCACTATGGGATGTGATATTATTTGTATGTGTGGGAGCACACTGTACATGAAAAAAAAAGTCGAGCTAAAGTGGTTTGAAATATCACAGCTCGTGAATGGCTGTCATTCCGCAGGTACTCCGTAGTGTTCTTTGCTGTCAGACGACCCAATACGCTGTGAAGAAAATCCCTATCTTACTTTCTCTCTCTCTCTCTCTCTCTCTCTCTCTCTCTCTCTCCTTCACACGCATGGACGCGCTCGGTCACTCTCACAGAACTGCAGCAGGTCTTGGGCCTCATAAAGCATCAAAATCAATTTGTTTTAAAAACACGTTTTTCAGAAACTTATTAGGCGCTTTAGAGATATATCATACACCTTCGACCCGCAAAGGATGAAAAACGGCAGGTGCAGCGGCAGCCCATTTCTCTAGCCGTGCACGGAGCTGCCGCAGCCCTGCCGCTGGGGAGCCGTAAAACAGGCGCACAGCCCCGGCAGGGCCCGGCGGCGGACGGCACGCTCGCTCTGCTACCGGCCCTGCGCCCGCATAAATCAAGATAATTCTCTGCAAGCCTTGAACTCTGACCTTACCACAATTCATGGGGACGTCAGCAGCAGCAGCAACCGTGGTGGAAAGAAGGAAAGGAGGGAATGGGGATAGGAAGAAAAGAAAGGAGAGAGATAGAAGAGAGAGAGAGAGAGTCCATTGGTGGGGCAATGCATAAACGAGTTGAAGAAAAAAAAGAGGGGGGTTACTGAGATTAGTCACCATCCAGATTGGGCCCCACTGCATTTAAATGGTCCCTCTTTATGAGCCATTTATCTTCCACTCTGGCCATTTTCATTACACCAGAAAGCAAGTCGCAGCTACCAGCTGGATTCTACTGCACACTGAAAATTAATAACCTCCCCCCTTCAACATCCTCACAGCCTTTACTGTCTTACCCTCTAGCTCGCAAACACGCCACCCATCCCCCCGCTCCTTCTGAAGGTCCCTGCATATATGCAGGGTGGAAGTGCTCTCTCAGGTTTTGTGGCTATTTGCATCCTTGCATCTCCAGCAGTCTTTCAATTTTCTCCACTCTCTTAGCTCTTTGCCCTCACCTCCTCAACCTGCTCCCTCAATATCTTGCCCCCTCAACACAAACAATTCATCCTGGTCTTTTAAAATTGTCCCAGCTTCTCTGTGCTGCTGGGAGAAGGAAATAAAAAAAACAGGGTGAGTACTTTCATTAATTCATTTGCCCTGGTTTCTTTTGCTCTTGTGTATGCAGAGGGGATTGACCCCCTTGGCTTGCTGGAAGAGCACAGTGAGATGTGCCATTTTACTGCCAGTTTTGGTAATACAGACATGCTCGATGTACTAAAGAAGGGCTGTAAGCCAAGTAAATGGGCTGGGTTACAAAGTGGTCCAACCTGTGCTCAACCACTGATATAAATTTGAGAAGTAAAGCCCATCCGTGGACAGGAATGCAGCCTGAACTCTGCTTTAGGCCAAAGCAAGCAAGCCAACTGAATTCTGATGTCATGTTATGATGTACAGTATCTTTTCAATACCTCAGCTCAGTTCAAATGCATGAGCTGCATTTGCAGCTGACTTCTAAGACACCATCCTAACTTGGAATCATGGAATCTTGCGAGTGATTGATTTGGAACTCTAGTAGCAACAAGCCTTGTTCAGACTGTCAGCCCAAATCCAATTGTTTTGCAAATCTGAATGAAATACAAACATATTTAGATATATTTAGGCAATAAACTACATGAAATCCAATTTTTGCAAATCCGTTTCGAGCTACATTCATATGTGGTTTCGAAACCTATTCAAATCGCATTCCTGTAAATCTGTTTCAGTTCGACTGGTCAGATCGGATTTAGTGTAGCTTTTTTATGTTCTTACAGCATGTAAAATGTAAATATATCAGATGTTTTTTGGTACAAAACATAATGAATGTCATCGCAGAAACAAACTTGTGTTGTTGCGAACTGCAAGTCAAGCGTAAAAAGACAAAATACTGCTAGTATACGCACCTCTTCGAGTTTTGAAACCAGTGGAGACGGCAACACAGAATGAAGTTGCACAGCCTGCTTTTTGCTTTTCTGCCACTGCCTTATTAGACAAAATGTAATGTAATACTGTATATATGCTAAGCTAACAGCATGAAAGTCCATTTTTAATTACACTTAATTATCGAAAATAATTTTCAATATTTAAACATAAAAATAGAATAAATCAACATTCTCTTGCTTCATCTGCCATCTTGCATGTTTTTTTTCTTTCACTGAGCTTCACAATGCATTCTGGGTTTGCCTTCTCTTTAAAGGATATATACAATGCTGAGTTAGGCTAAAGTCAGAGATTGTCTTACTATAGGGAGATGAGAGGGTCTGTATTACTTGCTATTGGAGAAATAGAGCATAATGGCTAACTTGGATCACATGTTCCTTAATAACCAATCACATTACAGCCTTGGCGTCATTGAACTTCAGTCAGACTTGTGCGACACTCATTTGCCGTTACGGATACCATAGGAAGGAATGAGAAGTGCCATAAGCTGAATCCCACCTCTCACAAAAAGTCAGTGACTTCTCTTATAAAACAGCATTTTTTTCGCGGTAAAAAAAAATAGTTTAGTAGCAGTTGAGGATTCAGTGCCTTGCTCAAGGGACCTCAGTCGTGGTATTGAGGGTGGAGAGAGTGCTGGATATTCACTCCCCCCACCTACAATCCCTGCCGGACCTGAGATTCAAACCCGCAAGTCCGACTTTCTAACCATTAGGCCACGGCTGCCCCCGATTCGGCTGTCGATTCATTAAATGATAGCCGTTTCCTCCAAAAAGCTGTTTATTCAGCATTATTTTATTCGGCTAATGGTTGCAGGCTTGCCATCTAGTGGCTTTGCTAAAGTGATGTGTCTTAGTAGGCAGAATGATTAATTCTTTTACCTTGTAGAAAAAGTCTTAATTTTCTTATGACTTGTAACCATGTAGTTTGCAGTACAGTACAGTACAGTACAGTAGTTAAACTACATTTAAAGCTACTGCTTTGAAACGAACAAAAAACAAAACAAAACAACAGTTACACTACAAGCTTGACTCAAAAAGCTGCATTAAACTTACTTTATGGAGCAACGTGTTTTTTTTTTTTTTTTTTAATAAATAAGCATAATAACCAATTATATTATTACTAATTTAATCAGAGTAAATCTTTCCTGCGAGAAAACTTTTTATTTTATGAGTAGGTGATTTTGTATGAATTCGCACAAAAATGTATGACTTTCAGTAGAAAGGTAAGCATGAAGGTCCACTCACAATACCAGTATAGATTGTATGAAAACATACAAATTAAATCATGGTATGTAGTAATATTCATATGAGTTAGGGTTAGGCCACCAATTTGCCAAAATGATGGTACTTTTTTTAATAAAGTACAGTATAAACTTGAATGAGTATGTAAATGTGTACTAAATACAACAAAAACTGCTAATTTGCATCCAAATCGAAAATTTAGTACATTACACAGGGACTTGAATCTGTGAAATATTTTTAGGAATCTGTTCATTTGAGGGATAGTTCATAAAGGGATAATTCACCCAAAAAAAAAAAATCCTGTCATTATTTACTCACCCTCATACCGTTCCAAACCCGCAGACCTTCGTTCATCTTCAAAATACAAATTATGATATTTTTGATGAAATACAAGAGCTTTCTGACCCTGCGTAGACAACAACATAACTACCACGTTTAAGGCCCAGCAGAGAAAGATGCACGTTGTGCAAAAAAACTTTGTAAACATGTTTGAAGATTTTGACAGCGAGGATGACTTGCAATTTTTTGCCTAGCCTTATTTATTTAAACCAGAATATACAGACGATGAACGAAGAGAAATTGATGTTCTATGTCGGTAGAAATCTCGTAGATTCAAAAAACTGGTTAATGGTTGAACCATGGATGTCACAAGGACTTTTTATATGATGTCCTATATTTAGTACCTTTCTGGGCCTTGAACGTGGTAGTTGTATTGCAGTCTATGCAAAGGTCAGAAAGCTCTCAGATTAAAAAAATATCTTAATTCGTGTTCCAAAGATGATTCAAGATCTTAGAGGTTTTTAATGACATGAGGATGGGTAATAAATGACAGAATTTTAATTTTTGGGTGAACTATTCCTTTAATGAACCAATTCACTAGAACCAATTCACTATGAAAGTTTTCAGTGCTACATATGAGACAAAGGGCCATTTAAGACAAACAGATTCTCTAAAATTAAGGCTACATTAGAGAGAGAGAGAATAAAAAAATTGAAAAGCAACATAATGTGAAAATAGCAGAACTATTGTCACACTAGTGTAGTTAAGTTAGTAGTGTTGATACTTCTAGTTACTTACTCCCTAACAATGTCATACAATGCTTAAAATGCTGCCTCTGAGGGATGATTTTGGAAGTGAGTACTTATGTGAAGCCTTCAATGAACTCAAATACATCATCTGACCCTAAATATGCTATGGTGAGTCCTGACACCAACCCATGTCAGCCAACTCCCAGCCTGCTTCCACAGCTTCCCTGCAGAGTTAAAAGCTCACCCAGTCTAGCGGACACTCACAGGTTCCCCGAGAAAAGCGAGAGCGTGACCTTCAGTTGCTGTTTATCTGAGCTTCATCTGCATGACATCACGCCTGCTGCCGTGATCTCCACACTGGGGCGCAGGCAGATGGAAATCAATGGAAGTGCTGCTCACATCCAAGCCAGCATGTAAATCATTCGGGCTGTTTAAACAGCTCTGGCGGCGGGGCGTAAGAACCTCAGCCTGCCTGCGGGCACGGAACTGTCTGAGAGCTTCTGCTGACCCGACCGGTCGCAGGTCCCATGCCCACGTTGCCCGATTGGTCGAGTGCCGCCCCATTGAGAGGGGCTCAGAGAAGTTGGGTGACCCAGATGGTCTGCATCAGGTCTAGAGAGAAACGAAGAGGCAAGGCCCGAGTCAAAAAACCTCCATCTTTCTCTCCTCTCTGTCTCTGCGTCATTCCCCCATCCCTATCTCCCCTTCGCCGCTGAACCTTCAGGCTATCAGCGCTGCACTTCTGCATCAGCAATTCAAAGAGACAAAGGAATGAAAACAATCTTTGGAACTCCATGAGAAGAGCCAGAGAGAGAGAAGATGAAGGTAAATAAAAGCCAAAGCTTGATGACGCGCAGAACAAAGATGGTCCTCTGTACGAGTTACCGTGGGGACGGTGTTTGTGTTGAGGGGTGGCCGCGTGTGCCTTTTGTCCCCCCACCCCTTTACCCCCCCAAAGGGGAGCTCCAGGGAGCCGGTCGATCAATACCGCAGCCATTCCTCCTGCTCACCGGGGGAGCCGACCACACCGACAACACACCACTTCTCTTTCATGAGACTTGCCACAGAAGAAGAGAGGGAGAGAAAAGATGAGTGAAAGAGAGAGATGCCTTTGGTGGAGGGGGGTGTCCTGAGACACAAAGGCTGGAGAACGAGGGGCTAAGGGTCCGAGCCCCCGGCGCTCGAAGAGGAAACAGTACAAAGTGCACCTGCGTGCAGGCATTTTATCTATGCAGGCCCGTTTTAACAGCGTAGAGAAACTTTCCAAGCCCCTCGGTCGTGTTTAAAGTCAAAACATTTCAGACACTTCTTTTTACGTCTTACTTTCTCTCTCTCCCTTCTGTTTGGAAAATAAACATTCTTCTCCTTTGGGAGACGCCCCGCTGTGCCCGAATATTGTAAGTAGTAAAATTCCAATTAGCTAATGACCAAAGCCATTGACTCATACCATATCGACCGCATATATGTGTGTTTAAGTGTTTGCGAGAACACCGTAAATGAGTATTTGTGTGCACACACTTTCGCCTTGTTCCATTCCCAGCTCTACCTCCTCTTTTTCAACAGTCTCAACCAAACACAGAGAGCTCATTCAGTCGGGATGTAATGCTCTCTGCTGTCAGGGTCTTCGAGGAAACCCCTGTACGCACACACACACACACACAGCAAACGACTGAGTAGTCCAGTCCAGTGCTACACACCAGATTATATTTCATGGCTTGCTCCGGGAAAGATTAGTAGCACTGTACCACTGTGTTTGGCAGCTGGAATGTAGAGCACCGCTGCTTGACATACTGAGGACACTCTAGCACAAATAAAGAGTCATCTATAAAAGCTCAGTGTGTCTTCTGTAATATAGGTATTCAATAACAGAGTATATAAGGCCATAATTAAAATAATAAGCCTTTACAAAGCTGATGATTTGCAACCAACTGTAATGAGCAATGAAGGGGAAGCCTAACGTATGATTAACTGCCTCATAAAACATGAGTCGTACTTCACAGGTCTGCTTTTCTTATATGAGTTAATACTGCCACTTCATTTTACTTAGCTTGTCTAGGCATTATATTCACTCTATTCATATTTTACTCCACCAATTTCTAGTTTTGGAATGTACTTACAGTATTTGTCTTACTTGCTTAAAAGATTAGTTCCATTCTGGAATAAACATTTCCTGACAATTTACTCACCCCTTTGTCATCCAAGATGTTCATGTTTTTCTTTCTTCAGTTGAAAATAAATTAAAGTTTTTAAGGAAAACATTCCAGGATTTTTCACCATATACAGTAGTGGACTTCAATTGGAGCCAATGGGTTGAAGGTCCAAATTGCAGTTTCAACGCAGCTTCAAAGGGCTCTAGTGAAAAGTTCGTCATAAAAAATAAAATAAAATAAAAAAAATGACATATAGGCGGAAGGACCGACCCATAAGTGAATATGCAAAAAAAAGTCAAATGCCTTATATAAAACAAGGTAAAACTATGATGTCGGATGATTTTGAAATTGGAGGAGAAAATGATATGGAGTTTTTCACCCCATTCTACCTTTTTGAAACAAAGTACACAGATGAAGAACAAACTATGCGTGACCTTTCCAACATGATTACGCAATGTGTGAAGTCATGGCCAAGCATCGTAGGGCTAGTGCAAGACAAGCATTTGTGGTTAAAAAGTATATAAATTGTAATATAATTTTTTTAAATGAACAATTGTTTTGCTAGATAAAACCCTTATTCCTCGGCTGGGATCATGTAAAGTGCTTTAAAGCTCCACTGAAACTGCAATTTGGACCTTCAACTCGTTGATTCCCATTAAAGTTCATTATATGAGAAAAATCCTGCTGTTTTCCTTAAATTCTTTTCGACTAAAGAAAGTTGAAGAAACATTTTTTTTAGTCTGGCCTTTGAAGTAGCGAAAGTTTAATTTGGAAACCTTTTACAATGTTGTTTTTACTTGTGTCTAAGTTTGTGTGTGTATTTTATTTGTTTTCTTAATTTTGTGAAGCACTTTGAGCAACAACGTTGCATTTAAATGTGCTATATAAATAAATTAAGTTGAAGTTGAAGTCATGAACATCTTGGATGACATAGGGGTGAGTAAATTATCAGGAAATTTTTATTTTGGAAGTTAGCTAACCCTTTAACTATTAGGTCTCTGGTTTTAGGTACATTTTTATCATTGGTTAATTATGGAAGCCTTTTCTGCAAAATAAGCCATAATTATAGCCCAAAACACTGAAATTATGAGATACTAAGTTATAATTATGAGATTAATGTAAAAAATATGTCAGAAATTGAAATTCTGTTATTATGTCTAATAACTAAACTCTGCTTTTGTTTTTAAACTCTATGACTTTTTGTCATAATTTTGACTTTGTCATAATTGTTTTTTATCTCATAATAATGACTTAGTATCTGATCATTTTAATTTTACACATTTCACTTTTGTGCATGACATGGGCTATTTAAATCAGAACATGGTATTGCAAAATGAGCAGCATATGCATTTAACAGTCAAATGCATTACATAATGAAACACCAGAACCAGTTTATTTCCATATTTACAGACAATGTGTTATAAAATATGAATGTTTTTCTCTCCAACTGTCACTCTATTGAATTTTAAACTTTTTTTTTTTTTTTTTTCAAAAGTTCATCAAGCCTTGAAAGCTGTGTGAAGATAAATATGGCTGCATTCCACCAACCCTCACAGCATGACACGCACAGAATGAGGGAATGACATGTATGCACACACACATACAGCAGGGTGCTTCTGTTCTACTTACATTTACAATCTGAAGAATTTATGTATCAATGCTGTGTTTACTAAGCGCTAGAATAGATTTATTTACTTTTGCCAAAGTGTTAGAAAATCGAAATCTTCAGCAACTGAAGTGGGATGTAGCATCAATGGCAGGGACAGAACTGAACAACTTAGAATCTGTATCACATTACACTTATAAAATATTAGTATGTCTGTGTGAATTGATTTTCAGTTTTTCTGTGTTACATCAGCTGCCTTCTCTCTGTGCAATGCTAATTTTATAAATATGATGCAAATTAAACTATCCAGTTATGTAAGTTATAATTGAATAAGAGATGTACAAGTACAGCTTTTCCAGCAGAAAAACAAGGGTTTTTGAATGAAAAAAAAAAAGAAAAAAAAGTAGTGGACAAAATGTAATTTACGGCCGCAGTAAATCTGTTAATTTACAGTTCTGAATGAATTTGATCATTCCTTTAACTCATACATGCAAAAAAAAAGATGAACTGCTCAGTCACGCTAAAGACCAAACAGTACACGTGTTTACTGTTACTGGGTTATGGGATAGAAAACATCTTTAGCTCCGTAAAAAAAAACAACAGAAGTCAATGGAAAGTCCCCACTTTGGTAGAAAAACAAATATGTGACTGTGTGTGCCCTTTCTGGGCAGTGTTATGATGATTGTTTATGAGTATTAGCCACAGTGGGTCGGCCCAGTATTTTGCTCTGATCTCCACTGCACATGTGCATATCCACATACATACACAACTCGTCTGGTCGACCTCTCTTCACCGGTGAGTCACAGTGCCAGCAGGAGCCTGCTTCTTCCCAGAACTCCCTGCTGACTGTTTCTGACAACAGCAGAGAGCAACAGAGTGATCAGAGAGACAGAGAGGGGGGGAGAGAGAGAGAGAGCGGGAAGATGACAGGATGAGAGGAGAGTGAGAAAATAGCACAGCGGACAGAAGTGTCTGTCAGAGTTGATGAAAAGATGTAACGAGAGCAATAGGGTTCGCAACAGTGTCGTAGACCAAAGTATAATGCACACTAGCACAAACATACAAGCATCATCATGCCAATTCAAACTGACACATGCCCTCTCAGTCTGCTGAGCCACAGGATTTTGAATGAAACTTCTAAATATCTTGTAAAATTAGGGTGCACAATTATTTGTTGGTAAAAAAGCAAAGTGTTTGTCTAAAATGTGTAAAACTTGTTAAAAAGCCACAGGGTCATTCCTGTTAGGCAAGACATTTTCATGTCCCTATAATACAGTATGTGTCTTGAAAACTGGCAATTTAAGAAACATTTTGTTTTTCATTCTATAATCATTCCTCTATTAAAAATGTTTAATGTTAAAAATTGTAATTAGTTGAATACCCTGTATGTAGCGCTGAAACCCTATTGTAATTGTTAGAATGACCAAGGATCAGCAAACTCCATGTAAAACTGACCAAACTGTAAGTCGTAAAGACTTGAAACTTGGAGGGATGGTAGTACTCACACCATCTACAATGTCACCAAGGCTCACTAAAATAGGCCTGATGGGGGCGCTACAGCGATCAAAATACAAAATCGCTCATAACTCCTAAACTGTTTGCCGCTGACTCATGTGTCTTATGTCATTGGAATCCTTCGTTCACGCCGGACAAAACACAAGCCTCTGATTTGGCTACATTTTGAGGTATTTTGCATTTTTTGAGAAACCTGTCTATTCTCTGGAGAGTGAATATTAATATTTATCAAAACAGAATGAGATATCTTCGCCAAACTCGCAACGCATAAACAAGAGCTGAATCTGAGGTCACATGAAAAAAGTTGCAGAGCTTGTCCACTTAGTAGCGCTATAAGAGGGAAAAATTGTAAAAACTGCCATAACTATGCAACCGTTTGTCCTATTGACATGAAATTTGGCACACAACATCTTGATCCAAAGTGCCACAAGTGACTATAAGGACATTTAAGTATCCAAATAAACATGGCTGCCATAGACCAATGAACTTTGAGCACCTATCAGACCAGGTATACAGAGGTCGAATGGAACGAAACTCGTGGGCCTGTTTGACTCACGACCCTAAGAGTCTGTGAGAAATTTGAAAAAAAATTGGCCGCTGAGGGGAAATATTGCATTTTCCAAGGGTGTTAACAATTATATATTGTGTGTTTTTTCACACATACACATGGTATTAATATCATATGACATAACTCCTCATTCCAAACTTTACCAATTTTTAAATGATTAAGAAAATGTAGAAAACCTACTTTTGTGAACTAGTCCTAGGTTTTTCACTCAATCTGGTAAAAAAAAAAAAAAAAAAAAAACTCAGCAGTACAATTCTCTGGACTCTCTAGGTCAATAATTATCAGAAATGTTGAAATTTACCCTTTGGGAAGCTATAAAGGGGTCATTTAGAAAAGGGGCCTGTCCACATATACCCAAAAGCCTATAAAGCCTAAACGAAAACTCAAAACTTTATGAAACCTGCTGAGCACATGTGACAGATGATTCTAAACAAGCATGCAAAGTTTTAGGGAGATCGGACCACATTGCTATAAAAGTCATAAATGTTTAAAAAAACCAACAAACAAACAAAACAAAAACAAAAACAAAAAACCACACACACACACACACACACAAAACACACACATCATACTTCTATGGTAAATTCTTTGGCTTTTGAAATATCCTTTTAACCACTCCCAGAATTACATCATCCTCCAGGAAGTGACATCATGCAATAGCACAACTTTTAGAAAGTAACCATTTTATGAATAAAGTGATGTTTAAAGAAACATCAATTAACACATTGAATTTAACATTCAATTTTGACGTAAAAACACTGAAAATAGTTTTTAAATAGCTTTCTTGTAAAACATACTCTAATAATCTTTGTTTTTGTTTACAATGTTTTTTTTTTACAGCGCATCATGTTAGATAAAATTACAGATAGATAGATAGATAGATAAAATATTATTTTAGCCTACAATATCAAGACAACAACAATAATACACATTTTAACATTTAATTTTAACAGTTTTAACAGTTTTTTTTTATTTTTTTTATTTAGGGCACCATAATAGACAGAAGTATGACTGGAGCCCCTTAAAAACACATCTACACATTCTCGAACACATGGATTTCTTACAGATTACATCGTATGCATTCCATTAGGATTCTATTAGGCCTTTGATTGTGGCAAATGGAAATTGATCAGTGATTAAAATCCTTAGCGGTTAATCCAATCAGTCAATCAGTACTGACTGGTATGTTACAGAAGATCTGGTGATCTGTCTCCAACTGTAACACTCACTTCACAGGTCTGTGTTGCCATTATCATAGATCTTAGGTAAAATACTGTGTTTATTATGGCCATATTTTAACGTTTTAAGCCATAACAACATATTTTTTATGGCTCTGATAGGCTCTGATAAGAAATACAATATAAATAGATTAAGCTGTCTTTAAAGAATGATGAAGAAGAGGTTTCCCACTTCTCTGTCTAGATTTGTGTGTGTTCTGGTCCAGGTTTTGAATAATAGTGCTGGTCCAGACCTTGGCTTTGCTGCACTGCTGGACAGCCTTTAATTTATAGACCAATTTATAGGTTTCTGTAGAAGACAAGATACAAAGATCTTTTCAATGCCCTTCTATTGCTGATGTACTCACTCAGTCACCGTAAAACTTTGACTCCCTCTCTCCCTCAAAACATACACATCTTCAGTCATAACTCCTAAATAGATGACTGCCGGCAGAAAAACAAAGAAGACTAAAAATAAAGCCAGAGGAATAGCAATGAGGGACAAGTCAGTTCTGTTGATCCTGACAAAATATTAATACTTTTTTTTTTAATATCTATCAAAAATATTTTTATGCCAATTATGAATGGCACTTTCCAGTGATTGGGTGGAACTAATGCATTGGATGGAAAAACTGCTAACGTTTAAAGGGACAGTTCACCCAAAAATGAAATATCTGTCATTAATTACTTACCCTCATGCCGCTCCAAATCTGTAAGCAACTTCGTAACACAATTTAAGATATTTTTGATGAAATCTGAGAGCTTTCTAAGCATAGACAGCAACGCAACTGACATGTTCAAAACCTAGAAAGGTAGTAAAATAAAGTTAAAATAGTCCATGTGACAACAGTAATTTTATGAAGCTATGAGAATACTTTTTGTGTGCAAAGAAAACAAAAATAATGACTTTATTCGACAATTTCTTCTCTTCCATGTCAGTCTTTGCCATGCATTCACGAGAAATCCATGACGTGTTGTGCTGCTGACGCAGGAGCCAGTGCTCTTGAATTTCATCAAAATATCGTAATTTGTGTTCTGAAGATGAACGTAAGTTTTATGGGTTTGGAACGACATGAGGGTGAGTAATGAATGACAGAATATTCATTTTTGGGTGAACTAACCCTTTAACAAGAATTGATTTGTTGCATTCAGTCATTTAATTCAACCTGAATATAAAACTGGTAGCTGAAATGCAAGAACATCAACAGTCAGTGCTAAAAAGCAGCAAAATATTTCTCCAAGGAAAGGAATGATTAACAGCATGCCAAAATTGTACTATTATTATTATTATTATTATTATAAAAAACATGCTTTAAAAAAATGAAAATATATCCTCTAAATCAAAATCATGTGATACAACATGCAGAAACATAATGTATGATGTTTGTTAAAAAAAAAAATAAAAATAAAAATAATAAAAATAAACTATATTTCTTACCTTTAAACACACACAAATCTATTATAGCCAAATATGTATTAGAACTGTACGGAAAACATTTTATTCTTTTTTGTTTTACTTTGTAAAAGATTTTTTCCATTTCTTAATCACGGACACACTTGTTTGTCACTGACCCACACAATTAAATTTAGCTTTCCATTACCTTTTACATTTTCCAGTCTGCAATCTGTCAATGCCCAGAGCTAAAGTTATAGGTGCTCAGGACGTTATCGACCAGAAGAGTTCCACACTAACACCTACCCAAAACCACCTGCCAAGTGCTGCACACACACTTTGTAATGAACGGGCATTGTTCTTACTCCATAAACTTGTCAAACCTTCCTCATTTCACCCTCTCGTCTCCTCACCAAAGTTTTTTTTTTTTTTTCTTCAGAGAGCAGTTAATAAATACATCAAGATAAAAAGTGCTGTGCTATTAAAATGGAGAGAGATGAAATATGGATGAAGAGATGGAGCTTCAGGTGTGTCAGATGTGATTTAATATAGTTGTGGCGGCAGCGCCCGGGGAGGGAGAGATTACCGCGGGGACGGCGGACAGACAGCGTGACATTTGACCCCGTGGAGCAGGCGTACCGCGTATAGTGCTGAGCAGAGCTGTATGGATCCAGGGAGGGAGGAATGGATTTACTGATCAACACCCACATCAATCTGCCTACAGTCTGCATGTGTTGGTGTACGTGTGAGCGAGAGAAATGTGGTGTTTGTGCTTGCTTGTTCACGGATGTGAAATCTTTTAGTGTTTAACAGAGGCTGTTTTAATGAATGCCTGATTTCTGGGTGGTTTTATGTGTGTAATGATGTCAGACTCTAGGACCTCATTTACACCTGGAATTAACATCTGTCTGATCTGATCACAAGTGGACTGCACTAAACACAAGTGTAAATGAGGTACAAAGTGGAAACACATTGGATCACTCAAACTATTTTTTTTGGAGGTGGCAGGAATTACATGTGGCCACATCTAATTGCAGTGTAAATGTTAATGTTTCCTTGACATTAATGTCCTTGACATCATCTGAAGGTCAAATACTCACATGACTGAATCAAAAATCCTGTTGTCACTGTTGTTAGAGTCTGTTATAACAGCCATACAGGTAGGATCATCACATTGTTTCCCCCCCCTCAATACTGTACTTCCTGAAAGGCAACAGAAAACATATGTAACTTTTGAGGGAGAGATACCAGTTTAAATTGTAAATAAATTATGCCTAGAAACTAAACTAAAATTACTTAACTTCAATACATGAGCATTTCAGTAACCATTAATATACACACCAGGTTGTTTGCAATATTTATCACAAAAAAGGATGTACTAACTGTCCATCTAATTGTTCAAAAATACTAAAATATAATACTTTGTAATATTTGGTATTGTATTTGTCATTTTTCAAAGAGATAATGCTAGAAATATTGACACACTGACTGCTGAACACGTTTTATTGTGATATTGCATTTATACAAGAGTTTGATGGCACGAGTGTGTAAATACATAAGAAACAACAACAGAGTGTGTTAAAATCCCACTTTTGTGCAAACTACTTCCTTCCGCTGTGATTCAAATCACAGTTTGACAGTTTAACAGCTGAGCCTAGCTTTCGTTACTAATTTGAAAATGTCAGTTTAGAACTAGTAAGGAATGAACGTTGAGTTTCTTCATCGAAAGCTTATTGTATTACTATATTTAAAACTCATTGCATTGTGAAGAGTATTGTGAGAGATAGATGGACTGAGCGAGTGTGATTACCTGTATCTGACACAGCATTCATTCTTCAGCTCAATCTCATATTCAAAACATTAGATTGAATATCCGCTGAGGAAAGCAATATCTTTGTTGTACTATCTTTTCATCTGTTAAGGGTGATTTTTGACAACAGTGCTGCTCAATGCGTTTGTTGGCAGCAAGGTGTTGAAAGTAAAAATAAGGACTCCCTAACCATCAGGCCACGGCTGCCTCCTAAATAACTTTCTTCCTTACAACACTGTATCAGTCTCTTTCAATATAAAGTCTTTACTGCTGACTCATGAATAAAAACAGTCTCTTATCACCATGTAATAGCAGAATAACATAACTAAAGTCACCATCAGTAAACACAGATCATTTCCCAATACCAGATACTATTATTAAGTGCTACTATTATTTATATAAAATATTATTTATTAAATAATACAATTTAATAAACAAACTAAACAGCCAACATAGAAGTTGCTAGGCAATTCAGTCAAAAATACAAAGGCAGCGCTCTGATATCTAGCATTAGATGGAGAGATTTTGCCCTCAAAACAGATTAATGAGACCAAAGACTATCTGTTAGATTTACCCAAAACAAATTATATCTCACGTTTAAGCACTATCAAGACATCAGAGCCTCCTGGCCAAGGTGAGGTTGCTCTCAGTGGGTTCATGAGCACTAAACGGCCACTGGCCATCTGGAGCTCACATATCTGAAAACAATGAAGCACATTCTCAAACAGATTTTATCTTTATTAACAAACCGCATATTTGAACTCTAAACAAGTACATTCTTACCTAAAAAAAAAAACTCTCAAAACTACATTCCATGACACAAAAACAGTATTACTTGCTAAAATTTGGGCGTCTGCCACGACACTCATGGTGAAATGGAGTTCTGATATATCACTAGAATATCACACTCCTCTCAGCCAATTGGATTTGAGGACCAGAAAGAACTGTTACTGGGGGCAGTAACATTATTAGTAAAATAATAAAAATAACAGTTTTCTGTTTTAATATACCTTAAAATATTATTTATTCCTGTTGTGCAAGCTGAACTGTTCAGCCATTACTCCAGTCTTTAATCTCACATGATCCTTCAGAAATCATTCTTATTGTTATCTATATGGTGATTTATTATCAATGGAAACAGTTGTGCTGCTTAATATTTTTTTGGAAACTGTGATACTTTTTTCAGAATTCTTTGATGAATAAAAAGTTAAAAGAATAGCATTTATTTAAAATAGAAATCTTTTCTAACAGTGTAAGTCTATATACACATATATACTATGGTAGAAAACTGGTAGAAATTATCACAAATGTGTGATTTATGGAGGTGCAAATGTACTGTATGTTATTACATGTTTATACCATATATCACAGGTCACTTTCCTGCTGGGAAAAACAACAACAACAACAACAACATTATAGCCTGGGTAAGCTAGTCTTTAGCTGGTTTAGCTTGTCTCTGGTTTAGATGGGCAGCCAGCTGCTCCTCCGGCCTGACTAGTTGAATAGTGTCCAAACCCCTACATAAAAACAGTCCAACCTGATCAGGTTTAGGCTGGTTAAAGGTGTTTCTTTTATACACTTATATCCACACACATTTTACAATAAAGCAATGAGATGCAGGTGGGTTTTTATTGTTATACTACATATAACAGAACAGTTAAAGAATCCTAAACACGTTTTGTTTCCAGCTCCAAAATGGAAACAAAGCTCCCGGGCAACTAAACATCAGAGTTATGCATTAATCTTGTTTAACTTAAAACAGGATTTCTGAAACTAAATAGTATTTGAGAGGAATTACTAATATTAGATTTATTGAGAGTTCCAAGTATCCCTGCTCTCCCTTAAGTGATGCATTAAGCCATGACATCAGAGCCTGATCGGTGGTCACCAGAGATGCATTTGAGACGCCTGTTAGTAGGAGTTGTAAACAGGCCAAGACATTTAATCACATCTTCTTAATGTCAACAGCTTATCTTAACCTGTGTACGACCATTTTTTTAGCGTATTGCTCATGTCCTTGTTGCAACACAGTATTTAAGATGGATTTTCCAGGACTTCTTGACAGCCATCATTTACTTTCTCTCTCTCTCCCTTCCCCCATCCCTCTTTCTCTTCTTCCTCTCTCTCTGTTAAACTGTCTGTACATGAGCATCTCTATAATCTAACACCACCCAAAAATGATAAATATCTGGGCTTGTTTAGCGGCGTGTGTATGTGTGTGTGGTTTTGGCATGGGACAGGCAGGCTAAGAAGGATTGCAGAAGTGTCCTCTGTAAGTGCTGAGTCGTCATTATGCAGCATCTCTCGGCTGTCACGCTTTTAACCCCATCATTAAAGGCGGTCTGTAATATATGCACAGAGCAGGTCAGAGTGGCAGTGTTAAAGCAGTCACTGAACGTTTGCTCTCCTTCTGCTGTGTCCTGTATTTTTTTTCTTCCTGACACCAACCTGAATGTCTTCTCAAAGCACTTTGCCATGTTTTCACCCTGACAACCTGCTGAACAGATCTGGTTAGAGAGGCTTACATGTTATTCGCAATCAAAATGAGCATATAAAGGTCTGTAAGTCAGAAGAGTTTAAAGACCAGAAACTGTAGACCTAGTGAAGAAATGTTACTGAGGAAATCTTACGGCCTTCTCAGAACAAGTCTGATTTGACCAAACATATTCAAAAACAAGTTTTTTAAACAACAACTGAATAGTCTGAATAGACTAAATAGAGTATTCTAAAGAAATGCCAGATACCTGAATTAATTATTCAGCATACAAACAATAAAAAACGAATTAAGATTTATTCTTAAAGGACTGGTTTTCCCTGTTCCCCTTTTAAATTTGTGTTTCACATCCAACTTGAACAAGGCTGTGTTTCTCAGTAAAAATCACAGAGTAAATTTCCTACAGTTTTATTTTATTTATTTATTTGATAACTCAAGGTTAAAATTCAGAGAAATAAAATAACTCTCAGTTGAATAACTGAAAAATTAAATTGTCTATGTACTATTGTACTATTTAAAATAAGTTTATTTTATTTATTTTATTTTTGAAATAAGTCTCCTATGCTTACAAAGGCTACAATTATTGCTGTAAAAAAGCAGTACTATTGTGAACAATTAACACGTATAAATAAAAAAAGAATTAAATAAAAAAGAAATCAAAAAGGTATTATTAATGCTTTCACTCCAAAATAAAGTTTGCAAATAACACAAATGTAGTTATTACTGTGTTGTTACTATGTATTAGCAATCACAGAAGGGCTTGAACTGTGAAATGAAAAGTTAACTGTGCCTGTGTGAATACAGCAATCTGTTAGGCTACAGGAGCACTTTTAAAACAGACAGGCCTCAGTGGGCATTCAGTAGGGCGTGAATGACCTGTCCTGACCTCCAATCCTCATAGGTGCACACACTAACTCACAGGAAGCGGCCTGTAATTCTATTTCCTGGACTCTGTGTCTGACTTTAATGTTGGATTTTAATGGCTGATCCTGACCCCTAGTCTTGACCTCATCTTCCTCTCTACCATGACTCTATCTCGTCTCAGTGCTACAGGCCGGCGCACTTCCACACAGACAAGCTTCAATGGTCAACTACAAAGACACACACATATACACTGCCACACAACACACAGTCAGAGGGATCAGGGATAAGTCCAATAATCAATAAATATAGTATGTTTGTGTTTGTGTGTGTAGATTAGTACGTTAGGCCTGTTTTAAAAAAATCCACATTGTTTTATACATATTTTGGATTATGGGGGATGCCATTATTTTCGATGACATGAAGTGACTGCACTCAGTGAGCAACTGACGCTACCTGCTGCTATTTTTACCGCAACACAACTTAGAAAATACTGATACGATGCCACATTGTGTGGCATTTGGTTGTAATTTTTAGTCGAAGGGTAACAAGAGAAGTGATGTAAATCTTCACTGCTTTCTTAGCGATAAGAAGAGGAGAAAAGAATGGGATGATGCCTGTGAACGAATAAAACTTCCTAAAGACCCATGTCTTTGTTCTCACCACATTAGCCCTGATGCCTTTGAGGCTTTTAGTAGACCACAGCTACTAAAAGAGCTTACAAACGGCAGAGACAAGAAACGCTAGATGCCATCCTGGCAGGATGTAACAATGCAGACGCTTGCAGCCACTGAAGGAGTTTCTCTGTGCAGATTTCACTCAATATCTGGGGGTGTTTAGACTACTGCTGTCAAAAGTACAGACTGCGCAATTTAAAAAAATGTCAATTTCCCGCTAAGATTTGAACGCTGTTGAGTGGGATCTTAAACACCGCTGATTGTTCATAGTGTTCACGTGCTCAACAGATATGAGATTGGCTACAATGATCATCGCTTCACGCTCTTCACCGAGCGCTCGCACAGGAACACACGGGAGCATTTGAAAGCTGCGTCTGAACACATGAACACTATGGCCGATCAGCGCTGTTTAAGAACCCGCTCAACAGCTCTCAAATCTTGGCGGGAAATGGACGTTTTTAAAATTACAGAACCAAATGGTATCGCGGTGTAGAGCCCTGCGCGGGACTGTTTTCTTCATCCCGCTCCCGCCCGCACCCGCCAAATTTCTGACCATTACCGCCCGCTCCCGCAGCGTGTGTGTTACACTCCCGCCCGCTCCCGCAATATGTATGTCCACTCCCGCCCGCACCCGCAAAACTCTGTGAATTTATTCCTGCACGATAATAGAGATGCATTGATTTTGTGTCTTCTCCCGTCCCGCAGGAAAAAAAAAACGTATTTGTATTGCTATTATTAAAGAGATTCATGTTTGTTTCTTTCCCTGGCCTGCATGTATTCTGACGCACTGGTAGGGAAGATGAATAGTAGCCTGGGCTATCGGAGACATCTAAAACTCTTAGGCTACCGTTTCTTTAGACTTCAAATACTTTGATTTTGGCTATCGAAGTATTTCGTAGGCTTGATTGGTCCTGGTGTAAATGTGCTGAAAGCATGTCTGAAAGCAGCTAGCCTATGAGAACACAGAAAGACAAAACACACAATACATTCGAATATAATTTCGTTTTTATCAAAAACGTTGCACCATCACACGGCACATAAAAATAGACTGCTTTGCAAAAAAATACAATGATAAACTACATGAAAACAGCAGTTTTGCAATTATTAACCAAAGCCATGACATCTCCATCATGTCGCTAGGCTACCTCCCGATCCCGCAGTGTTTTTTTTAGCCGCCCATTCCCGCCCGCAGCAAAGTTCAAACCGCCCGCTCCCGCGAGATTTGCGTTGGATCCCGCGGGACCCGGCGGGTCCCAATCCCAATGCAGCCCTCTATCGCGGTGGGCGCTTTGACAACTAGTTTAGACTCCTCGTGGGGAAAATTGATGGTACAGCATTTCGTTTATTATTCATCACCACCTGTAAGCTCTTTCAGTAGCTGTTGTCATTGTATCAGTATTTTATTTTCCGAGTTGCATTGTCGTAAAATCACAAGAAGTTGTGCCAGTAGCTCACCAAGAGCAATCATTTCACATCATCGAAATAATGGCCCCCCATAGTCCAAAATATGTATAAAACGATGTGGATTTTTAAAAAAGGGTCATATGATGCAGTTTCTTGTTTTCCTTTGTCTTTGGAGTGTTACAAACCCTAAGGGACATTTATTATAAAAGTTAAAACTCAGCCACGCATTCTTGAAACAGCTCATTCAAACTCACCCCCACATGTCTATGTCACGGTGTCGGTAGATTTGCATAACATCGCCCATATGTGTATGCAAAGAAAGAAGGCGTAACTTTTTATACCGGCTGTAGTATTTTTGCAGCTGCCGCCACGTTATGGGGACACTGTGTGTTTCATTGCGAAAGCAGAAGAACTTTGTTTAGCCTTCCAAATGAGGACACAACTAAATCAGCTGCAAATCAATATTTACAACACTGTTCCAGAACAGTACAACGGAAATATTTGAGTGGGTGCTGCGCATTTTACGGAGGACTGTTTCCTGAACCTAGGAGAGTAGCCTACAATGTCAGCTGTACACAAAGGGTTAAGGCTATAAAGTGGGGCAATTCCAACATTGCAAGGACAGTCTGGCACTTCTAACTCACAGCCTGTAAGTACGTTTTCATATTTAAAGAATTTGCTACTGACTATTCAAATGCGAGTTTTGAGCAGTGTAGAGCAGTGCTTGTTGTTTGTCGTTTCTACAATCACAAATGCAGACATGGTATTATGTTTGCGCGGCGCAACACAACTTGGAAAAAGACAGTATGAGTCATTATAATCAGTAGTTACGTCCCCACTGGATGCAACAAATGCCTCATAATGGGTTTTATTGTTTTTGTCTCGTCACGCCGGAAAACAGCATCACAACATGGTAAGAAATGTAACATTTCCATCATACGCTTGAGGTATTCGGCGAATCACAGTGCAGCGGATAGATGGCCAATCAGAGAACACCTTGCTATTCAGAGCGATGAGCTTAACGTTTAACGTAAATCTTTCAGTAAGAGACATCATTTATGTTACATTTAGCCATATAAGTCTTAATACACGGGGTTCCCTTTAACAACTACCTTACTAACAATTTATAGGCAGCAAATTAGGAGTTTACTGAGGCAAAAGTCGTAGTTAACAGTGACAGAAAAGCTGAATTTCCAGCAGCCATTACTTCAGTCTGCAGTGTTAGATGATTCTTCAGAAATTGTTCAAATATGCTCTTTTGGTGCATGTCTTATTATTTGTTGAAAAGAGTTGTGGGAACAGGAATAGGAAGTTTAAGTGAATGACATTTATTTGAAATAGAAATCCTTTCTATGTTGTTTGATCAATTTAAGGCATCCTTGCTGAATAAATATATTATTTTCTTTACAATCTTTCTGGCCCTAAACTTTTGAATGGTATATAATAGTATTTTGTTACTGACTTTTACTTATTTACATTAGTATAACTGCAAGTCAAAACAACAACAGAAAAACACTGTAATACTTTTAATGCTTCTTTATATAAGTTTGATGTGATTTAAATGTTGCAACATGGAACTATTATAGCTCAGCAATACACAATACGAAAAATTAAGTGATGGAGAACACAAACACTGGGACCGCCAATCCTCCAAACCCAATTCAACATTATTCGGCGCTCTGCCTTGGGCTTTAACCAACCAGCACACCGAAAAATTTCCGCCTACTCTGTCTGAAAGGTACGCCTGGCACAGTGGCCCTGATGAATTCCTCAGGTTGCTGTTGTCAAGGACGGTAGGATATGTTTTAATTCAGCCTGCTTCCCATATCTCATTGCACTGACTATTCATTAATAATGTGTTTTAATTAGCTATTAGTTAACATGTTCCTAGTGTCAGAGATATGACGAGGGAGTCCCAGTGGGGGGCATGGGGGTGTGGGGATGAGGCCTGTCTCTCTCTCTCGTTCCTTTTCTCTCCGTAGAACAATTACTGGAGAGTGCTATTACACATATCGCTGCCTTATTAATGGCTGTTCACTTGTGAGGCAAATCATTGTACAGCTAGACAATGAATGGAGAAGACCTCCACCGTGACACACACACACATACAGAGTCCCTTCCCCCCGTGGAGTCCTATTGTGTTCCATCACCCTTACACCCGCAAACACACACAATCTGAGGCTGGCTGTAGGAATTACATATCACACTGGGAAAGAGAGAAGGAGAGAAAGAGGGAACGAAAGAGAGAGAGAGAGACAGAGATTAGAGCTAATTAGCATGAACAATAACAACAAACAAACAGTAAGAGAGTGTGGGTCAGAGGGAGTCTTACAATGACGCTCTTAATTAGGATTGTTTACCAAGTGACACGGTTCATTTTCAATACACAGGGGCCCAACTACCGTATACCAACACTTCCCCCTCTACAGTATAAACACACACTGTACTTACTGGAACACATAGCCACAGTGACACATACCTATACAGTCGCTTAAATAGATATTTTGCAATTAATATGACAAATATGTAAAATAACAAACATATGAATTTACATTTGGATGTTTCTTAAACTTCAGGCACATGCCGGTTTATCTTTTACTCAAACTAATAACAGCTTGTTTTTATTTTCGTTATATCAAGGTCACATTAAAACTGTTCTAAAATGCTATCATGCACTATATTTGTATACTTTTTTTTTATAGATTTTATTGTTTTACACTTGTCTCTAGACTGTTAATCTTAAAATAAAAATCCATCAGAAATAATTCACAATTCACATCACAAATTATATATATATATATTTTTTTAAATCAATAGTAATTGTGTGAAATGTGTTTATTTATTTATTTATAATTGTCCCATTACCTATACAGTCACTTAATGAATAGATATTTTGCCATTAAAATGACAAATACATGCAATGACAAATATTCATCTATATATGGATGTTTTTTTTTCAACTTAAGACACATGTCAGGGTTAAGCATTTACTCACACTAATAACAACTTGTTTTCATGTATTCAGAATTATATCTGTATATTTTTTAATATAGATTTTATTGTTTTATTCGTCTCTCTAGACTTTCAATCTTAAGATAAAAATCCATCAGAAATACAGAAAATATTATAGTTCAATAGTTATTGTGTGAAATTTGTTTATTTATTCATTTTTTTATGATTATCCCACAGCATCATTTTACCAACTTAACATTTTACAAGTTGTTGAACATTAATTGAAATATAAATAAATAAATAAATTGCATGCTTCAGATGAAATATTAAAAACATATTGATCGAAGTAATCAAAGTAAATATTACTCATGATCAGGATATGGGTAATTTCCAGAAATATTATCTGTTGTATGTAAAGTACATTAGCTGTGGAATTACACTATGCAAGTAAAGGAGCCAGTATAAGTTCAATCCAAAAATCTTAAATAAACAAACAAATGAATGAATGAAAGAATAAATGAATGAATGAATAAATAAATAAATAAATAAATAAATAAAAGGTAATCTCTGTGAGCATAATTTCCATCAGAACAAAATTATACAATGTGGAAATTACAACGATTTAAAATTTTCTTACTTTCCAATAAATTAAGAAATGAATGAATGGATGAATCTACAGTAAGTAGACAGATTGAAAAGTTAGTAGACAAATTTGATAAACTGGTAAGAGAGTGAAAAATGTGTTTTTGAAAGACCCAGTCCCAGTAGCAGTAGAAGAAATACATTTTCAGTTTTACACTTTTTTACTGTTTTAGCAAAAATACTCTTGGAAGGCTAAAATCATTGGCCAGATTTGACTGTTTGAGCTTCAGTTTCTTGCACATCTGGATATACTACACTAGGTAAACATGTCAGCCGTGTGGACATACTTTATTGTGACCAAAAATGACACTACAGTATTAATATTTAAAATTAGTTTGGCTGAAATTCAGAGAGGCAGCTCATTGTTGGAGAACTTTATTACAACTGGTTTAATGTATCACGTGGACAGCATTTCCTGGAGTTTTCATTTTTCGGTAAAAATTCATTTTGGTGCATCACTGTTAGAAACACCCACGTGACATTATTCATAAAAACTCCTTATGCACGGAAAAATGACAGGCATGCAGCGTCAGAGCTCTAATCTTCCACCCAAACCCCAGAGGCCTGACGCTTTGCAGAGGTCACTCAAAACAGGGGCAAAAATCAAAGTGATTAAGGGCCTGAGGATCAATAAAGGCTTTATATTAGATTTACCCAGCCTTGCTGAATAACACACGGTCAGCAGAAAGAGGGTGGACTGGTTTTAAATGAAGTGATATGCAGCAGGCATGTGGAGATTGGACTTTATAAATCTTTAAAGATCCGTCAGATTTGTGCTCAGTGAGGAAGAGGAGGAAAGAACTTGTTGGCAGGACTCTGATCTGTGAGCATCATGTCTGTGACCATTCAGGTTAAACTGTTAATTGTAGAACTACTGCTTAAAATGCAGGTTAAAACAGAGCCTCATTGACAATCCAGTGTGCTGGAAAAATTTTTCAATTCACTCACTGTTAGCAGGCCTGGGAATGTTAATTCTTCTACTCTGATGGCAAGTAGAAGATAGAAGTTGTCTGTGATGTCATGTAATGTATGCATTAGTGATATCAACAATCAAACCTTGTAAATACTGTCTTGTTAAACCACACATTTATTTCCTTGTTTTATAATCCAAAAGAGAGAAAATATCTTTCGCTTTCACACACACACACACACACACACACACACATATAGTATACAAACACTCAAAGTGTTCTCAGTTCTTTAATGTGCAGCTCTAAGTGTAAATGGTGAGATCGGCCCCTTTTTGAAAGCTGCAGAGTGTCTGAGAGCAGTGTGAATGAGTTGATGAAAATCCTGAGAAGGAAAGAAAGAAAAAGCCGAACATGCTAGCATAGAGGAAAAGCAAGGGTCATATGAAAGGCATGTACTCAGGAGACCAGATGAAAACTTTTTCCTCTTGTGGTACGTAGTTTTACAGTGTAAGTGGTGGATGGGAGCTGGTAATGGCAGGCACTTTGATGTGATCTAATCTACAGGCATAAAGGAGACTGCGCTGTGTTTACGCCTGCGATCGGAATTATACAATCAATTACTGCCCCCCGCCGCGGCCAAAATGAGCAGGCCCAAAAGACAGGGGGAATTGGTTAAATGTTATTGTTGAGGAGACCATTATCCAACAATCGGGGTGGTTAATTCAGGAAAATGACATTCATTAAAAGACGAGGCCGGGATCAGGAGGAGCCAGCGATGGGAATGACCCCTCATTCATGACACGTCTTTGTGTCTGTCTCTCTTTCTGCCCGTCTCTCACATTCACACACACACAAACAGTACTTTATATCTTCATCTTTGCTTTCCCCTTCTGCTTGGAAACCATGACTGAAAAGAACATGTTTTATCTGACTTTGAGTGATTCTTAGACAATGTTATAGGGATAGTTCACCCAAAATTGAAAATTCTGTCATGTCATTCCAAATCCATAAGACCTTATCCATTTTGATAAAATCTGAGAACTTTCTGACACTGCATAGATGGTACCACTACGTTCAAGGCCCAGAAAGTTAGTCCATGTGGCATCAGTGGTTCAACATTAATGTTATGAAGCTGACAGGGAAAAGAAGAAATTGTTGAATAAAGCTGTAAAATTAAGGTTGAAACACTGATGTCACATGGACTATTTTATCAATGCCCTTACAACCTTTCTGGGCCTTTACTGTGGTAGTACCATAGCTGTCTGTGTTCCAGAGACGATCAAAGGTCTTATGGATTTGGAACAACATGAGAGTAAGTAATTCATGACAGAATTTTCATTTTTGGGTGAACTATTCCTTTCATTGAGCATTTAGCAGTTGCTTTTTGCTTTAGAAGGTGTTAATTAGCCCTTATCACAATAACGTCAGCTAACTTCCACTTTCCCGCAAAGTACTTCCGTTATACTTTTACACTGGATAATTCTTGGGAAAATGCAGGAAAAACTTGAAATATAAAAAGGCGTTAGTTAAAGCAGAGGTTCACTTCCAGAACAAAAAGTTACAGATAATGTAGTCACCCCCTTGTCATCCAAGATATTAGTGTCTTTCTTTCTTCAGTCGTACAGAAATTATGTTTTTTGAGACCTTTCAGGATTTTTCTTCATATAGTGGACTTTAATGGTGCCCCAAGTTTGAACTTCCAAAATGCAGTTTAAATGCGAAAAAGTTAAGGGAGAACATGAGATGGGAGCTTTTCGACATACTCTAACTGTACTGAACCGGAAAAAATACAGAGTTCAGTAGGGGTGTAACAATACATGTATTCGTACCGAACCGTCACAGTACGGGCATCTCGGTTTGGTGCATGAGGCCTTACAACGAATACAGGCAATTCACCCTCAATCCAGAAGGGGGCGCCCACAGTAATGCAACTCTGTTTGATAACTGCTGGCAGAAGAACAGTGAATGCCACGAGTTGCGCACTAGACAGTGGCCATGTGCTGATTTTGAATGCGTCTCTCACTGACAAAGGAGTATAATGTTACTTTAAAGGTTTTTACACTCAACTGTCTGCGAAATGGGGCTTTGTGCTCTTGTATCCTACCTCATTCGGCACAAATCCAAATATTCCATAATATTTTCTTTTTTGCGGTGCATCCAAATGCTAAACTATTATTTATTATGTAAAGTACAGACTTTGTACTTCAGTGGTGTTCTAACAGTGACACAGTGAGGCGGGCGCACTGATGTTTGATTCACTGTTTTTTATTTTGATAAAGTACCAACTGCGCTGTCAAGTTAGCAATGCTAGAAGCCTTGAATTTTATATAATATTTAGTATTTTCACATGTAGGTGGAAAAAATTGTCTGTTTAAAATAAACGAAAAGAAAACCTTTTTTTTTTTTTTTCTGTTGTACTGAAATCGTATCGAACCAAGATACGTACCGAACCGTGACATCTGTGTACCGTTACACCCCTAGAGCTCAGGCAGAGCAAGACAAGATGAGCGTTTGTCATTAAAAAGTATATAAATTTAATTTTTTAAAATGAAAATAACCAATCAATTCGCTAGATAAGACTGCATACAACTGCATTTGGGTTCGTTTAAAGCCGCATTTAAACTGCATTTTGGAAGTTCAAACTCAGGGCACCATAGAAGTCCATTATATGGAGAAAAATCGTTTTCCTCAAAAAACATAATTTCTTTACAACTGAAGAAAGAAAGACATTAACATCTCGGATGACAAGGGGGTGAATACATTATCTGTAAATTTTTTTTCTGGAAGTGAAGTTCTCCTTTAAGGATTAAAGACTAATAATGCTAATATACTTACAGTCAGGTTCTTTTGTGAATGTTTTTCTGCATATGCCTTAGATGGGATCGTTGCTTATAATGGGAAATATAATGGGAAAAATTACATGGACACAACTCATATTTTTTATAGTAAATCTTTTAATACTACATCGCAGGTTTCACATCCATAAATGCAAGTAGTCTGAAAAGAAACCCAATATTATCCAGTTAAAGAATAAAATAGCTTTATATTGAAACAATGCAAGAAAGACCACTGTCAAGTCGTAGTGCTACTGGACTTTGAACTTAAATTCCTCAGTTTAATTTCACTTCACATATATACCCTGTTTTTTCTTTGTTAATTATTACTGATCGATATGATCGATCATATTTTATTTTATTGTTTATTATATGTTATTGGCTATATGCATGTTATCTAAAAAAAAAATGCATACAAATGTTTTTTTGCTTTGTCATGTTTATCAAAATAAAACAGAAAAATATAGACCCCATTTTATTGATATTTAAATTATACAAGTTTTTTTTTTTTTTTTAATTGTAGTGCAAGCTTGTGTTGAACCTCATTCTTACATACAGGCGCTGTATTATGTATATGTAAATAAATTATTGAATTAAAAGGCTTTGTCGCCACATGTAAATGTCTAAAACTTAGATGTCTAAAACTTGTTTATTGAGAAATATATCTAACCAACTTGAATGAGTATGAGAATAGACAGTGGTCATCCTCTAACCATATTTGTGGAAGATGTCCAAGCGTCTGGGCGACCTCCACACTGTAAAAAATGACCGGGAATTTTATGGTAAAAACTGTAAAAATTCTACAGTAAAAACCTGTTAAATAGTTAACGGTAAGTTCCCCACTATATGCAGTGAAAAACTGTATTGGACATTGCATGTAATTTTACAGTAGTATACGTGAAAAATAACATAAATTTTACAGTGAAATTCAGCAATTTTTTTTACAGTAAATTGACATTTCCAGAATTCCCTGCGTTACATTTTTTTTTTTTTATTTAATGTTTTTTGAAATAACCGTTTCTTCTTAGTTTTTTCCTGATCAGTTTTGTACATTAAGGTTGTATGTTACGTCTAATGTTGTTAAATTAATGTTTATTGCATTATTTCAGTTTCATGTGTGTTACCATGATGGTGTTTAAAGTTTGTGTGAATGACACTGTGCACCTTCCATATACGTTAATATTTAAAAGCTGCTTGTGATGGGCTTTGGTTCATCATATGAATTTTACCTCACCACCTGCTTTTAGTAGTTATCAGCGTATTACAAGGGTACAAAACAGATTTCAGTACTTCAGTAGGGTGGTACATTAACAATATATCAATTAATGAAATTGCGGTATTTAAATGTAAATTTAAGCTAAACCCGTAACAATTAAAATGCTGCTATTGTATTTTTTACTGTAAAATTCTGGCAACCACAGCTGCAGTTTTTTACCATAAATTTTACAGGATTTTTTTTTTACAGTGCATGATGGTAACGATATTGCTTTATTATGCTGGTGGAAGTAAGAATATCCTGCTTCACGTCAGAATGGAAGTTGCATGATGTCATATGAAAAGGGTCTATTGATGGACTGGAGTCTTGTTGATTATAAGGCCCTTTAAGACAAGTAATTTCACTCGGTGGCCATCTTTGAAACGCCTCTCTTTTTGATTGAGGAAACATAAAACGGTTCACCAAGCTCACGATTACATTTCATATTTGAAATCACCAATTAAATCTGACAACAACTGCCTCATAATTGTTTCTTATGCTCCAATATCATTAAAAAAATGCTTATTTTTCAGGCTAGAGCAGCCAATGCGCAGTCATGAGTGCGAGTTTGTAAAAGCTGCCTGTTTTCTATAGGAACTGGAGCTTCTAATGACAGCTGCAGTGGCACAATGAATCTACTTATCAATGACTGGCTCTTTCATTTAGAAGGCGGGGCTTATTCACCATATCGGGCGTTGCACTTTCCCCCATTCATAAGTATAAGGAGTGCACAGTCTTCCTATATAAAGTCTTTGTTATAAGATTCCATTAGTGAGCAAGTGGTGTAATTCTATTTTTTTTTTTTTTTCCAAATCTGCTTTGATGAAGAAACAAATTCATCTGTATCTTGAATTGCTTTTGTAGATATATTGTTGATTTATCACTGTAGCTGGATTAGTTTTTTTTTTTTTTGAGTTGTCTTTGTAGTTGAATTTTTAGCTTTCTGCTCACACATATTATCAGACACACAATAGATGTACACTTTTCTTCTATGTCACTTTTGTAAGAAAGTGTCAACGGAGAACGAAAATGGAATGTGAATTAAGTGTGTGATTCCTTCCCGTTTTTGGGTTGTGAAGAGTGAAAGGAGTTCAGTAGATCTGTCTAAATGTTTTCGAGTCAGATCTGCACCTCATTGAAAAAAAAAATACAAAAACAACAATCACTTCAGCTTTTCTACAAAGCTTTTCTCTCTCACAGAATCCATGGTGCAGGATAATCTTTGCATAAATAAACATCACCTGCGCAGAAGAACACATGACATGCGAATGTGCTTCTGCAGCATAAAACGGAAAAATCTGACATCACCGCATCTTTCTGATGAATTCTATCCAATATGTGTCCAGATTATCAGACGATTCAGTTATTCATTCATGTTGCTGACAAAGCCATGCTTTTTGTCATCTACAGAAGTTCAGAGTTTTTGGAGATATGAGCCAAGCTGGTGTAATTCATGTCATGCCCATGCAGAATGCTTGCAACCAACATGCTAAACAATTTTCTTGCGTAGGTTTGTGTGTGTGCAGATGTGTTGTATTAAGCTCCTGATTGAGAAAGAGTTTTATTTCTCCTTCATTGCTCACATGTTGTGTCTGCAGCAGCATGGGGCCCGAACTTCTATCTCCTACGCTAAATGAGTTGCTGGGTGGGAGGAACTTTCTTTCATCCTTGTCTTTCATTCTCTGTTGGTGTGTCGCTCTCTCTGTGTTCTTTCTGAGCAGGCTGGACCTTCCTTTGCCTCTATCTGTCAGTGTGAGTTTTTTTTTTTTCCATCATGCACTCAGAGAGGGTACCACTTCTTTTGGCTCAGATGAGGCAGGGTTGTGTGATAAAGCTATAAGCCTGAGACAGCACATCATCAGAGGGGAAAAAAGGAAGGATGAGCATGAAAAAAAAAAGATGGAAGAGTGATAACAATAAAAGGAAGAAATAAAGTAGAGAATTAGAGCCTATCTATCTATCTATCTATCTATCTATCTATCCTTCCTTCCTTCCTTCCTTCCTTCCTTCCATACATTCATCAATCTTCCTTTCTTCCTTTGCTTCCTCCATTCCTTACTGCTACCCTTCCTTTCTCCTTCTTTCTCTGCTACTTCCATCATCTATCCTTCCTTCCTTCCATCCATCCTTATATCATCTTCCATCTTTTCTTTCTTCCTTCCTTCGACCCATCCATTTCCCTTTCTTACTTGTACCCTCCCCATTTCCTTCATCTTCCTTACTTCCTTCATCTTCCACCATTTCTTATATTATCTTCCTTTTTTCTCTCTTTCTTCCAATCAATCTGTCTCCCTTTCTTGCATGTACCTTCCCTTTTTCCTTCCTTCCATCCATCCATCAATCTTTCTTCCTGTCTTCCTCCATTCCTTCTATCATCTTCCTTCTTTTCTCTCTTCCTTCCTTTGACCATTCATTTCCCTTCCTTAATTGTACCCTCCTTTTTTCTTCTTTCTTTCCTCCATCCATCCTTCCTTCTTCTCCATTCCTTCTATCATATTCCTTTTTCTTACTTCCTTCCTCCAACCCGTCCATCTACCTTCCTTACTTGTACTCTCCCTTTTTTCTTCCTTTCTTCCTTCTTTTCTTCCATCCATCAACCTTCTTTTCTTTCTTTGTTTTCCTAAATTTCTTATATCATTTTTCTTTTCTCTCTCCCTTCTCTTCTTACTTGCACCCTCCTTTTTTCCTTCTTTCTTTCCAACATCCATCCATCCATCCATCCAACCATCCAACCAACTACCTTCCTTCATTCATCCCTCCCTCCTCTTTTTCATCCATACATCCATCCATCCATCCATCCATCCATCCTTTCTTTTTTCCAGTCCTTCTATCATATTCCATTTTTCTCACTTTCTTCCTCTAACCTTTCCATCTTCCTTGCTTACTGGTACCCTCCTTTTTCCTTCCTTCCTTCCTTCCATACATTCATCAATATTCATCTCTTTCTTTGTCTTCCCCCATTCCTTACGTGTACCATCCCTTTCTCCTTCTTTCTTTGCTACTTTAATCATCCATCCATCCTTCCTTCCTTCCTTCCTTCCTTCCATCCATCCATCTGTCCATCCTTCCTTCCTTTCTTTCTCCATTCCTTCTAACATTTTTCCTTCTTTTCTCACTTCCTCTCTCAACCTGTCCATCTTCCTTTCTTACTTTTACCCCCTTTTCCTTCCTTCCTTCCATCCATCAGTCGTCCTTTCTTCCTTCGTCTTCCTCCATTCCTTATATCATCTTCCTTCCTTACCCTTCCTCCCATCCCTCCATCCATCCATCCATCCGATCCATCCATGCTTCCCTTCCTTCCTTTTTCTCCATTCTATCATCTTCCTTCTTTTTCTCACTCTTCCTCTGACCAGTCCATCTCTCTTCCTTACTTGTACTCTCTCTTTTTTTCCTTCCTTCCTTCCATCCATCAATCTTCCTTTCTTCATCTTCCTCCATTCCTCATATCATCTTCCTTCTTTTTTCTCTTCCTTCCTTTGACCATCCATCTCCCTTCCTTACTTGTACCCTCCCTTTTTCCATCATCCATCCATCCATCCATCCATCCATCCATCCATCCATCTCCCTCCCTCATCCATCCATCCATCCATCCATCCATCCTTCCTTCCCTTTTCTCCATTCCTTCTACCATCTTCCTTTTTTTCTCACTTCCTCCCTCGATCCGTCCATCTTCCTTTCTTACTTGTACCCCCCACCCTTTTTTCTTCCTTCCTTCTTCCATCTATCTAAGACAGGTTGCAGGGACAGATGACAACGATAGCGAAACAGCGTGAGAGAGAAAGATGTGAAAGTGGCCTGGCAGTGAAGACATCATCAAAGGAAGGCTATAAACAGTGCTGGCAATGGGAGAAATGACAGGGCGATTTGCTGTGATAGTTACAGCAGTCACAGGAGTAATCATTTACCTCACAACTGGGCAGAAAAGACTGATGGGCCAAAACAGCAAAACAGGTTCACAAATACTATGGAAACAGGAACATGAAAGAAAAAGAGAGTTCTGAAAAAAAGGCAAATGAAAGTTGAGAGAAGCCAGGTGAAAAGTGTCAGCAGTTAAGACATTAGACGGCATGAAATTATGGAATTATTGGTGATTTTAAAAAGATGCAAAACAAAAGAAAAACAGGCTGATCATCAGGTAATTGAGTTATTACACATTACACTATTCAGGAACAACTACAGCTGAGGGCGAGGAAAGTGTGCGTGTTTGTGTTTGTGCGTGGGCAGTAGAGTGGTCTAAATGACCATGATTCAGATGTCAAACAATGCGGTATTGTTTTCTGCTACGACTGAGAATATTTTCCACATCTCAGGGAGACTGTCTAACCTTGAGAGGTTCCTTCCTTCTTCCATCTATCCATCTTCCTTCCCTCCTTCCTTATCATGTGACTCTTAGTAAATCTGCATGTCCTTGGAGCTGTGGGAGGTGCTATTTATAGACCCTGCTGTGGTGAGAGAGGACCTGATTGGGACGATGGGGGGTTGAGAGAGGGAGGCGGGGGAGGAGAGTGGGGCCGTGTGGGGCGCGACAGTCAACAGTCTCATCCTCATCCCCCCATAGGGAGCTCAAGTATCATCAGCAAGAGTACCGCACGTCTCGGCAAGTCATTTATAGCTTCAGCTAATTCATGTTCAAAACATATGTTGATTTCACCAACTTCTCATGTTATCTATCTGTCTATCTATCTATCTATCTATCTATCTATCTGTCTATCTATCCTCATTAACGTTGGTTTCAGTGGGAAGTATATCGCTTATAAAGACATGGTCAGCAAAACCATCCAAACAGATACACTTATTTTGTTAATGAATCACATAAGGACCCCATACCCTGGCAGGGTTTTTTTAAACAGTTCCTGGGGATTTATGAGGTACATCTGTTACATTGTTGAGATTACAGTAAAGCCATATTTTGAAAAATCACACAAGCATCTTTTCTGTCTTCATATTATCTTGTTATTTTTAAACATTTTAAGTGCATTTAATTTTTGTTTGTAATTTATGATTTTACAAAAGATATATGAATTAGAACAAATTTAATTTCAAATAAAATTCAATCCCTGAACATTCTCTGTCAACTAAAAAGCACTAGACAATATTATGTCTCCAGTGACTAGTAAAAATGACCATTTAACACCAAACTGTCGGCATCCATGTTTCCTGTTTAGTGCTGCAAGACGGCAAAAATATTTCTATAGTTATTATGTCAACAGTCATGAGTATTGTACAAGTGACCCCTTTATTCCACACACATGCGAAATGACAGCTTGGGGATTCACTCCCACATATAAATGCATTTGTTATTTCTAAAAAACGGCAGTATGTAGGTCTGTGCATCAAGGTTTGTCTTTGTTTTGCATTTGCTGGGTGCTGGTAGTTCATATGGTAACAGATATATTGCTCAAACCCCACAAAGGTTGACTATTATTCACTATTGTGCCCTGGAGCAAGACACTTAACCTCAGACTGCTAAAAGAGGACAGTCCATCAGAGTTGTTTTCTCTAAGGAGGCAGAAGAAAAAGTAGCCGACACTACAGAGAAACAGAGCAAACTGTACAAAATATCAGGTTGAATAAACCATTCAGAAAATCAAAGAATTATGTCATCAAAATTACATTTTGGCAGAGTGGGATAAAACTAGAACTACTTTATGAGACTGCATTGGAATGACAAATTATTAAGTCATACAATAGACCTGATGGATGCACTTCAATCTGCTGGTGTAAATGAGTGAACGACATATGAATATGAACTTTTTGCTTTATAGGCATTTAAAGGCCTGTTCCAACGAGATAAAAAGCACCTCCATAATGATGGAGGAGTTTAAATGTTGACCCATCACAAGACAGGACTGATGCAAGAAATCAAAACCACGAAATGAAAAACTTGCTCAGACATTTTCATCGAGATATTTGTTTGCAGGTAAGACAGGTTGCAGGGACAGATGACAACGATAGCGAAACAGCGTGAGAGAGAAAGATGTGAAAGTGGCCTGGCAGTGAAGACATCATCAAAGGAAGGCTATAAACAGTGCTGGCAATGGGAGAAATGACAGGGCGATTTGCTGTGATAGTTACAGCAGTCACAGGAGTAATCATTTACCTCACAACTGGGCAGAAAAGACTGATGGGCCAAAACAGCAAAACAGGTTCACAAATACTATGGGGCAGGAACATGAAAGAAAAAGAGAGTTCTGAAAAAAAGGCAAATGAAAGTTGAGAGAAGCCAGGTGAAAAGTGTCAGCAGTTAAGACATTAGACGGCATGAAATTATGGAATTATTGGTGATTTTAAAAAGATGCAAAACAAAAGAAAAACAGGCTGATCATCAGGTAATTGAGTTATTACACATTACACTATTCAGGAACAACTACAGCTGAGGGCGAGGAAAGTGTGCGTGTTTGTGTTTGTGCGTGGGCAGTAGAGTGGTCTAAATGACCATGATTCAGATGTCAAACAATGCGGTATTGTTTTCTGCTACGACTGAGAATATTTTCCACATCTCAGGGAGACTGTCTAACCTTGAGAGCGGCTTGCCATGTCCTTTCATATACATTAATCAGACACCTGCTGAGGTTATGATATATCTCTTGCTACATCTCCACCGGCCGCCATCCTGATACCCTTTTCCGAGGGCCACCTTCTCCCTGCAATCAGGGGAATGATCGTTATCACAAGGGACCGTTTTCCCAGAGATTCTGGATAGTCGAATTTGCATAATAGCGTCTCATCACCCTGAACTTTAGTTTGCGCTACAACAAGAAGTCAGAACATCACCCTTCTGTTGTGTTGTGATGTATTTTGTGGAAACAAACACGGTCTGTTTGTGGCCTGTGCGCGGTGCGTTTTTTCCTCATACCTTACACATCAGTTCTTAATTTTAACATTTTTGCTCTGAAATGTAAAAGAACAGTAGCCAAGATGATTATCATGCAGACTGAGGAGGGAAAAAACACTGAAATACAATGAAAAATTATTACAAGCTTCAGAGAATGCTTTTAACAAGCTAAAAGGACAAATTTCTGTCAAACAGTAAATCCTCCCAAGGTGACAGTAAAATTTTACAAATATAAATAATTTACAACTACAAAAAGGATGTAACAGCAGCAATCATTTAAAGGAGAAGTTCATTTCCAGAATAAAAATTTACAGATAATTTACTCACCCCCTTGTCATCCTAGATGTTCATATCTTTCTTTCTTCAGTCGTAAAGAAATCTAAAGAAAGAAGAAGTTTGAACTTCCAAAATGCAGTTTAAATGCAGCTTCAAAGGGCTCTAAATGATCCCAGCCATTGAAGAAGGGAAACAAAATCGTCCATCATCGTTGTTTTACCTTTTTTGTAAAGGTCGTTTGATCTTTTTGCATGTTCACTTTGTAAACACTGGGTCGGTACTTCTGCAGCGATGTAGGACAATTTTGAAGTTGGAGAAGAAAATGAGATGGGAGTTTTTCGACACCCTAACTGTTACGACCCGGATTACACAGTGTTTGCATACGCATCGCAGAGAATAGACAAGATGAGCGTTTGAGGTTTAAACGTATATAAATTGTCAATTTGTTTAGAAAATAACCAATCGTGTCGCTAGATAAGACCCTTCTTTCTCAGCTGAGATCGTTTAGAGCCCTTTGAAGCTGCATTTAAACTACATTTTGGAAGTTCAAACTTGGGGGCACCACAGAAGTCAACTATATGGAGATAATTTCTGTGATGTTTTCTTCAAAAAACATAATTTCTTATCGACTGAAGAAAGAAAGACATGAACATCGTGGATGACAAAGGGATGAGTAAATTATCTGTACATTTTTTTCTGGAAGTGAACTTCTCTTTACAAAATGTATATGTTGTATATTAAACTACTTTAAAGGATTAGTTCACTCCAGAATTAAAATGTAAAATTTAAAAAAGAAAAACATTCCAGGACTTCAATGGGGATCAGCGGGTTGAAGGTCAAAACTGCATAATCCCAGTCAGAAAAAAAGGTCTTATCTAGTGAAACAATACGTAATTTTCTAAAAATAAATAAATAAATAAACAAATAAAAATGTATATTTAACCAAAATTCTCATCATGCACTAGCTCGACTTCATGCATTATGTAGTCACGTTGGAAAGGTTATGCATCGCGTAGACGGGAGTACCTACCCAGTGTTTATGAAGCGAACATGCAAAGAAAGTCAAATGCACTTTACAAAAAAGGTAAAACAATGATGACCGACAATTTTGATGTTGGAGGAAAAAATTAGATGGAGAATTTTGCTCTACCTCACCTTTTTGAACCGAAGTACACAGACGAAGAACTAACTGCACGTGACCTTTCCAATGCGATTACATAATTCATAAAGTCACAGATGTGCAACACAGAGCTAGTGCAAAATAATAATGACCAATTGTTTCGCTAGACAAGATGTTTATTCCACATTTGGGATTGTGTAGAGCCCTTTGAAGCTGCAATTGGGCCTTCAATGAATCCCCATTGAAGTCCACCATATGAAGAAAAATCCTTTAATGTTTTCCTTTTCTTTTCGACTGAAGAAAGAAAGAGATGAACATCTTGGATGACAAGAGGGTGAGTAAATTATCAGGACATTTTAATTCAGGAGTGTACTAATCCTTTAATTTGTAGCAGATACATTTGTGGAAATTACATAATCAGTTAAGTAAAACAAACCAAAAACACACTGAGTTAAAAAATGTTACAGTCATCCTCAGTGTAACAAGGATGCATTTTCTTTGGAAATGCTGAAATGTAGATTCAGAGGTCTACAACAGTTTTCTTTTCTTTTCTTTTTTTTTTTTTAATTTAAATATGCATGGCTTCTGGTGTCAGCATCCAGTTGTTTTAGCTAAACAAAAACTACAAAAACAGCAACGCATTTGTTATCATTTAATCTTAATTTCATATAATCATAAACACACTTGCTTCACAAATACTTTTACCGTTTACTGCACATTTTCGTTCTTCTAGTTCTTTACCTACAGTATTGGGAATGTGACTTGTATGTAATAAGATACAGATTACAAGATATTTAATTTGTTTAATTAGTAGTACAACTTACAACAATAAGTAGTACAACTTTCAATTACTTTCTTAAAGTAATGTAACAGATTACATTTGATTACATTTTGATTACTTTTCAAAATTTATAATATTTCTAAACTGTTAATTAATTTCAAACATTTAAAGCAGGCAGGGTTAACCTTACCATAGTGCTCAACACTGATTACTGATTACTTTTGGATTGTTCTGAAGTTAAATACAGATTTAAATCATAACAAGATATAGTTTAATAGCTATGATACTGTTTTTGAAATGAAATCTTTGCATAGCTCTGACAGGAAACACTGACATCTAACAATGCCTTGGACAAAAAAACCTGTCAGTTTAAAATATAAAGCATATACATAAACCCAAACAGGAAATAAAACAGTTATCGATTGCACTTTATTTTACAGTACATGTACGTACAGTGTGCTTACAGTGTACCTAACTAAGAAAGTTCTGGTAATATAAGGTAACTACATAGGGTAGAGTTAGGTTTAAGGGTAGGTTCAGGGTCACGATCACAGGACTGTAAAATGTGCTACCCAGTTATCAAAAAACATGTGTCCTATTCTCTGTCCTAAACTCTTGAAGCATTGGTGTCTCATATTTTAGAGCAGTCAATGCAATTTTGGGAAGAAATCAATCAAATCTGTAAGTGTGTGAAAGTCTTCAAATGTAACCCCCCTTTGTAATCACATTTTTTTCTCAATAACTGTAATATATATATATATATATATATATTTACAGTTACATTTATTTTGTAATTAAATTCTGTAATTCTGAAACATGTAACTACTCCCCAACGCTGTTTACCAATAGCAGCTAATGAATTGGAAATCTCACACATTTATCTGAAAGTGAAAGTGCAGGACATCTAAAAGAAGCATTGTCGCCACTTCTGCTCATGAGCAGGTGCGGCAGATATTCACAAGAGAAGCTGGTTCTGGTTCCACTAGACCACTGTATGACATCATCAAGCTCAGCAGCATTCCCACTGTTTATACTCCTTAACAGGCACTCATTATGAAAGCATAAAAATGATCAACGTGGAGAGGCAAGGGCAAATGAATGATCTCACCATACCACTGGTTCCCTTGCGCTAACTGTGCCAGACCATCCGACACGCACACATTCGTGCTCGTACTTACACGCCAGAGCTGGGGCACATGGCCGCTAACGACTGCTCAATTAGGTGAAATTAAGGAGTCGCTGTGAGGTCCATGCTGAACTCATTAAGGCGTGTGAGGGAAGGCTGAACAGTGTCGTGCAGGATTAATCCCTCCAGAACAAGATGGGGATTCATGCAGGTCAGCCTCCAACCGGGAGACTGGGCTCCGCTCTAATGAGACTGCAGAGAACCGCCTAATAGACCCTCAATACTGTAACATGGTGAGCCACAACACCAGTGCGGTTTAACTCCAACAAAAACGATAACGCACTGTGCCCTGCTGTTCTACTGGAGAGTTGTAAGTAAGAAAAGAGATACTCACTGTCAAACACATGCCGCAATGATGTGACGCTCAGTGTTTTGTCCCATCTATTCATTTATTCAAAATTATATAACAAATGTGATTCATACACATAATGACTTGAACACAAGTCTTCTATGATGAGGATGATATTTCTGGGGCACAAAGATTTAGAAACGTCAGGGTGATCATTACGAAGAAAGAAAGTCTCATTAAAATAATAAAAGTCTTGAAAAAATAAAACCTTCATTTGGCATAATTTTTATTATTATTTCTAGGCAGCAAAGCAGGTGTTAAAGTTGTATTTTGAGTGATGCAACTAATAGGCAAAAATGAATTAATGAATAAATGAATGAATGAATGCATAAATAAATAAATAAATAAAAAGAAGTTACCTATTATTTTTTTTACTGATTATGTATTTATAAATTAATCAATCAAAAATAAATGTATTTAGCTACATATTATTATTTTGTTTACTGATAAATAAATAAATAAATACATTTAGTGACTTATTATTTTATTTACTGATTATGTATTTACACATAAATAAATAAATACATGTATTTATTTAGCCACATATTATAATTTGTTTACTGATTATGAATACATAAATAATGTATTTACATTACTTACAGCTACTTACAGTAGCTAAAGAAAGTACAGTACAGTATAGTAGTTTTATTTACTGATTATGTATTTGTAAATGAATAAATAAATGTATTTAGTTACTTATTATTGTTTACTTACTGATTATGTATTTATGTATAAATTAATAAATACATTTAGCTACATATTATTCTTTTGTTTACTGATTATGTATTTATGAATAAATCAATAAATAATTAAATAAATGTAGTTACTAAATTCAATTAGTAAATGCAGTAAATTTAATAATATGTCACGTAATTTAATTAGTAAGTAGTACTGTATATAAATAAATAATCAATAAAAAAGTAAAAAAAAAAAAAACTTATGTCAAAGCCAATAAGGCTCTTAAAATATCAAAGAATTCGATCTTTTTGTAACAAAGCAAGTTCATTTTCATTGTAAAAGTTTTGGAGAGATATTTTTCTATAATAATAATAATTCTATTTAACCTTAAAAAATACAATTAAAACTTTGTTTTAGCATTTAACATTTTTAGCATCATTACACTGAAACATTTCTTGAAAATGGAATAAAAGTAAATACCATATGAACCCAATATAAATACAAAGACCACATTTCTAAAACCTTGACAGATTTTTAAAACATTTTCTTTATTTGTGGAAACTCTTATATGTGACCCTGGACCACAAAACCAGTCATTTTTTTTTTTTAAATTGGGATTTAGACATCATCCAAAAGCTGAATAAGTAAGCTTTCCATTGATGTACATTTTGTTAGAATAGGACAATATTTGGTCGAGATATATCTATTTGAAATCTGGAATCTGAAAGTGCAAAAATCTAAATATTGAGAAAATCGCCTTTAAAGTTGTCCAAATGAAGTTCTTAGCAATGCATATTACTAGTCAGAAATTAAGTTTTGATATATTTATGGTAGGAAAATCTTCGTGGAACATGATCTTTGATGATTTTGCCATAAAAGAAAAATGTTGACCCATACAATGTTTTGTTGGCTATTGCTACAAATATACCCATGCTACTTATGACTGGTTTTGTGGTCCAGGGTCACATATGTCACTGATCCACACAAAGCTAAGTCGACCGACTATTTGTCACTCTACAGAGAACTTCCCGCACCGACTATGTCAAGTTACACAAAACATGAGTACCTTCAATGCAATTTCAGTTGCTGTGTGTTCCACATGAATGTTCCGATCATGCTGCATTTAGTTTTGATTTGTGCATTAATTACTAATGCAATCTATACAGCTCTATTAATAACTGTTACAAAGTACACCCCAGCCATGCATAAATCACACATCACTAATTAGAGTAAAATTTAAATGCATGTTGTAAAGACACATTGAGTGGCTTACACAATACTGAGGTGCCAAGCCATCATTGTACTAATTAGTTTGCAATTATGTTTAATAACTTCTCTGGAAGCCAATCTGCACTCAGAGAAAGAACCGACTTTCACCGAAGGAATATACAATCACGCTGCAACGTTCCGAAATGGAAACATCACAAAGAAAAGCGAGAGAAACACGTCTGACAGCTTCTCGTTTGTGTTATGCTGCACCGAGGAGGATTTTTATTCATCTTCAGTTAAGTGTTTATCACATACTGTATATATTTCAAATTGCTTTCCGTTACGATTATGCAATGTAGAAGATTGCAGCAACATCCAGTGATATGTGTCTAAATGTTGACAGAACGCACATTGTTTTATTGCAGCTTGGATGTCTCTATCCACTTCTAACAGGCGATAAACAACTGTTCATGTTTCTTTTAAACCATCTAGCCGTGAGATCCTCATTTCTGGAAGCTTCTGAGTATGGCGCTATTACCTAGGGAGGCAGACATAACACGCCACACACAGGAAAGAGAGAGAAAATACATTAATTGGTTAAACAACTGACAACTGCTACAACAGTCACCCCCAGAGCCCATGGCAGCGCGATGGCAGGTTAGTGGGGTTCCGTCTGGTGGTTGGCTCCATCCCCGCACCGCTCGCGGGCCGGTGTGGGTGAGTGGAGTGAAGCGGCCTGCTCGGTAGGCTTTGGAACGCGGCCCACTTCCTCGGCTTTAATAAGAGTAATCAGCGCCCCCATGCCAGGTACCAGCCTCTCCTCACAGCAGAGATATGGCACAGAACTACCGCCAGCCTGGCAATGTTTACAGAAAACACACACACAAACACAAACATACACACCCAGAAATAACCATAGAAATAATCTCTCCAGCACTCAAGCTATGTTTATATTTATGCCCTAATAGATCCTCGTTCTGTCACACACAAACACACACACCCAGAAAAGCATAACAATGGAACACAGTCAATACTATGAAATTGATCACCGCTGTACTACACCACAGGGTTATTGATCAAACTGCCTGTTGAAACGAACTCTTTAAACACACCTGAGCTACACCTTAATGAGCTCGAAAACACTCCGACAGCACAATTAGCAAATCCAACTAATCATTCACAGGTCTAAACACATTCAGTTGTCGGGATTCACGCATTAAACGGCAAAAATCAGGTATACAAAATGTTACTGTTCATAGTGGCTATTACTTGTATGTATTAGCGGTACATTAAGTCTTGCTGTGCTTGATTACAAAAATTGATTTAGGTTTTTTTTTTACTGTTTGCTTTTAATCCATGTTTTTTTTTTTTTATATATAATCTGCATGTTAAATATTTAATAGATTATGGTATTAGGTATTAATTTATTTTACAATATCGTTGTTACACATTACATGTGCTTACTATAGTAATAGCAAATTATGCATAACCCTAAACCAAACCCAAATTCTACATAACTAGGTTACACTTTATTTTAAGGATTCCTTGTTACAGTGTAATTACACAGTAAAGTAATGAGTAATATTAATTAACTACATGTACTTACTACAGTAGTCAACATTTGAAGTGGATCAGAACCTTTCATCGAAGTTGTTCTAAAACAAAAACAATACCTGTTCTTGTCTTTGATGAACTTTATCGATCCACTTCAAATGTTGACTACTTTTTTATGTTCAGAGTTTAGGCTTGGCTTAGGGTTACTTGCATGTAATTATGCGTAATTAATTGCTATTGTAATAGTAAGTATGTGTAATGTGAAAAAATGTCTAAAATAAAGTGTTACCCCTAACTATATAGTAATTACAAGCTTTCAATATTACTCAGTACTTAAATGTATAATTTTGCTGCAACAAGGACACCATAAAAGTCTAACTGATTTAAAAAAAAAAGAAAAAAGTTGTTTTGGGTTAGTAAGATTTCTAATGTCTTTGAAAAAAATCTCTGATCATTAAAGCTGTATTTATTTGATTAAAACAAAACAAAACAAAACAAACAAACAAACAAAAAAAAAAACTGAAATATTATTACAAAAATGAAATTGGCCCATTATTTCCTCACCCTCCAGGCATCCTAGGTGTATATTCTTCCTTCTTTCAGACAAATCCAATCTGAGTTATATTAAAAAATATCCTGGCACTTCCAAGCTTTATAATGGCATAGCTGTTTTTTTTCAATAGTCCAAAACAAGTGTAATAAAGTGCATCCATCCATAATAAATAGTACGCCACATGGCTCCAGGGGATGAATAAAGCTCTCCTGTAGTGAATCAATGTGTTTTTGTAAGAAAAATATTCATATTTTTATAATTGACTGGTGAGTCTCAAAAAAAAAATAACGTTTCTTTACAGGAGCAAAGGAAGCAAAGTTTCCTTACTTTAGCAAAGGAAGACCAGTCTCATCTTGGCTTATATCAAAATCATTTGACATTTTTGTTTACAAATTCTCGTTTTGCACTTCTAATTCATTACTGGTGCTTTGTTTACATTTCTCCACTGTGCTTTCGTGTTCGTCACTTCTGAACAGCGCATGCACAACGCCAACGTCCTACGTCATCCGCCCAGAAAGGCTTCTGTGCACAACCAGTTGGCACAAGCTAGATTAAAATGATTACTATGTTTTAAATATACATATTTTTCTTACAAAACCACATTGATTCGCTACAGGAGGCTGTTATTCACCCCCCGGAGCCATGTGAGGCACTTTTTTATTATGGATGGATGCACTTCATTGGACTTGTTTTGGACTGTTGAAGAGAAACACCAGCCCAAGCCATAATAAAGTTAGGTAGAGCTAGAACTATTTTTATTATAACTCCGATTGAACTTGTCTGAAAGAAGGAAGTCATATGTACCTATGATGTCTGGAGGGTGAGTAAATAATGGGCTAATTTTCATTTTTGGGTGAACTAACTCTTTAATACTTTTTTATTAAATAGAAAGTTGTTAGTTGTTACACAACAATTGTTTTTTTTTTCTGCCTAATTCAAATGTAAAAATTTCTGCTTAATTTCCACTTAAATAAATAATTTAAAAAATGTTTTTGTAAGCTGCAGGTTAAAGAGTTAGTAGATTATGGTATATTACTCTGATAAAATAACATTAAAATGCAGTTAGCTTGTTACATGTCTGAGCACAGCGAATAACACTCACATACATAAACACACAAATGTCCCCACATGATGGCTGAGCCAGACCACTACTTCCTGAGGCCCATGTGAAAATATATCCCCTAACCTGACACTGCCGGTCGGTGTGGAAACGAGAGAGCTGAAGTGAGCCGGAGAGAGGCCCTCTAAGGACACTGTGTGTTTTATACAGTAAAGGCAGTGTGTGAAACAGAGTGTGTGACAAACTCGTCTCAGACATGTGTAGAGTGATCAGACGTCCCAGGACAGTACCAATTTTACTAGCTATGTCTCTTGCATGTCATGCGGTAAAACACCATTTTAGACTGAAATTGCTGTGTTCTTGCTTTTTCTATAAGAATCCAGCAGATGTACAATGTATAAAAGTTTCAAGACTCTAGGTAAAACGTCAAGTCCATTCAAGCCCACAAGAACAAGACTCAGCTTGGGGAGCTCAGCCTCTCTAACAAGGTACATATTACACTTAATGCAAATATAGTCTAGTTTTATGATATACAAGTAAATATATTCTGATATTTAACATAGTGATAAGATTTTAGGCCACTTTGGTAAAATGTATTAGCATTATGACTAAAAATAATAAATAAAATAAACAAATAATAACAGTGCTGTTAACATATTTAAAAATACAATCACAAAGGATTTTTTTTTTTTTTTTTGGTAATGCATTAACACATATTTACAACACAACATGTTTTTGACACCTCCTCAATAGTCCTCCACTGGTCTTCTTATTCATGTTTCATGCTTGTTGAGGTTTAAATGATGCTAATTAAATTCTCCAATTCAAAACCTGCAAATTACTCATGCGTATTTCTTTTAAATACACCACCATCTGTATGTTTGGGGTTGGCAAGATTTTTTAATGCTTTTGAAAGAGGTCTCTTATGCTCAGCAAGACTGCATTTATTTGATTAAATAACACAAAGTCCTGTCATAAAACCCTATATGGTGCAGGCTGATAGGTTTTAACTCAACCTTTCACATCATCAGCCAATGAGCTTGATGCTCAACATTTAATTAGTTGGCTAGAGCTGCTGTAACGATTGCAGCGTGCTTCAGAAACCTTCACCTTCCCCAGCTCCACCTGTATAGATCTGCTATGGGGGAATGTCATGTATGCTATGTATGGGGGTTACTTCATATATGTTATATGTGTAGCAGCAGTGTTTCATATGTATAAACTTTTGAACAGACCAATAGACTGAAACTTTCATTTGTTCCTCGATAAAACTGTTGAATTCTACCAAGATGAACAATGCACGCAAAGCATATTAGCACTTCACCTTGTTTTGCATTTTACCTTACTATGTATGTATGCATATGTATATATATATATATTTATATGTGTGTGTGTGTGTGTGTGTGTGTGTGTATTGTAGTGTTGTGTTTTTAATGTATGTTCTTAATTGTTTTACTCAGTTTGTTTTTATTTATTAGTACTGTTTGTTCAGAGCAACATGGTAGCACTTTGTCCAAGATAAATTTCCTCTCGGGGACAAATAAAGTTTATCCTATCCTATCCTATCCTATCACTCTGCCCCTTCTGGACCTTGGATCTTGCTTGGTTTTGGTCTCTTTAGGTCAACACCAATTTCAGATACCCCTGTTTCTGTTCTAAAGTGCTATTTACTGCATACTTTTTTACAGTTATTACAGTGCAGAAGAGAAACAAATACTCATACGCTTCTCCATCTCTTGCCCATCCAGGACACCAATCACAGCCAGGCATAGGGGCAGATCAATCAAAGATGTCTGATTAGGTGAACAGAGATCTGCTGTCGTTTGTATCCCTCCTCCCTTTAACCACACAGGAGAGAAGAAAGCAATCCCGCCGAATGCAGATTGGGTGTCAGTCAAGGGACTGTCCACGCATGGACCGTACACACAAACACACACTGTCCGCACGCACAAATATATTAACAAGCAGCTCTGATGCCCATAATCACAGCTGCGGCACACGGGTGTGACGGGCTAAAATGCCGAGCTTGACAGTAAAGGAAATAAGAGGAGATATGCTGGACGCTGCAAGGTGGTGATTTGTGGAGGTGAAGCGGTTATGGCGCACAGAGAGAGGGCCAATTTCTACCCCGTCAAATTGTGTTTAATTTTCTCTCCTCTCCTCCCAATCTGCCAGTGGGATGAGCACGTTTAGAACATTCTGGAAGCCTATAATTGAGGTTAACATCACAACTGATTGAGAACGCTCTATAATGGTACCTGTGCGTTACAAGTGTGACTGCACTCATTCGTATGTCCTCTGTTTGCTGTGTGAACACAACATACACAAAAAGGTCATTGATAAATAAGAGTTAACATGATAAAGGAGAAATCTTTAACAAATGTAGTTTGAATTCTTATCATGTTGTTACTTTGCATTTTCATTTGGCTTTTTATAGTGTTGTGGACAAGTGGCAATATAACATCCAAAGTACACTTTTAAGTACATGCACAATTACAATCCATATTTTTTTTTTCCATCATGCATTCAGAAATTTCCTCTTCAGTACACCAGTGTTCGTAGATACATCATTTGCCTGATTTTAGTCTTAAAAACATGGTGAAAATGTTCTGATTTAGCGAGTGATAAGAGGAGATCCCTCTGTTAGAAAAAAGCCTTTGACTCTAATGTAAAAAAAATAGAATTAATTGAACCTGACTTTATCCAGATTTCTGTTTTGCAAATGCAAATTAGTGCATATTTAATTAGATTTTAGAAAATTTGTCAAAAAAAAAACTTGTTCTTAATGTAATCAATCAAGTGTGGAAGCAAGATAATATCCGTTAATTTTATTTATTTATTTATTTATTTATTGTCTTGCCTTATGTATGTATTCACTTATTTAAACAAATATCAAATTTAATAACTATGCTTTTGGGCAGTCGCGCCACATGACAATATATAACTTATTAACCTTGACACACAGACATGTGTGTCTTCAGGGGTATGTCTTGAGGGTCTTCATGGGTCTTCTTAATGATATTACTGCCTTTTTTATGTTTTTATCTGCATTTGGGTTAGATAACATGACTTTGTTGGTTGCACCACATGATTTTCTATTAAAAAATAATTTATTTTCAATTATATATTTATTTATTTAATTTGTTAGTAAAAAGTAGTGAAGCAATGCTGTTGAAATATTAATAAAGTACAATATTAAAAGAAGTAGATTTTTCCATTCATTAATTTCATTCTTTTAAAGAGGAGTTTTTCTTCTTTATGATATCATGCAGTTGTTTCACCCTGACATTTCTGATTTCATACCCTTCAAAAAAAAAATGAAACTTGTATAATATGAAAATGAAAAATGTTCATCACAGAAGTGTATATAAGTTATTGTACATATGAATTGCATTTTTAATGTATTTTTGAATAATGTCAGACAAAAAGTAATTTCATTGACCCAGAAAAGAAAAATGACGGCTGTGTCTGCAGCTGCCAGTCTTTAGTTGGTACAGCTGTAACCAGCTGTTAACCACAAGCTAGCACAACCCAGAAAAAAAACTGTCGTGGGACGATACTTATTCGCATCATTAAGGCAATAAATCTGATTTTCGGTTAGCGCACAGGCCGCGCGTCCAGATCCCAACGTGGAGCGTGTGTAGCTTGGGCAGAGAACAGAGGTGCTGGCCCTGCCAGGGCCGTGGAGGAAAGAAGCCATGTTTGGATGTTCTCTCCACGCCTCACTGACCTGCGCTCTTGGCACCGGGGCTCCGCCAAAGCCTGCCAAAACGCCGCCACTGGCATCCACCTCTGCACCGGGGCTAGACTCCGGGTGCCGGACAATAGAGGGTAATGTAGCGAGACCACACGCATATGTACAAGCAGCACAAGAAAAAGCGAAATCAGTTTAACTGTGCAGAAGCCATTTTAAATAACTGCATCTCTTATTTATGTGCCTAATATGGGATTTGAGTATCAGACAGGGAGAATAAGGCGAAAGCCCATGAGCTTACTGTCAGCCTCTTGAGACGAGCATCCATGCAGACAGATAGCTTATGTGCTTCTCTTATTTCATTAAAACATCAACAAGCAATTATGACAGTAAATATGATCCTGTTTTACAGGAAGGAGACAATGGCATTAAAACAGCCTTTGATTTGGCTGTGGGAGCAGGTCCCATATTCGCACACACTCGTTTTTTCTCACATAAAATCAGAATACCAATAGCCTCCCACCCCTCCCCCCCCGCGCACGCACGCACATCCAGACGCACACACATCCTCTGGATCAGCAGGAGTCCAAATCAAGCTGATTTTCCTCTTTGATTCAGACGTGGAGCACAGCTCAGATTGGATTTCAGAGAGGAGGAGAGGAGAGGACACTGGGAGAGGGAGAGAGAGAGAGAAATGAAGTGGTGGAGGGGAATGTTTTGCATAATATAACGTGAAAATAAGAAACAGAGAAGTCAGTGCAATAGATCTCTGTCTTAGCATGCTAGTCTATTTCTCTCTTCACACACACAAAGGATAAAAACAAGCCAAAAAACTGAGTTTTCCTGTATAATATCACTAATGTTATACTATGTGTGTTTGTAATATGATTAATAAGGTGGCAGTGATTTACCAGCCTGTTCTGTGTATTTTTCTTCCAAAACCTTCATAAGCAACATACTATGGTTTGAATTCAGTGTTTACTATACATAATATATCAGTACTGTAATGGTTTCTGGCAAAAATTAGAAATTAAAAATTATGATGTCCATCAATATTGGACATATCAGGAAATACTGGATGCTCATTTCTCATTTTTATAATTCAATTTCCTTTGCTGCCATTTAACGCACTCATAAAGTTATTATTCAGAAAACACTGCCAAATATACATCTTTAGAAAAATCTCAAAAATGAATATGTCATGTTGTACTGTATATTCAAAAGGAGTGCTACCTAGACATTCATTGAGGTTATTTATCCAAAGAGTGTCTGCCATTTATCAGTTATCGGCCATAATTATGAACATAATTATTGAAAAGAATGAAAAATGAAAATAATTTTGTACCTGACTTTATCCAGTGTTCAAATTCCTGTTCTGGAAATAAAAATTAGTACTTATTTAATTAGATATTGCCTCATTTGCATATTTAAATAATATTTCAGATTATTATTATTATTATTATTATTATTATTATTATTATTATTTATTTAGTTATTTATTACTTTTTTTAAACATATATCAAATTTTGGCCAGTCATACCACAGGATAATATGTAACTTATAACTTAACATTGACACACATTCATTAGGGTCTTCAGGGGTCTTCTCAATGATATTGCTTCCTGTTTTAATGATATTACTTACTGTTTTGTGTTTTTAATCTGCCTTTTGGTTGGATGACATGACTTTGATTTGGCATTTCTATTTGAATTCAGTGTTTACTATACACAATATATCAGTACTGTAATGGTAACTGGCCAAAATTAGAAATAAAAAATGATGATGTCCATCAATATTGGATATGTATCAGGAAATACTGGATGCTCATTTCTCATTTTTGTAATTCAGTTTCCTTTGCTGCCATTTAATGCTCTCATAAAATTATTATTTAGAAAACACTGCCAAATATAAATCTTTAAAAAAATCTCAAAATGAATAGCAATTTTTCATGTTGAACTGTATACTCAAAAGGAGTGCTACCTAATTAGACATTTATTTAAATTATTTATCAAAACAGTATCTGCCATTTATCAGCAATCGGTTTATCATAATATGAACAGTTTATCATAATATAAACATAATATGAACATTATTATTGAAAAGAATGAAATATTAAAATAGTTTTTTTTACCTGACTTCATCCAGTATTCAAATTTCTGTTTTGAAAATAGAAATTAGTGCTTATTTAATTAGATATTGCCTCATTTGCATATTTAAATAATATTTCAGATTATTATTATTATTATTATTTATTTAGTTATTTATTTCTACCCTATTCTACTGGGGTGTCTTGCCTTTTTTTCTCTTTTCTTTTTTTAAACATATATCAAATTTTGGCCAGTCATACCACAGGATAATATGTAACTTATAACTTAACATTGACACACATTCATTAGGGTCTTCAGGGGTCTTCTCAATGATATTGCTTCCTGTTTTAATGATATTACTTACTGTTTTGTGTTTTTAATCTGCTTTTTGGTTGGATGACATGACTTTGATTTGGCATTTCTATTTGAATTCAGTATTTACTATACACAATATATCAGTACTGTAATGGTAACTGGCCAAAATTAGAAATAAAAAATGATGATGTCCATCAATATTGGATATGTATCAGGAAATACTGGATGCTCATTTCTCATTTTTGTAATTCAGTTTCCTTTGCTGCCATTTAATGCTCTCATGAAATTATTATTTAGAAAACACTGCCAAATATAAATCTTTAAAAAAATCTCAAAATGAATAGCAATTTTTCATGTTGAACTGTATACTCAAAAGGAGTGCTACCTAATTAGACATTTATTTAAATTATTTATCAAAACAGTATCTGCCATTTATCAGCAATCGGTTTATCATAATATGAACAGTTTATCATAATATAAACATAATATGAACATTATTATTGAAAAGAATGAAATATTAAAATAGTTTTTTACCTGACTTCATCCAGTATTCAAATTTCTGTTTTGAAAATAGAAATTAGTGCTTATTTAATTAGATATTGCCTGATTTGCATAACATTTCAGGGTTTTTTTTTCATTTATTTATTGTTTTTTAACATGTTCAACTGGGGCGTCTTGCCTTTTCTTTCTCTTTTCTTTTTTTGTAAACATATGTAAAATGTAAGAATTATTTTGAGCAGTTATACCACATGATAATATGTAACTTATAACTTATTAACCTTGACACAAAGTCATGAGGGTCTTCAGGGGTTTTCTGAATGATATTACTTCCCATTTTGTGTTTTTAATCTGAATTTTGGTTGGATAACATGACTTTGTTGGTTGCTTTGTTGGCATCTGCCATTTATCAGTTATCGGCCAGGAACATAATTATTGAAAAGAACAAAAAAATGAAAAGAATTTTGTTACTGACTTTATCCAGTGTTTAGATTTTAGATTTGGAATAACAAAATAGTGCTTATTTAATTAGATATGACCTCATTTGCATATTTAAACAACATTTCATAAAACTTGTAAAAACAAAACAGTTCTTAAAGTAATCAATCAACTGTGGAAGCAAGATGATCTCATTTATTTATTTATTTATTTATTTATTTATTTTATCCTATTCAACTGGGGTGTCTTGCCTTTTCTTTTTTTTTAAACAAAGATCAGATTGGATAATTATTTTGTAAAGTCATACTACATGATAATATATCACTAATAGCTTATTAACCCCTTGACACAGAGTCATGGTCTTAAGAGGCCTTCTCAATGATATTACTTCCTTTTTAACTGCATTTTGGTTGGAAAACATGACTTTCATTTGCCATGAAAAAATAATTTCTATTTGAATTCATTGTTTACTATACATAATATATCGGTATTGTAGTGGTTACTTGCCAAAACTAGGAATAAAAAATTATGATGTCCATCAATATTGGATATGTATCAGGAAATACCGGATACTCATTTCTCATTTTTATAATTCAACTTCCTTTGCTGCCATTTAACAATCTCACACAGTTATTATTCAAAAAACACTGCCAAATATAAATCTTTAGAAAATCTCAAAATGAATGTCAGTTTTTCATGTTGTACCATATATTCAAAAGGAGTGCTACCTAATTAGACATTTATTTAGATTATTTATCAAAACAGTATTTATTAGTTTATCAGTTATCGGCCATGAACACAATTATTGAAAGAATGAAAAATGAAAATAATTTTTTACCTGCCTTTTTTTTTCAGTGTTCAGAATTTGAAGTGTTCAGTTTTGGAAATACAAATTAGCGCTTATTTAATTAGATATTGCCTCATTTGCATATTTAAACCTGTAAAACAAAACACAATTCTTGATATCAGTTTTTTATTTTTCATTTATTTTTATTATTCATTTATTTCTACCCTGTTCAACTGGGGTGTCTTGCCTTTTATTTCTCTCTCTCTTTTTTTTTTTAACAAATAGCAAATTTAATATGTAACTTATAACTTACTAACCTAGACACACAGTCATGAGGGTCTTCAGGCGTCTTCTCAATGATACAGTATTAGTTCCTTTTTCTTCTTCTTCTTCTTTTTAATCTGCATTTTGTTTGGATAACATAACTTTGTTAGTTGCTTCACATGACTTTTGTCATGAAAAAAAAAAAAAATCTATTTGAAGTCAGTGTTTACCACACACAGTATATCAGTATTGTAATAGTTACTGGCCAAAATTAGAAATTAAAAATTATAATATTCATCAATACTAGATATATGTCAGGAAAAATACTGGACACTCATTTCTCATTTTTATAATTTAATTTACTTTGCTGCCATTTAACATTCTCATAAAGTTATGTTTCAAAAAAACAGTCAAATCTTCAGAAAATCTCAAAATGAATATCAATTTTCATGCTGTACTGTGTATATAAAGGAGTGCTACCTAATTAGACATATATTTAGATTATTTATCAAAACTAAACATATAAACATAATTATTGGCTTATTAGTATTAGTCAGCATTTTAAAATTGATACATTATATCTAGTGCTGGTCAATGATTAATCATGATTAATTGCGATTAATAGCATCCAAAATAAAAGTTTTTGATTATATAATACATGTGTGCGTGTGTATATTAATTATGCCTATATAAAGACACACATACAGTATACATTCGGAAAATGTTTACATGTATTCACACATATATATTTATATTCATATAATTTATATTACATATAAATATACTTAATATATAAACAGAACATATTTTTCTTAAATGTATACATGCGTGTATGTGTGTGTGCATTCATATATACATGATAAATATACATAGTACACACAAATATTATGTTCACAAAAACTTTTATTTTGAATGCGATTAATCATGATTAATAGATGCGCACCACTAATTATACCCTATGTAGACCTGTTCTGATCAGTGTTTGAAGGCAGCATTGATGTATCAGTCACTGGTTATGATATCCCACAATCCTGAGTGCAGTTTGTGAGCTGGTGGAAAGAATAAAAATGGCATCTGATGGGGCAGTTTCCATTACGATTCCATTTCCACACAAAACAACCACTGTATTCATTAAATATGTAATTAATTTTTTATTAATAACACTTGTGTTTATTTTCTTAGTTTACAGTCTTTTAAGGCACTGACTGGGCAGTTACCTTAGGCTTTCGGACACAACCACAAATTACTCACAAACACAACATGAATGAGTGTGCATGTCAGTGTTAGTGTGTTTGTGTGTGTGTGTGTGTGTGTGTGTGTGCACCTGGTATTCATCACGTTATGGGGACCAAATGTCCCCACAAGGATAGTAATACCAGTAAATTTTGACCTTGTGGGGACATTTGTGAGGTCCCCATGAGGAAACAGGCTTATAAATCATGCACAATGAGTTTTTTTGAGAAAGTAAAAGTGTGCACAGTCTCCTGTGAGGGCTAGGTTTAGGTGTAGGGTAGGTGTAGGGTGATAGAAAATACGGTTTGTACAGTATAAAAACCATTACGCCTATGGAATGTCCCCATAAAACATGTAAACCCAACAGTGTGTGTGTGTGTGTGTGAAGGTACGATTCAATACTCACAGTCAGGAGGTGGCAGTGTTGGTGATAAAGTGTGTGTTCATTTGCTCAGCCAGTGAAGTTGGACTAATGCAACACACCTGCTGTCCCTGCACCATCATTAGCCTCGGCGGCCCAGCGGAAAGGTCAAGGCTAAATTGCGATCTGCAGCCGTTCAGGAGGTGCGTAAACACGCAGTCATCGCCCTGATCACAACTAATGCACACGCTGATGAGTAGGTGGGAGCTACCACCGCGGAGAGATGCATGGTGGGAAAATAATTTCGACGAAAAGAAATCTCGAGGAGGTGAGACTTGTGAACTTCACGTGCAGTCACAACATAATCATCCAAATGATCTGTCCCATTCCAGCCCACCTGTGTGGCACAGAAAATTTTACTAGGAGCTGAATGTGAACCTTGACGGCTATGTGTATGTGCACGCGTTTGTTTGTCAGGGAATATTTTACCAGATTATGCAGCAAGACACATGCTCACATATAAACATACACACCCACACAAACACTGCCTCGGCGTACCTGCCCGGTGGTAATTAATCGCTGTGGTATTTAGGCCTGTTGGAGTAGACAAATATGACAGAGACAGGGACAATTAGGATCCTTGTTCAAGCTACATTAACTCTCCGTGCTATTACAACGCGAGCTGCTTCTCCTCGGCTTGTAAAAAGCAGCGAGGAGATTGTTCCTCATGGGCCATGGAGATATTAATGAAAGAAAAGGAAGATTGTGTTTATTGTAGTCACATAATTGCAAATAAATTTCAATTAGCCGGCGTGTCACCCCTGTAAGTGCGAGCTTGTGGGCTAGCGTCGACAAGCCCTGGATGAATAGGAGAAAACCACAACCAAACTGGGTGGATTTGACTTTCCATGCATTTTTTTTTTCTTTGTGAAGTCGGGAGGTGGTGATGGGGGTTTCAAGGTCACTCCCGTGAGTTTTACCTCAGATTTTTCTTCATTTTTTGGGCTATTAAATAGATTCAAAATAACTTGCAAAGAATAGAATGTTTTTTACTATGCCAGCATGTAAAAGAGACAGAAGGAGTGGGGAGGAGGAGGGATGTGGACGGAATGATGGGGAAAGAAATAGGAAGAGAAAATGAGAGGAGGAGAGGGAGATGAGCAGAAAGGTGTTTAGTATTCTTCTCTGATCAGCAGTCGGTGTGTGCTCTTCGCTTCTCTTTTCCTCCAGCTGAAGAGAGGAGAATATTTAAGCAATGTCATCCGACAGGTCAGCCACAACACTGGACAGACTGACCTTTGACCTGTGGTAGAGAATCACTGTCTGCCAGGTCCTAACATCAACAGGATAGAAAAAGATCCAGTTCAACATGTTAATGTGGATTTTGTCATGCATCACCTTTGTGATTTTAAGTGTAAGTCATTTATGAAAGAGAAAAAAAAAATTAAGGATTTTATTAAGGATCATTTTGTTACTGAGATTAGTATCATTCTTTCATTACCATAATTAATATGTGGCTCAAAGCAGGTGTCATTTGTATACAGTACCCAATACGCATATGAATAATTAATTAACATTTAGAGTTTATTATTATTGTTATTATTATTATTATTATTATTTATTATTTCTAATGGCATCAGCTAAAATGGAGCAACATCCTTTTATTTTATGTTTTGGTATGTTTTTTTGTCACAAAGAATTATTTGAAATACATATACAGAAAGTATAGTGTTGTATTTTGTCTTTATTCTCCAGATATATACTTAAACAGTGAGTTGACATAATGCAACTACTTAAAAAAAAAAAAATAACAACAAAATTTCTTGAAGTTTTGTCCTACACTGTTAAAAAAAGTTGTTTCAACTTAAAAAAGTAAATGTTTGTGCTGCCTTAAAAATGTTAAGTTTAGTCAACATTAAATGTTACGTTGTAGTACAGAAAAATGCGGATATTTGAGTTGAGTAAACTTAACATTTTAAGGCAGCACGATCACTAAGTCGAGGCAACTTTTACAGTTTAGAGTTGTATGTCAAGTCCTAACTACCATATGTTTCCCTGTTAAAGTAATGAACTACTCAAAAAAATGAATGGATGAATGAATGAATGAATGAATGAATGAACGAACAAACGAACATATGTATGAACGAACAAATGAATAAATGGTCATAATGACATCATAGTCCTTTTAGAAAGTTAACAAGCCGACTTGTTTGAAAGTTTTTTGTCAGAGCTCTTGTTATTCTTCATTTTGATTTTCATTTTTTACACCAGACATGTATATTGGTTCAAAATATCAGTTATCGGTCTACTTGATCTGTAATAATTGGCATCGGCCCTGAAAATATGTTATGCTTATATATTAAATATTTTTATATTAGGGCTGTCAGTCGATTACATTTTTAAATCTAATTAATTACATGATGCGTCGATTAATTAATCTAATCACATTTTAATTGAAAAATAAATTTGACTGTGAAAATGCCCACAAAAGATTATTTAAAGCTATTTTTGTGTTAAATGAGGAAGTAGACATTACAAGTTGTAGCTTTAGATAGAAATATTTATTTATTTGATTCAGCATAAAATTTCTTACACAAACATTTAGGCTGCAACGGCCTAACGTGAACTTTGGAATGTAAAAGAAGATCATTTTAAAAAAATTATTTTTTGTTCATACAATGAAAGTCATTGGTAACCAAAACAGCTTTGTTACCAACGGGCTTCAGAATACATTCTTTTATATTCCACAAAAGAAAGGATTGAAATGATATCAGGGTGATTAAATGATGACAGATTTTTTTTTTTGTTTTTTTGAAGTTTAAAGTTTTTTTGAACTATCCCTTTAATGTTATTATTATTATTATTATTGTATGAAATATAAGATTATGTAAAGGTCTGGGGGCGGAGCCAGCACGTTAACTGCGTTTAAATATTTGAATTGCGTTATTTTTTCATAACTAATTAATTAACACCTTAAACTAACAGCCCTAATTTATATATAACAAATTATATGAATATAAATATATACATAGAAATGTTTTTAAAATATATACTGTATGTGTGTGTCTTACATAATGGATATATACAGTAGACATATATTTTACATAAACAAAAACTTTTCTTTTGGATGCGATTAATCACGATTAATCATTTGACAGCACTAATATCCAACATATATTTCTATTTATTTAGAGATTTAACAATTCAGTTTACCATTTAAATTAATTTATTTAACACAATATCTGTTCATTAAAATGTTTAAAATATTATTAATCACCTCCAAATTGATGTGATGTTTTATAGAAATGTTTGGCATGAAAACAAAAACAAATATGTAGCAGAGAATGAAACCCAGAAACCCAGAATCCAGAAAAGTCCTAACTGGACTTGTGCTTGTTCACTTTGCTCTGGCAGTGAAAAAGAAGAGCTGCTCAATCATCAGACATGAGAACGAGCAGAAATGGATAGATTGAAAGAAAGTTTTTACATGAAACAAAATACAGCTACACCTTTGTCTCTGAAGACAAACATTTTACAATGCCTTTGAGCACTTAAAATGCTGTGTGAATATAAACATCGGGAACACTGTGTTACTGTGTTAAAGACAACATATGTTTGCTTTATGACAGAAAGAATGAAGCATGATTGTGCATTGATGCATTTTATGATTTGGAAATTCTGTGATAATATGCTGTGACAGTCATTTAGGGTGAGAAAACAATAAAAGAAACTATCAAACCTGAAACAGAATGAAAAATAGAGGCATATATACAGTACATACCACCACCTTTATCTACAATATCAGATTCAAATCATACATATGGCTGAACCCTGACAGACAGACAGATTACATAGAGGGCAGACAGGCAAAAAGTTATCTACCCAGAAATATAACAATATTGTGCCAGACAGATTCCCACTCAGACATCATGCGGCGCGTCTCCTGCCATGAATCCACAATGACATTCGCAAAGTTGTGATTGAAAATAATCTGTCAAGATGGGCATGTTCTTCGTGATAATTATTATCATTATTGATATTACTATTATTGTTATTGCGTTTCTCCTTTCCTCTGGCAAAGATGATAACCTGTGTAGGCTTGCCGAATTCAAATGATACCACTTGATAGAGAGTCTGTCACGGAGGAGTAAACAAAAATGTTGCCTTATTTATTTATTTATTTCTCATCGCCAGAGCCTTGAGTGATCAGTTTACGTTCTGACTCAGATTACAATCAGTTAATAACGGTGATTCTGCCTCACGGAAAGGGATTGTGGGAAACTGCGCAGGGCAGGACGGCAGGCCCCTCGATCGCGTAAGAGCGGGTGCCTCGAGGATCTGGCTAACAAACCCCCGCCGGATAAACCACTGCGACGGCTTTTCGAAAGAAAGAAACGAAAGTGGCGCGGAAAGACAGGAGAGCACGGGCGTTTCTAAGCAGGCTTTAAGATGGCAGATAAGGGTGTAAGAGAGGGACTGATCTTCTGGCAGGTCAGGAGGGATCCTGAGCCGGAACGTCGTATCAGCCTAAACCCAGACCCCTCGCCCCCCGCTCCCCGCTCGAGGGCCAGCTGGTTGCCGTGGTGAGGAGCCGCGGGGGCTTGCCGGGGGCGATAAGCCAGCGTGAGCCGAGGGAGTCGGGGCAGAGAAAGAGAGCGACAGATTTCACAAAGGAAAAGAAGAGGAGCGTGGAGAGCGAGGAGCAGAGGGAGATGACGAGGGGAGGGTTAGAGAGGAGACGCTTGAGTGAATAGGCGTGCATTGTAAATCTTCGCCGTGGCAACCTGCAGCTGTGGAGATCGGTGTGATGTGCGGGTGACAGGGAGAAGAGAGGCCGGCTGCACAACGGCAGAGGATTTCTCCTCCGGCGCGCCGCTTATGACAGCTAACGCGGCGAGCGGAAGCGACCGGTTAGGAAGAATTACAAGAGCTATGCAGCCTGCCATCTTACAAATGAATCCCGTTTAGCCTCAGCATGTAAATAAATAGAGTTCACTTGGAAGGAGAGAGAGAGAGAAAGATAAAGAGAGAGAAGGAGGAAGAGGGTGACAGAGGTAGGGAAGTGGCAGCAGCGGTAATCAGCTGCAGGAATGTTTATCTGCCGCCAGTGCGCGTGTGCGTGTGTGTGGCGGCTGAAATTATGCAAGCGAGTAACAATGAGCAAATTGAACCCCCACAAAAAGCGGCACAAGGTCAGGCGGAAAGACGAGGCACTGGGGTTGAGAGTGGTGGGCGTGAGAGGATAACAGATCATGATAAATTGGCTCACATTTTACAAACCGCTGGCCCTAATGCCCTGCTCCCAGACCGCTAGGCTGGAACTTTCCGTACTGTAATACCTCCACTCAGCCATTTGTGATATATGAAAACCAAGCTGTGGCACTAATTGCACAATTACAAAGCGGAAGCCGAGCTGTGGTGAGGCAGGGTGTGCAAACTGGAGGGGGTACGGTGATACGTGCAGGCCCTCCCACACTCCTTTTCGTTCTGTTTCTCATTCGTGGTCTCCTTTTTTTTAATTCAGTGGAAAAGGAGTAGTTCTAGTCCTCGTGTGCACTCTCATTTGGTAATTAGGTTCTTTAGTAGAGGCGCTGTTAAATATGCCACTCGCTTATTTCGGTTAGCCCAGGCTTTCCCCACGAGATCCCCACTGGACACGGATTCTAACGCACACATTTCCTCCAGAAACACTGCAGGACTGTGTAGCGTTCCTCACCTGCCTAGTGGCCCAAAAAACCCAGACCAGGTTCTCCTCCCGAGGGGCGGAAAAAAAACGTCAATGTGTAAGTGTGTGTGTGTGAGTGAGTGTGAAAGAGAAAGAGAAAAAATTTATCTTCTACATCGATGAAAGGACAATTTATTACCGTCTGCTGTGGGAGACAGAATATTTTGCCCCAGTGCTTTGCCGGCCCTGTTGACTGTCTGAATGAGGAATGGGAGCGTATTAGCACCCGGGCTGCTTCTGCACAGCCGCGCCTGGCACCGAACCATCACAGCCCCCAATACCGCCCAGGGTCAGAGGTCAAGAGCGGAGCAGCGACTGAGGCTCGCGGACCGCCGTACACTGTTTCGTCTCCCGCTGTCGCAGATTGATACATTATTATTAGTGCCTGCTCTTCCACGACTCTCAACAGCCTGAGAGCTGTCCTCAAGAAATTATGAGTGTTTTCAGAAAGGGCTTCTGACAAGGTATAAGACTGAGATAGCAGCGAATATTGAAAGCATTTGTCTTGAGAACATCCTGTCGTGTTAAAACAACAATGGCTATTTGAACATTGGTTTTAGGTCTGTTTCACACTGCACGTTCAAGCGGAGAGTAAGCAAAATGATAAAATTACTGACGACAGCACATATATTCAATTTATAAATATATTTCTAGTACATGTATCCATAAATTCCTTATGTTAATATATTATATAAACATGTGATGTCTGGGTTAGTAAATTCAGCAAATCCTACAGTCCTTTTCTGTGGAATTAGCATAACCATGCTGCTAGTAAACTCTGTTTTGTACATTTAACATACACTGACAACCACCATAATAACACAGGTGGTAATGAGAAAGACACACAAATAATTAAAGTTCATCACAAATAGCTTTTCCATAAGCTGAGGTAAATACTGCTAGATAGAAGATGCACACAGTGTCATGCACACAAACACAAAACATCATCATGACACCACATTACATTAAAATACTGCAATAAAGTTTACCCAAAAATTCTAATTTTGTCATTAATTACTCACCCTCATGTCGTTCCTAACCCGTAAGACTTTGGTTCATCTTTAGAACACAAATTAAGATATTTTTAATGAAAGTTTTGCATCAGATAAATAACGTATTATAAACAATGAAGCTAAAGTACATTACGCATGATAACAAATGACTGCAGAGGGCGCCAGCGGCCTGATGATTGTTTTTACACTTTACTGCGTGATATAATCCTTTTTTAATATTGCCTTGACAGCATTTAATTCAAATGTCCAATTAATCTTTAACATTTGGCCATTTCTTTATGATAGAAAAGCTACACCCACTTCAATTTCTTGAATATGAAGACATCAAAACGTGTAAACTCTGGGTGAGGCTTTAAACTTTTATTTTGAAATTGCAATACACAGTTAGCAAGGTAATGATGTATCCTTGTGTTTGTGTTGGTTTAGAAATGATTTACTTCACAAATCTGATTAAATAAGGCATGTTGCATTCCTAGATAAACATTAAAATAAACCTAAACTCACAGCAATATGCAAAGATGGAGTTTGAGATGCTTAAAACATGTAAATGATAACACTTTGTGTAGCAGCATTTACTGTGAAATGCAATCAAGAATTTCTTTTTAAACTGAATACTCGAAAAGAATCGAGGAATCGTTGCAGCCCTAATCAGCAGCACCATGCGCATGCATTGTGATACTCTCATGAATGCGGAAGAAGCTTTGAAGGAATTCGTAATTTTTGTTTTCTCTGCACATAAAAATTCTCGTAGCTTCATAAAATTACAGTTGAACCACTGATGTCACATGGACAATTTTAACAATGTTCTTATAACGGCCTTGAACGTGGTAGTTCTGTTGCTGTCTATACAGGGTCAGAAAGCTTTCGGATTTCATCAAAAATATCTTAATTTGTGTTTTGTAGATGAACAAAGGTTTTACGGGTTTGGAACAACATGAGGGTGAGTAATTAATGACAAAATTTTCATCCCTTTAACAAAAGATGTAACATGAATCTGATAAGAAGATGAAAAAACGTGTGAGGTCACACAAGGAGTGCTGTGAAAGTCATTTTACATTTTTTTTATTGTAAATTAATCACTTGTTCTTTTCACTTCCGAAAATTATTAACTAAATTATTAATATTAATTAAAAATATATTAACCTGACAACATTTCTTAAAGGTCTGATTAGGTTGACCCTTGATTCTTTCCTAATTCTTAGGGGTCAGATTAGGTTGAAAAAGCTCCTTAAAGTAACATTTGCCTACCACTATTTTTACTGTGTCCATTGCGAAACAAGCCCTAGGTTTGGATTTTATTCCCTAAATATTTTCATGAGCATAAATTCATCATAAAACATCCACAAATTAATGGTAGAAACCTTTTGTCTCAATCACTGGAAGGCCCACTAGCACTGACAGACCATCCTCTGGCACTCAGTTCCACAGAACTTAAGAAGTGTTCCGGAAAGCAAAGGATGAAATAGAAGAGTGGTGCAGGCTCAAAGGTTAAGGCTATAATTGTTTTGCCTCTTAGCAGCATTAAGATAATTTTCCTGCAAAACAGATGGTCACAGAAAAAAGCCAGCTAGTCTTTTCCAGCCGTTTCCTCAGCAGAGGATGATCCCCAGAGTAATGGTTAATGTCTCCACGTATCTCAGGTGTAATCGGCAAATTGACGTTACTATTTATCTCACGTCTAGTTCAGCAATAGTTACCAACGACTGCCGGCGTGACCTCGGGTGTGTGCACATTAATTTTACCTCAGTGTTTTCTATAGCATCAATTAATAAAAAGTGACGAGGTTTGGAGCAAATGAACAGCCCTTGATAAATGAGGGTCTGGACTTAATTGCTCAGTAAATTAAGAGCTCACAATTGTGACGATGCGGACCAGTTTTAATATTTAAAAAGTCATTAGATGTGGAAATGTCTGGCTTAGTTAAGTATGTAGTCACCCACAAGGACATTAAAGACCACATGAAACAAAGACGCGTTAAAACACGATCAACGGTACACACACACACACACACACACACAAACACACACAAACTGCATACATCTATCAGCGCTTACAAACACGCACATGTATGCACATGAACGTGCGCAGATGCCTACAAAACCCGTACATGAGGAATCCTCTCTGGATTCCAGTGGTACAGTAAATACTCCATTCGTCCACAGAGTATGCATCTAAATATATTTAATAATTCTATGGATTTGTTGTCACTTCATTTGCATGACAACAGTCTGCTAGTAAACCAGCAATTGCTGCTGTGATACAATCTTCGTCATAATGGAGTTGTGATGGAGCTTCATGGTGAGGAGAAATTGAGCAAGTTAAGCCAGCTGAAGCCGGGGACGCTAAGCGTTAAGGATGATGGATCACTTTCAGTAATTCCGCTTTATTATGATTGGGCAAGATCAATATTTTAACAGTTCGGTTACAGGCTTTAGTACAGTACTTAATATGTATTATTCATAACCTTTGTCAGCGCAGGAGGGCAGCATGTCTCAGAGTGAGAGAGAGAGAGAGAGAGAGAGAAGGATACTTATGATTCTGCCAGTGGACTAAAAGAGCATAAAGGGATGGGAAATACTTATGGATGGAAAATGTAGCATTCTACAGTGCTGTATATAGCTACTTTGTCTATAAATATGTATAAAAAGTGGTCATGTGATTTTGGAGGGAAAAAATGCTATATGAGAACATACTTCTAAACATGTCCTTACATAACTTATCCTTGGTTTTACCATTGTACGTTGGTAATTTCAGATGGAAATACTGTGGTACTCTGATATACACCACTGGTATACAAGAATTTCGAAGAATAATGACTTTTAAAAAATAATAAAAATGTACTTTATTCACCTTTTCTATGATGTTTAGAATTTTTAAATTAAAATTAATTTTGCAAATTTTTGGGAAGAAACAAATGTCAAAAATACAAGGGTGATACAACTGGTGCTGATATTTTAATGTAGAAAAAAAAGTCTCACTAAAAGGCATCTTTTTTTTTTTTTTTTTAATCATTATTTCTTAAAGGGGTCATCGGATGCCCATTTTCCACGAGTTGATATGATTCTTTAGGGTCTTAATAAAAAAAAGTCTAGAACATTCTTTGGTTTTAAATTTCTCAATGTTAATGTAAAAAAACACCTTTTTTTTACCATGCCAAAATCAGCTCTGCAAAAATAAACCTGTCCTGGTCGATGTTGCTTTAAATGTTAATGAGCTCTGCTCGCCCCGCCCCTCTCTTCTTTCTGTGGGGTGACAAGCCTGTTTACTTTAGCCGCATTTAGCCACGTTTAGCCGCTAAACTTGCTAACTAGCACATTATTAGGAAAGGCAATTGTAAAGATTCATAAAAAAAAAACTAAATGATTCGCACGAACATAGATGCATTTGTTTAGATCAGGAGGCTCACTCCCTTCACAAACAAAAGTCATCCACTGCATCTTCAGTAGCTTAGATGTCGGAAGTAAATGACGGCTACTATGTTCATTATTACATCCAACAACAGAACACCTCAATTAGGAGACATTCTTGTCCATGTCCCTAATCTGGCATTGAAACAATGGCGATCAGACTGTTACTACTCATTCAAAGCGAGTCTAAGGTAAGACAGCCGTGTCAAACTATCGTGGGAGCGGCCTCTGTCAGTGTCTTCACGGTGAATGTGATTTCACCAAGTACAACATGTTCCTGGATCAACATCCTTGTTGATCCTGGAACAACATTTCAATCAACCACTCAGAACTGAGGGATAACTTTTCATGAAATGTCAGTTTTAGGCTTATGATCAGAGTCAGATTCTTCTACACCCTTGTTAATCAGCTATCATTTCCCTCTGATATTAGGAATAAATTATGGTTAGGGTTAGGTTTAGGGGTAAGGATTGGGTTAAGTCTATATTTTTGGACAGTAATGTTGATCCAGGATCAACAAAAGATGTTGATCCAGGAACATGTCTTACTTGGCAAAATCACGGCGACCCACAGACAAGATGCTGAGAATGGCTTGATTTGAAAAAGGGGAAATTATTTTTACAGATTAAATAAAAACCACTGGGTGGATTTTAATCATTATAGGGTGGTTGTGTACACACACTGCCAACACCTTTATGTTTAAACAACATGTAAAAGTGAACTTTACATCCGATGACCCCTTTACATTTGTTTTAGAGTGAAACATTTATGAAATAATAAATAAATAAATAAACAAACAGCTTTGTCTGTCATTTGGTGCAACCAATGTGCATTTAAAAAAAAATACAAAGTAAATGATTATAGGAGCCTTAAAGGTATATTGGATAATTTGAACTTTTTATTGGATGACAAAGTTAATTCAGGCTGCAAAATGTCATGTGGTACAACCATTAAAAAAAGTTTCTACAAAACCAAATGAAATTAAAAATATATCTATATCTATATCTATATATTTTTTATACATCATTGTACTCTATACATTTTATTGTTACTACTGTTATTTTCTTAATCTTTGAACGTCTTCTTTGTCATTGACCATTAACATCATAATTTTGTAACGCCATGGTATTTGTTTGGTATTTTACAATGACAAAAGAGCTGCCACAGTAGTCTTTGTCTCTGATTTCCTTAGATGACAGGAAGTTTGTGCTGGTATACAAAACACCTCCAAACACCCTTGTGAAGCACATCGTTATGCCAGCCTGTGTTTCATATGTGCTATTTATTGTCATTAGCTTCTGTATTATGTAATGCGGTAAAAGGCTGTTGTTTCCTCAACTGTACATTTTCATTTTTATGTTATTTACATCATTCACATCAAAGCTCAGGTGCTTATCCAATAGCGAATATAAGTGTTAAAAATGGATTTTTCACAGGGACGGGCTGTGTAATTTTATTTCATTTATTTATGTCTGTCTTTGGCACATCCGTAGCCCACTTGGCGTAATACTGATGTCTGCGAGCTGCGCGTGTGTCAGTGACATACTTTTGCAGAGCTCGGAGTGAAACCGCTGGGATTAAACACAACGGCACATTCATATCTGGTCACACGCTCAGCTGCGGCACAGGAAGGTCTGTCACTATCAAAGCTGCCTGGAATCTTCTCCCAGCAAAAGCCAGGGAAGAGGATTTCTTAGCAAGCTCCTAACCATCTTTTTTGAAAAGCAAATCCTTTGTACCCCTCCCAAAACTCCTGGCCTGGGCTCACCTCCCCCGTATTTAAAGTCCCCGTGTGGAACGAATGGGAGCGAGCCCCGGAAAGTTTGTCGCGGGGAGCGGGTCGCTCTGGCTCTGATTAGATGTGGAGTGGTAATAGGCTCCTCTACGCGCTGCCGCTAACCCTGCTGCTCCCCCGGCAGCCACTGCGACTGGAATTAATCAGTCCTTCTGGGAACTTCCCTCAGCCGCTCTCTGCAGGCGAGCCACTCCGGAGTCATTTACCAGCCAATCCTACTGTCAGGCTTCTGTCATTTAGGCCTTTTCATTATGCCTTTAGCCCCCCTCCCTTTCTTTCCCCACCTCCCTACATTAAAGAGCGAACGTGACAGACAGACAGACAGAAAGAAACCAGAATGACTGACAGATTAGCCCGATGTCAGGTGCTTTTTATAGACGGATAATATTATTACGCCTCTGTACTGAACGCTGAGAGCGTCCTAATCCAAAAAACACCGGCGCAAGTACTGTATGAAGGACACTGACTTTTCAGGTGACCGCTCTTTTATTTTTTTATATAGGCGGTAATTAGGATCGCACAAATCTAACGAATCCTTTGCTCTTATCGGCACCGCGAGCGGCGTTGTCCTAAATGTGACAATAGGTGGGCCAGCTTTGTTCCTCGTTTATGGAACCCCGGAGTCATAACTACCAATTACTGTGGCTCTCCCTCCCCTGGGCATCAGGCTGCTGGATCTGCCCGCTCTGCCACGCTAAGCCCGCTTAAGTGACCTATTTTAGGCTCGCAAGCAGACTAGAGAACACCTCAAAGGTTAGATTATCCTATGATGAAATACAGGGCCTTCTTGCTGCAAATTACCCAGGGAAAGAGAGAAGTATTTCTCCTACCTCGAACCGCAGAGCACGGCCAGCGGCCAAACAGCCCTGCAGCCACCCAGGAATGAGCCGCAAAAATATTCATGAGTAAACAAAAGGAGTGATTTGAAAAATGGCCAGAGGAAAGAACAGATTAATAAGAGAGAGAGAGAGAAACATGAATAGTGTATTATAAAACTATTCTGTAGCTCCATCTAGTCGAGGTCAGGGGGAGATAGCGGCAAGGCTTCATTAGGAGGGAGCTTTGCCTCTGTACCACATTTGCCCCAACCCAGGGGAGCCAAGGACTGCTAAAGAGGAAGTGGCACCAAATGAGAGGACAGAGGAGAGAATACGTGAGTGAAATGAGCAGGTGATGAATCACGCTAATGTGAGCATTGACATTTTTTGTCGCTATGAAGTCGTTTGTTTTTTTTCATATCGACCAAAGTGTCAAATGTACACAGCGGTCATTAAAGGGATAGTTCACCCAAAAATGAAAATTCTGTCATCATTTACTTACCCTCATGTCATTCCAAACTCATTACTCAAACTTTGATTAATATTTGAAACACAAAAACCTGAGAGGTTTTTCTGTCCCTCCAGTGAAAGGCCAGGTAACCAAAACTTATAAAGGTCATAAAGTTGCTGTAAAACAACTCCATATAAATCAAGTGGTCTAATTCAATTCTTCTGAAGAGACTTAATTGCTTTATGTCAAAGATTTAATTTATGCTTTAATTTATATCTAAACAATGATCAACACACATACATAAGGCACATCATATCTGATAAACACAGGAGCTGAAATGTACGTGTGTCATGCACGAGAACCAATGAGGTTTGTTCTAGCACATGACGTACACACGCACACACACAAGCGTTTGTGTTTACCATGTTTTATGCTGTATGTGTCCTTTTAAGAGTGTCCAAGTCCAAAAAAAAAAAAAAGTATTCTTTGCATTCATTGGTCAATTTTGGATTTCAAATATTGGTTTCTCTTTAAGACGGTTGTGTATCCTTCATACTGACTACTTGTACACATCATTATTAAGTTATTAAAAGTTACTATATATTTCAAATTTTATATTAATAATGTTTGTTTATATGTATGTATGTATACATACATATATATATATATATATATATATATATACATAAATAAATAATTTATATATATATATATATATATATATATAAATGAGCAAACATTATGAATTACTAATTCATAAATACCATTGCATTTTTGGAGAGTTGCGCACCAAGTTTTAAAATAAGTTTTATAATTTTATAATACAAACAAACCTTCACTCAAAAAATGGATTTTTAATGCTTGTTTCAATTACTTGTTTAAAATAAGAAGACACAACTAAATTCTTAAAATTTTCTTACGTAACTTACTTTTTATTATGTTCAGTTCACTTAAAATTGATCTTAATCATTTTGTGTTGGGACTACATGAATCATTTTTGTTGACACAACTAACTAAAAAGTGGATGTGTAGTTCCCAGCATGCTTTGCATGTGGTTGCATTAAGAGGGCAATATGTTGACAAAAATGGTCATTTTAAGTGTTTTTAATGAAAGAAAATTACATGTTAGAGTTCTTATACATGTAATGGTGAGTTATTTTTGAGATTTAAAAGAGGTTTGGAGAAAAAGTTTAGCGTTCATGCTTAGAGTGCTGGCAACTTCACTGACTTCATGATTCACTCAATAAACAATAACTGTGCTAATGCCAGTTCTGAGATCATTCTTCTTTGCTTCTCTTATGGTATATTACCACTATGAATGAAATTATGAAATTATCGTTAACATGCCAACATGTGTTTTTGCTAATTGTTTAAAAAATAGACTGACTTGACTTAATTAAATTAAGTAAATTGTTGGCTAAAAAATAGAGAGAAATTATAGATAAATTTATAGAGAAATTAGAGGAAATACATAGTGACCTTGAGTGACAAGAATTGACTTTTTTTTTTATAGAATGTTGTTGTATTTATTAAAAATCATGTATCCATGCACATTCAGCAGTGCTACAGCCAGACAAATGTAAAACCCCCTTCTAGCAACTTGTCATGAAGGACAAAATCAAGTTCCTGTCCAACGTTATACGTCATAATATGAAAAAAAAAAAAAGTAAGTTGTAAATGGAAAGTCTAAATTAATTTCAATTCAGAAATTAAAAACTTGCTTAACATTAAAGAGGATCAGTCTTGCAACTGTATGTCTTTGCAATGTATTCTAGGACAGGGGTGCGGTAGGATTGTCACAGAGTTTGGAATTTCTTGCTAAACTCTAGTGATTGATGTAGGATCCATATAATGGCAAAATAAATGGGCCTCAGTGCTAATTTCCCCCTTATAGCATCTGATGAAATATGCCTTACTCGTTTTGAGTGTCTGACATGAAATATTGGTGTGTGGTGGCCGGGGCAGACATGAAGCAGAGCTCTCGGCCACTGTACCGCACCACACAGACAATCCGCAGAGACGGAGCCAATTAAGATAAGCCTCCATTCACAGGAAGAGGTTGTTTGACATGCTGTCATGCTAATAGAGACAACCGTCATTACGCTAAGGTATGACACACACCGAGGTACCTGCAGAATGTAGCCCTAATTGGTCAACTGCTTCTATGTAAGTCCTCTGCGCTGCTAAAGGCTCTCAATGTTTGGTCTGGTTCCTCTTTCAGACGTGTCTGTTATGAGCTGTATTAGTCTGCCAGAGGTAATTTCTCCACTTCTGCTCTTGGCATGGGGTGGATACACTCCAGATTTGACGTGAACCGTTAGGTCTAGCAATAACAAACTGCGGCTTCCTCTGAGTAGTGTCAGTCTCGGCACACCTAGATCAGGCCGGATTTAAGTATTAAAAGATTTCAACTTGTCCTAGTGCTCAAGAGAAATGTATACTTGGTATAAAACTAGAACTAGAAGTGGAGGTATTGTAGTCACTGAAGATCGAAATAGCCTCAAGGGCTGTTCAGTGATCCTCAGAAATCATTTGAAAGAAACAAAAATATCAAAGCCCCAAAACAAACAAAATATTCAAAGTGACATACATGTACATAAACAGAAGAAAAACAACTTTTTTTCAGAATTCATCAACTGCTTTTCTCTCCATGTTTAATAGAGAATTTTATCTTGTGTAGTTCGGCCAAATTTGCTGTTTGTAGACAGAACTGCAAACAAAGCAGTTCAACTAAATATTGTGTTGCCTTGTGTTCAAATGGATGCCCTTATTACAAATCTTTTGACCTTTTGTGAACTAATTGGAAAATGTAGTTACAGTAAATGGTCCTCAGTGAAACTTAAGATCCTCCCACCAATAGCCTTGATTTCCGCAGTTACGAGGCCAATGCAACCAGCTAATGAAAATCTTATCTAAACAGAGCTGGCATGAAGAGGATTTCGAACATTGGTAAAGCAAACATTCCACATTGTTCTGCAGAAAACAATTTTAGCAAGAATAAATAAACTAGTTGTCATGACGATTGAAGATGTCATTCTTAAGTCTAAAATAAAATCATGGTTCTTATTACTTTTATGTTGTGTAAGTGTGTTTGAAGCAAACAAACAAACAAAACAAAAACACTGAACACCAACCGAGTCCTTTAGCTATAATCCACAACCAACAAAGTCTTAAAAAAAAAAAAAAAAACTTTATGGCAACAGGTTTCATCACAGAAAGTGCAGCTCCAACCAAAATCAGATCAAGTGGTTTTGAAACTTTCAAACGTGAATGCCTCTTGAGCCAATTACAATGTAATTACATAGTAATTACAAATGAATAACACTGTAGGCATTAAGCAGTTGTTTTAACACAGAAAATCTCTTCTAACCAGTCTAACCAAGACACTGAATAGTCCAAGTTCTTGAAAGAAGCAAAAAAAATAATGTTTTGTGCCACGTGTAGTTTCATTTTACCAGCCACCCCTTGTTTCGGTCTATCAATATTTGCCCTCATATGTCTTTTCAGCAAGTGAGGCTATCCAGCTATTTGAAGACCAACAGTTTGAACTAGACTGTTAGCTCATTGTGCTATCGTACTATAATTCCTCACCGCAGGAGTTTCTCTTGGCCTGGCCTGGGCTGCCACCACAGTCATGGACGTTGACTGTATCCCTGGAAACCTCAAAGAGCCCATCTAGCATGTCATAGCGCAGTCGGGCTGCCGGTACACTGTGCAGGTGAGAGTTGCCCGCTGGACGGCAGCCAGCGCTACAGGACGTGTTTGTTTGGACTCAGCCCGGATTTGGAGCCTGCCAGGAAATGTGCTGTTTCTGGCAGATTTCAGAGAAAGAGAGACAGAGTAAGAGAGTGAGGCCGAGCATGTTTTCAGTGGCTCAGAGAGACTAAATATGGCTGTCAGTGAGCACGCACTACTGAGGAACCACAGAGCGTAGGCCAGACTGCTACAAACACCAGCGACGTATCTGCACTCCCTCCGAGGCTTAGGTGAATAGGTGACGTCTTATCGGCCAATCGGCCGATATCCTGTCAAATTTACGTTGTTGTGTTTATTACCATCATTGTACATATCAATGCGCACTGAGCGGTTACGCATTTGTGTTTTCAGTAAACATTTTCAGAGACGCAACGCTTGAAAATGCAGGTCACTCGTAAGTTAAATTATATTCCTGAAATGTATTCTCTGCCGGCTTTGTGATAACCGCGACATTCTTTAACCTCAACACCCCCAATTAGGGGAGCAGGGGAGGAGAGGGATGCGAGGCGTATTGCTTTGACCCACATGCCTTACTTAGAGGCACACTCCAGAGAGAGATGGTGCAGGAGGATATCACGGAGAGAAAACACTCCTCATAACAGCCTGAGGCACTCCCAGCCGCTCTATCAATGCAAAACAGACCACTACCTGAGGCTAACAGGACATTTCACTTTTCATAAGCCACCCGCTTTCGTGCACCCCTCAACCTCACCCTCCTCTCCATTTTTTTATTTTATTTTATTTTACTTTATTTTATTTTATAGAGGTACATGTATTTTGAAAGCATGTCGGGGTGGAGGGGAGGTGGGACAGGAGGGAACAAGAAAAAAATAGGGGAAAAAAAAAGATGAAAAGCATCTTTAGCATGCCGGAAACATCTGGTTTCATATTCGAAGACTGAAAAGGAAATTGCACAAAGACAAAACTCTTATGTTTTGATTTATTTTATTATTTGAGGGCTGTGCCACGCCAGTCATGCAGTTCAAATCTGAGGCCATAAATACGACAAACGGAGGGATGTGACAGAGGCATTAGCCTGCTCTCCATACGCTCCCGCCCTGATGGATAACGCCGCTAATAACATCTACAACTGCTGTGTTCTGCCCTGAATTATACCACGCTAAGGGGCTTCTGTTAATGGGAAGAATGAATTCACGCAGTGAGAAAAAGACAGATATAATAAAAAGCAAATATTCTCCAAGACGCTATCCCCGGCTTACGTGTGCTACTTGTATTCATCTCCTTTGGTCTCTGAGGTGCACCAGTGATACTGAAGTCTGGAACTACATGACAGATTTTCACCCTGATTTACAGACTGGACAAGTCAACAGTCTGTAGCTTTTTTTTTCCAGAAAATCTCAGTGTATAATGGGTACAGAGTATTTTTTGGAGGAAATCAAACATGTTTGATTATTTGAGCCGCATATTGTTTCATTTGTTATGCATCTCCTAGTAACAAGGTATAGCATCTCCTAGTAACAATGTCTCTGCATGAGTTTGTTGTGTTAAGGATGACTTGAAAGTCTGGTAGTGTGATCCTCAGTAGTTTAGTACAGTATATGATGCCCAAAGTAAGCAAAGGCATGATCCTTGCTGTTTTAAAATCTCTTCTGACTTTATAAGTCACGCAGTGTATTTCTACTCTAGCTCTGCATGCATTTGTAAGCTCTTGTTGTCGATAAATAAAGGTCACATGCCAACAGCTAGCTGAAACTCCCTTTGCCCTGCAAATCTGCTCACCTGGCACGACCAGGTTGGCGCTGCCATCCGGGCTCCAGACGCTTTCAATCACTACTCTGGCATGGAACGAAATACCAACAATCTCCAGCTCCCAATTTACTGCATTACTCTCAAATGGGCTTGATTTACTGAGAGAACAAGATTTCAGTATTTCACCCAAACTCTCGATTAAAACCTATGAATATCTCAGATTGATCTCATCTGTGACACATGAATGTATCACAAGATTGATAAATTGGAGTCACTAAAGGCATTGTTACGTCTGGGTGGCTTTGGTGGTGTTGGGAAAAGGGGACGGGTGAACACTAAATCCTGCCTGGAGAGAGCAAGCAGACTGTTCCTAACAGATGGAGCGAGGTTAGCCACTGTTTTCTTCTACAGCAGGCTTGATGGACGACTGTCAGGATTTACAGGCGAAGCAGTGCAATAGAGCCGGGTGAACATCTGTGTGTGTGTGTATCAGTGACAGTGGTTAATTTAAGAGAGTTACAGGCTCTAAGAACAGCTGATGGACAGTTGTATTCCCCTGGTTGACCACAGTGTGAAGACATAGTGAAGCAGAAAATAAGGCTTCACTTCTTCTCTCTCCACACAAAGCTCCTCTAATACACACAACTCGACCATTACAGACCACTAAAGCACAAAGATCAGCTCCTTTTCCCTTTAGTCACCGTTACCACCAGATTTCTTGATATCAGCAGAATGCTAGTAAACTAGTTAGCGGCCGTTTGATTTTATTCATGCTAAACACACATTCCAAATGGTTATTTTAGCCATTACTATCAGCTCAATGACAATACACTCAAGGCACAAAAGCTGCCACTGGGGCAGAATTTTTTCAAAAGGTACACCTTTGTACCTAGGGTGCATTTTTGTACCATATTGGAACTAATACATACATTTAGGTATAATATGTACCATAATATGTAATATGTTACATATTAGTAACTAAAGTGTACATATTTGTACCTACATATTGGTACTCCAGTAACAGCTTTTGTACCTTTTTTCTGAGAATGTCCACTAAAAAGAGAAGGGGAAAAATTCGGTAACACTTTATTTTAAGGTGTCCATCATACAGAGTAATTACCTAATTAAGTACTTAGTAGTAGCTGTTGTACTTACATGAAACAAAATGTACTTAACATGTAACTAAGTTATGGAACAGTCTGTAATTACATTTTGTAATTATATAGATGGCAGAGTCTGTTACACAGCTACTTGTACACTTAATACAGTCTTTATACACTTTATTTTAAGTAGCTTATGCCTGTGTAATATTCTGTAATTTTAATGTAATTAGAAAGGTATTACATGTGTTTAATCTGTGTACTGGTGGGTTGAATCAAACTAAGGTGCAGCTGGATAAGGTGTACAGTATAGATGCACATGAAGTACACTTAAGTACAATCTTGACACACTTTATTTTATTAGCTTATGCCTGTGTAATATTCTGCACTGAAAAAAAAAAATCTGTTGGATTAACATAAAAAAATATGTACATCGGTTGCGTGTATTTATATTATGTTCTCTCAACATAATTTATCTCCGTTTATGTTACGTAACTTGTGTTTGTCAAATGAACATGATTTTTTTATGTTGTTTTTATGCTTTTTATGCCATGTTACCTTGTTGATTTAACATGATTTTTTTTTTAATTAAAGCTTTATCCACCATATGCAGTGGTGCTTCAATAAATTACATAAAACTATGATAAAATGTACGATAAATCCAGATAAAACTAGTAACAGAATAAAAAAAAACTTTGGTAAACTATAAGTATTACATTTTTAAATAAATAATAGCATTTAAGCAACCTTAATATTGTAGATTTTTAAGCAAGGAAATAAGCAAAAACATTTTTTTTGAAAAAAACATTGTTTTTTTTTTTAATAGTACACAACAATCCATACAGATTACAAATTTACAGAGAAGCATGTTACAGACATAGCTCATTTGCTTGAAATGCATCTGTTAAAATCTAATATAACCCCATATAAAAGCAAAATCCAAAAAAAAAAAAAGTACACTTCTTTGCTTAACGTAATACAAATCTTGCTTAACGTAATACAATATTACACAATAAGAACAATAACAGCATAAATAAAGTAATAAAAAAATTATACCTCAGCAGAACAAAGAAATTCATACAGGTTTTGAACAACTTGAGGGTATGTAAATGATATCAGTATTTTCATTTTCAGAATTTTCAGTGGTTGAGTGAATGATCCCAGTTAGATGGGCAATTGAATTTTGCAGTAGCTAATGCCAAGTTATCCAAATCAGTGTAAGATTATCTGGCCCTCATTGATGATCCTGATGTCCCCTGGTCTATCTAACTTAATTTCAATAATTTAGTAACATCAGTATTCTAAGAAATGTAAACTTGAATATAATATGAACCAGTCGTGGTCAACAAAGACTGATTACAGATAACTGTTAGACCTCAATTCTAGGATTGTGAATGGTAGGCCAAGACAGTGAATAGTGGCCAATAATAGTGTCTTCCTAAAACAAACTGTAAAATTATATAGCACACTTCGAATACGTACATGGATAATGGCAGAAATGTCCAAAGTGTGGATGTTTTGGATGTTTCGGTAACTCCAATCTAACTGCAACTGCTACTGTGCACCTTTAATACACTGACACATTCAACAGACAGGGAGAGAGAAAAATAATAGATTAATATTAACATCTGCAACATCGTCAGACAAAGAGATTTTAAAAGTAGCAAAAATGTGAGTTTCATACATACCATTAATGTAAAGGCTTTGGACTGACAGTGAAGTGGATGTCAATAAGTGCAGTCATCTGGTGAAATATCAGATATCTGTAAAATATCAGAAGTATGCATCAGTTTTAAAACAGTTAAGAGTTATTAAAATATGGAGTACTGGATTATGCTTATCAAATAACATGAAGATGCATTTCATTCAAAGCAGTCATCAGAGATGTACGGATGTGAAACAAAACAAAAGTAAACGTTTTTAATAATACTTACTACTACTAAACAGCATTCCAAAAAAAAAAAAAAAAAAAAAAAATAGAATAAGAGGTCTTCGCAGGACAGGAGAAACCAGACATCTAAGCAGAAAGCATATTCAATGTTAATTTTCTTTACAACAACATGCATTGTACTGGCTTTTTGATTGTCTGTAATAGACTGCACTTTTTTTCCACTCGTCCCCTGAGTGCAGCCGCCTAACGTTACTCTCACCTACATTTCAGCTAACGTTAGCATCTCAAACGAGCCCATCGTCTACACTGGATGCGGCACAGCGCGACAAATCCCCGACAGTTCAAGCTCTTTGAAACGGCCACTTTGTCGCGTAACGTTAACGTACACCGCTTCAAGCTGCTGCGGCACGGCAAGACAACAGTAACGTCCGGTGCAGACACGGTTCAGTTTCTCATCATTATTCTGACTCGTCTAGTCAACATACTGACATGCAAAGAAAAAGATTACACGCATTTCGAACATTCAAACGTTAATATACACGATATTTTCAGAAGAGGCTAAAGCTCTTGTGTTAATGTTAGCTAACCTACAAACGCATAAACGTAACTTTAAAAAACAATGTTGTTTGATATCACAAGTACATAAAACCTGAGTGAAAATATTTACATTCAAATACTGAATGCCTCAAGTTTTCAAGTTTTAATTAACTTACCTCAGTACAGAGCTCAGATCCCATCCGCAGCGAGAAACAAAATGGCGATGGGTGCGAATCGATTTCCTTCGCAAAGGGGCGGGATTTATAAAGAAAACATAACTACTTCATTTAGCTTCAACATGATTAATTCTATACTATTGAACATCCTTACAGAATAAATACATGGTACATGATTTAAATATGTTTAGATGAGAAGCATAAATTAATCATGTAACAAATGCGAAATGCATATTTAAAAATTCAACAACCTCCCCATTGCCTTTTTTTTCAGTGTGTAATTTTAATGTAATTGGAAAGGTATTACATGTATTTGTCATATAGATACATAGAGCAACTGCGCTCACGGCGACCAGAGTTCGATTCCAGTCTTGAGGTCCTATGCCGATCCCGCTCCCCTCTCTCTACCCAATACTTTCCTGTCATCTCTCCACTGTCTTCTCAATAATAAAGAAACAAAAAGCCCCAAAAAAATATAACTTAAAAAAAAGAAAGGTATTACATGTATTTAAGCTGAGTACTGGTGGGTTAAATCAAACTAAGGTGCAGCTGGATAAGGTGTACAGTATAGATACACTTAAGTACAATCTTGATACACTTTATTTTAAGTAACTTATGTTCGTGTACTTACATTATTAAGTACGTTGTATAAAGTGTGCAACACAACAGTCTTTTGGTTACATATGTAGCTGTGTAACAGACTCGGTCTGTTACATATGTGTAACAGTGGCTGCCTATTACATCTACATAATTACAAACTGTAACTACAGGCTGTTCCATAACTTAGTTACATGGTAAGTACATTTTATTTCATGTAAGTGCAACGGCTACTACTAAGTACTTAATTAGGTAATTACTCTGAGAGTTCTCCATTTTTAGGATTTTTTATTTGTTTGTTTTGATTTAATGACATTAAAATCCTATGTCATATAAAAAGAAACAGCATATTTTCCTTACAACTTTTTAAAATTAAAATAATTTTAATATATTTATTTTGTACAACATAAATACAATTTTAGAATCATATTTTAAACTTACAATTTTTTTCTAATATTTCTAATGCATTTCATAAGGCAATGAGATTTAATTATTTTATTTATTTATTTTAAATGTATTTATACTTATTTTGAGTTGTATTTATTTATTTAATATTTAATTTAAATTTTTAATATTTCGAAAATCATCAATTATTACATCACGAATACTGATATTGTTAGCATGAACTTGAACTTTACCACTGCATGACATTGTCTACATATAGTACAGTAAGTGTACAAAGCATTAAGTTAAAAGTGATACACTGACTTAACTTAAAAAACAAAACAAAACTGAGGAAACCCATTGTCTTAAAATTGTTAGGTAATTAATAATTTAAAAAATAACTTGACAATTCACTTAACTTTTTTTTAATTATTGTTAATTACTTAATAATCTTAAGACAACGGGTCTCTTCAATTTTTTACATTGTGGGGAGTCACACCTCATCGCATTTTTCAACTGAAATATCTTTGTTACACTATAAAAAGGTCAAGCTATAATGACCTTGTGATATCTTGTTTTAGGTTTTTGAATGAATGAATGAATGAATGAAAATGACAATATTTAAGCTAAAATACGACTGTGGTTTTCAATAACTGACTCTTAAGGAAATAACTTGAAATAATACATTAAGCATTAACAGATTAGCTGTTGTTGAAAACGTACAGTGAACCTGTTGGGAGATTTTCGTTTTCTAAATCCTGCAGGTTGCAGTGCACCAGCCAGCTACAAATTTGATTGACAGTGGGGGAAACCTCTATTCCATTCACACTATTCACATGAGTGCAAATGAAAAAAAAGGAAAAGACAGACAGAGATAGAGAGAGTGAGATAACATACAGTGGGGATGAAGAAGAGGCCCAGACCCCCTCCAGCATGCTGGGGAAGTTTAGAGGGAGGAGAGGGTAGCGGGACTCTCCCCAGGGCTCTGAGCCCAGGCCCCCCTGTAGAAGGCTGGGTGTAGATGAACCAAAGGCTGGGCTCTCCCTGGGGCTGCAGGCTTAGGCCACAGTTCTGTTTGATCTGGAGTGAAGATGAGGGTTCACTCAGTCATTATAAATAACCTGAGAAAGATCTACAACTGGCCTGCCAGTCCAACACAACAAGACACAAATACAGAGAATACATTCACACAGAGAATGAATACTGAGCTTTATGCCAACTAAAACAAAAGCAGAAATAATGCTGTATGGTCTGTTTCTGAAGATGATGGTACATCCAAAAAATAGTTGTTTGCTTACATTACCTATGAGGCATGACAGTGACCTCAGGCACAAATAGATTTTAGACAGCTAAGGAGTGCAAACATGGGTCAGATATCCAACCACTGCACCCCTTATCCATGTCTCTAGACACTTTTTACAAGTAAAATTTTCATGTCCATGTAACTGTCTGAAACAGCACTCTCAGTGATTCTGGGTATGTATTGGTTTACATCTGGTAACCCAAAAGTTTGATCTGATAAAAACAAAGGTGTTAATGTTTATCAGACAACACTGGACATTTAAGTGCTGTTCATTCGCCAGTTTTTATTAAAAACACTTTTTATTGTATTTAAAGTATTTAAAGTGATAAGTAAATAATGTAATCATTAGCAAACATTATAATGAACACTAAGCAAACACTAAACAAGATTAGTTACATTACATTCTTAATATTATTTATTTTAGTTTAAGGGTTGTACTTTTAATGTATTGGGACAAAACTGTAAAGAATTTTTAAAATTGTCTATAGCATCAAAAAAAAAAAAAAAAAAAAGTTATATTACCATATCAGCCTGAATTTTAATACTAGTGCAGACAATATAGCAAGGATTTATTCCCAATTAGAATAAAAATAATTTATGCTGCCCACAATGAGTTTTGTGAATTATTGGCTATGGAGATATTTTACCCTTGAATGTGAATTAATGTTCAAAAAAAGAAAAAGGCGTCCTATTAATCACATAATTAGAATTAATGCTACACAAATGTTTTAATGGTAGCATTCTAGATTAGAAAATACTATTCACTATTAACTAGTTGTTCATTAGCATGCATTACTACGTAATCCTCTGCGTCTTCAGCAACTCAGATGTCGGGAGTAAATAACGACTGCTATATTCGTTATTACATCCAACAACAGAACATCTCAACTGCTTAGAAGACATTCTTGTCTACGTCCCTGTTCTGGCATCCAAACAATGATGATTGGACTGTTACAGCTCATCAGGGCAGGTCTAAGGTAGGACGGCCATGTCAATCAACTATTGTGGGAGCGGCCTTGGTCTGTGTGACATCACAAAGACAAGAATCTGAGAACGGTATGATTAGAAAAAAATGGTTATTATTTTTAGGGACTGAATAAAAACCACTTGATGGGTTTTTAGCATTACAGGGTGGATGTGTAAACACACTTCCAACACACATTTATGTTCAAACAACATGTAAAAGGGAATTTTGCATCCAATGACCCCTTTAATATATTTTTTTCCTAATCTAAAATGTTACAGATTTGATATATCAAACACATTTGTCTGCTTTTCTTGCATTTATGCATTACAAAAGATTCAATTCATTATTTTTTAAAATGCAGTAGTACTTTTTCTAAAGCTCTGAACTACTTTAGATCTACTTTAAAGTATATTCTTAACTCCTTAAAACCTTAACTCCCCACACTTCTCACAGAACATATGAAAATGATCTTTACAGAAAGAACGTTTCATATAAGATTGCCAACTTTCTAAGCATAACTTAAGGGCAGAGTTTGCACCTCTTTCTTTGTTCAGGTCTACAGCGGTCTTTTCCTGTGGTCTTTCTCCATTCATTTACTGGATGTGAAATCACATTCTGTGTGGTTCAGCATTTGAGAACTCTGTGACTATTAAACAAGTATGTATGTGGATAGAATAAACAAAGTATTATCAGGCATGCATGTGCGTAGTATGAAAGCAGTCTGAATGTACTACATCTGCCATCTGAGCTCTAGAGTGAGTTGTGTAATTTCCCTGCAATTCACAACTCCTTTCCCACAGCCTGTGCATTGTAAAGTATCCACTGGAGGTGAACTTCAGAATTTCGGCAAAAGTAGTAGGACATTCTGTACTTTTACTCAAAAATCTTTTAAGTCATGAAAATTTAATCTTAGATTAGCAAAAATGTATCCCCAGGGGGAAAAGCATACCAAATGCATTCCCTTTGCATTCTTGGGGTAGTGATACAAAAGGTATTGCTTTTCTCCATCTTATGTCCAAGAAATGACATTGCAAATGACATTGTTGAGGATCAGAAGCTAGTTTTTTGAGGAATTCATGAAATATCAAATAAATAAATATTTTTGGTTAATAATATATTTTTGTTAATAAAATATTTCAAATAATTGACCCCCCTTTATGCATTTTAGGGTTAAGAGACAGACCAAATGTCAAAACCACAAAATTATAAAGGCAGGCTTGTTGGGTGCCCATCACACACACACACACACACACGTTTGTTTTTGTGAATTGTGGGGACTTTCCATAGACTTCTATAGATTTTATACTGACCAAACGATATTGTCTATCCCCTAACCCAACCCTAACCCTAAACCTAGCCCTCACAGAAAACATGTTTGCATCATTACACTTTCAGATAAACATCATTTACTATTTTTAATAATTTTTTAACATTGTGGGGACCGCAGGCCGGTCCCCACAATGTCAAAAATTTCAGGTTTTACTATCTGGTCCCCACAATGTAGCAAAAACAAGTACACACACACACACAGAACCACACATACAAACAAACAAATTAAATAAATAAATAGCATAAAAATCAAAATAGTCTTTAAACAACAGTTGAAATTATGGAAGCCCATTTCCGCCACAGAATAAAAATAAAAAATGTAATTGATTTTTATCTTTCATCTTTTTTTTGCAGTTGCGAGTTTAAACCTTGCAATTCTGACTTCTTTCTCAGTAAAGTCAGAATTGTGATTTTTAGACAAAAATGTCACAACTGCGAGATATAAACTTGCAATTCTGAGAAAAAAAAGTCGCAACTGTGAGATATAAACTTTGATATAAATATTCTGATGTTCTTTCTCAGAATTGCGTGATATAAATTCACAAGTGCAAGATATAAACTAATAATTTTTACTTTTTTTTCTCAGAATTGTGAAATATATTGCAAGTTATGAAATCCAATTCTGAGGGGAAAAACTGATATTTTCTCAGAACTGTGACTATGTCGCACTATTTTGATTTAGTAACAAAAAAAGTCACAATTGTAAGATATAAACTTACAATTCTGACTTTTTTTCTCAGAACTGTAAGCAATTGAGAGAAAAAAAAAAAATCTGAATTGTGAGTTTATGTCTTTATATCTTAACATTTTTGAGAAAAAGTCAAAATTGTGAGATAAAAAGTCACAATTAGCTTTTAATTTTTAAATTTTTTATTCAGTGGTGGAAACGGCTTCCATATGAAATCTACCTGAAAGAACCTGCAGCAGAAAAGAAGTCTAAATCTCGTCTCTCCTTTTCTTGACTTACCGCCATCCTGCCATTTACATATTTACTCAAGACTTGAGAGGGTTCCCACCCGGCCAGCCCCATCCCCTACCAGACAAACCGCACTTTTTTCCGCCCCTCAGCAGCCTCTGCGAGCTCAACCTGAGTCCAACACGAGCTCCTACAGAGACGAGACGCATTGTCCTTGGAGGAGACGAGAGCTCGATTTTCTGTTTGCTGCCATTTGTCATCGGCCGCTAAGAGAGATCAACAGTCGTCTGCACACAAATCGATATTCTCTTAACCCAGACCTAATCTACAGAGAGTTTCCTGCAATTTCACCTTTCTCCTCCCCCATCCCAGATCCCCTCACTTACTTTCTCCCTACTTTTACTCTCCCTCTCCTCTCGTTTTCTGCAATCATTCTTAGTGTCTGTGAGACAGCCATTTTTCAGCGTCTGGTAAGGGTGGGTGACATAGAGGGGAATGATGCTATGTCGGCGGCCATGATGGATCAGAGGGAGCCGTGAGGGCTGCGGTCTTCATGGGCCGGTCTGGAGAGATAGACTAGCTGCCTAATCATCCACATGACACCCGCGCAATCCCCTGGCTGTTCACACACATTCAGATTATTTCACACACTTGTCCCTCCCTGTAACCTCTGCCGTCCTGTCCGGTCAAACCTGTCCTTTTTTTCAAATTGAAAGATAACCTTCATCTATAAACAGCAAAGAATGGAAGGTATATTTATCCAAGTAGGACCAAGGGGTCCAGCTTTTGCTGGTCTCATTAGTGCCTGCTGGTAGATGTCATAACTACATCACCAAAACAGCCAATATGTTAATAATAGGCATGCTAATAAGTAATAGTGAGAACTGTTCCCTATACTAAAGTGTTGCCATCTTTTCAATTCTCTGCTATTTCTATAGGGGTCAAGCACAAAGGATTTGATGCATAAAACCATAAACTTGGAGTGTAACAGTTTATTTTCATTTGTCAGATTACAAATAAATAAATAATAATAAAAAGAAGAAATTAAATATGTTTTTTAGGAATTGAAAATAAAAGACAGTTACATTTGCATACGTATTACTGTACATATAGAATTGACTAAAATTGTGTGATGCAGTATAATTATTCAAAATATACGTACAATAATATACAAAAATCACTCAATCAATCAATATTTAGAAAAAAAACTTACATTATACATATTACGGCTCTATCACTTAGTCTTGTCCATCCAAGTTTTATGCCTCACAAAGTTTGGAAAATTTGGCTGTGTTATGTACTCTACATTTATATTATAAAATAAAGTTCAGGTGATTTGTCAAGATAATGTTTTATAGAGCTGGTTGACATAAATGATATATATATATACTGATATAAATTTATATACTGATATTCTTCATTTTGGTTGTTAACAAAAAAAAAAAAAAAAAAAAAAAAAAAAAAGGATCTGGATTTTTGGTCACTATTTTAAGGTCCAGTTCTCGCTATTAACAATCGCATTTTGAGGATAAAATACAAGTTTTTTTTGTTGGGGCTACCCTGTCAAATTTGTATTTCAGGGGCTAAAAATGACGTTATTGGGGTCGCTTCAACCTGCGGACATCAAAAACAACCCGCGGCAACAGTGTTAAAGTAGTCCAATTCCATGGGAAAACAGCGGACTTAGCAACACTAAACTATGGCTTTTGCCTTAATAAACTCCTAATTTGCTGCTTATTAATAGTTAGTAAGGTAGTTGTTAAGTTCAGGTATTGGGTAGGATTGGGGATGTAGAATATGGTCATACAGAATAGGTGCTTTATTAGTATTGATAAACATCCAATATGTTAAAAATAGGCATGCTAATAAGTAACTACTTAATAGTGAGAATTGTTCCTTTAAAATGTTACCGATTTTTTGATTAACTAGTCATGGGCAGGACAGATGAATTTTCAAAAATTATAATATTGACAATATCAGAATGAACATAAACAATATAAGATGTCAAATAATCAGTATAACATTGCATGCCATCCATCATTTATGTTGCTACATTATAGATTCCAACTTGTTGAAAAAGATTTTAAAGAACAAAAGTCTAAAAATGCTAATAATGACAATTAATAATTCTGTCCTGGGGCCACTAGAATACAGGCAGGACACCTAAAAATCATAAATATTATTGAGCCCATGCTGAGTGTACATTATTGTTGTACAATCAGCACTGTCAGGATGTCATTTTATTGTGGCTTTAGAATATTTAGTCACATTTACAGGTGATTGACTCAAAATATCTGGGCTATAAAATGAGCCTTCATAGGCATTGCAAATTTCAAATTAAGTTCCTCTAAGGTTCTCAGCACCAGCCAAGCAACTACCATTGAGATGAATAGGAATGCTAGCTTTTCATAAGATCAGACAGATCAAATCTTAGGGTTAGCGATTTCAGTGGATTTGGAGAATGCTGATCCAACAAAATGTCCAATGTGGACAACAGCTGATTTGACTAAAAAATATAAATGTGTTCCTTTAGTTCCTGGGTCTGAGCCAGGCTTTCTCCAAGCATGCTGATAGGCTGGAATGGTGAAACAGACAGGCTCTTTATTAGGGCTAGCCGAGGTGGATGGGTCCTTCCTGTTGCTGATGTCCGTGGCCATGGACAAAGCTCTGTAGTGTGGAACATGTCTCATTCCGGTATGGGACAGGAACTGAGGAGATTCATTTCATTCATATGCTCTTACAGACATATGTAAATGCATACAGTACACACACACACACGCACAGTACAATAGCAGCTTTGTCAAAGAGTCTTAAATGATGACGCAAGCCAGGCCGGTTTCTGTTGTACTTTAGCTATAAACTCCTGACAAGAGTCCTGTAGGAGATTATGCACATTATATTGGACAAATGGGTAATTTAGTCCAGTCACTGTGTGTGTGTGCTTTTCAGTACGCCACAGCATCTAACATAAACCAGGTGCAGGTTTTCACACACCATTTGCAACGTAAGAGTGATTAAAGCATCAAGTCTAAACGATATTGTTTTAGCTCAGCGTCCCGCATTTCTCTTGATCATTTTGATAGATTTCTTTTCTGTGAAACAGAAAGCTTTTCCAGAGAAGGTCCCATGAAATATAGATGTAAACCATAACAGAGAGAGCACGAGAGAAAGAGAGTGAGAGGCAGAGAGAGAGTGAGAGAGAAAGCATCTGCTTGGCATTTGAATGATGCTTAGGGGCAGGGTAGGTACAGGAGCCTTGGGGTTGATTGGCTGAGAACGCAGAGTCTTACTGAGATACATTTATCCAGACTGCCTGAATGCCTGTTTACACGCAACACAAGCTGCCCAGTCCTGTGTGTGTGTGTGCGTGCCTGTTGCTTCTGAAACACATCCAGTTCTGTCATCTAAGTGACTAGGAGGATTAATACAGAGAGAGAGAGAGACTAAACAAATTATAAGAATGATGGCTCTGAATTTTTCAACAATTTTAATATTTGACAAGAGTTTTTTTTTTTTTGCTTTTAGCTGTTACAAGTTGCTACCACTATCAACACAATAGTGTGAAAAAGTACAGCACATTTTCAAAGCTATGACAAAAATGACTAGAATTAAAACATACTGTCCCAGCCCTAACCAATCAGACCGCACGTTACCACCTGAAATGCTGCCATAGCAAACAGAAAAAAGTCACATAATAATAATAATAATAATAATAATAATACATATATATATATATATTTACATTACAATATAATTAACATATAATATTAATGTAATAATATTAATAAAATTATATATATATATATATATATATATAAATATTTAAATAGTATTTATATTATTACATTATTTAAACATAAAATACAATTATATTTAAATAAATTATACAAATAATGTATAACAATTATACAATTGTTAAAGGGACTCAAAAATGAAAATTTTGTCATCAGTTACTCACCCTCAAGTCATTCCAAACCCGTAAGACCTTTGCTCATCTTCTAAACACAATTTGAGATATTTTTGATCAAATCCAAGAGTTTTCTGACCCTGCATTGACAATAATGCAACTGACATGTTCAAGGCCTAGAAAGGTAGTAACAACATTGTTAAAATAGTGTCAGTCTTCAATGCATGTTCACAAGGGTACCACAACATACGTGTGTGTCGACGTATAGGAATGGGAATAACGGCATTATAAATAAACGCTGTTACTAACGGCATTACTTTTTGCAGTAACGAGTAATCATACGAATGACTGTTTCCCCTGTTACAATGCCATTACCGTCACTGACAAAGAAATGTGGCATTACTATCACTAAAGCGGATTTCATCCGAGTAGGCTCTCTCTCAGCCATAGGACCTGCAAAGCTGTGTGTCGCATAACATTGCATTCTTCTTCTGAGGTAAATTCTGGCTTATGTCTCTCAGCGTGTCTTCTTCCAGCCGAGAAGCAGCCGAGATGGACTTGATGAATGTTCACATTTGTTTATGGATTTCTTTATCAGAGAAAAATTGTTTTTGATGTGACTTACTATATTTAGAAGTAAACATTTTAAGCTTTCTATACATATATTTATCATGTCTGTGCAGGTATTCCTTGAGATTCAGGTTGTTTTATTTACGTGTCTGTAAAGAAAAGCGACGGAGACCGAGACAGCAGAGAGCGCACCCTGTATATTTTCTTTAATTTACAAAAGCAAATTGTTTTGTTGTTATTATGACTACAAACAAATAAAATTAGACCCCTTGCAATTTCAAACGATACCTTATTGTTATCTGTACGATCAAATATGAGGAGTATTTTTAGTTCTTTTCGTGGTCATCAAGAAAAAAACGAGACAGACCGCACCAGTACAGTCTTTGACCTCAGGGGGTTTAACAGTGTTGCCGCGGGATGTTTTTTAATGTCCACGGATTGAAGCGACCCCAACAACATGATATTTAGCCTCTGGAAGGTGTTTCTCACATTGTCCCACAGCAATATTAAAATAGTCTAGATTAGTGTACAATGTTTTATTCATGTAACATATTAAATACTGCGGGCATCCAAGTTATTTGACATATTTGACCTTTTTTTTTGTTTTTAAGTAACACAATAGTTACTTTACCTGGTAATTACTTACTGTTATAATGATGTAATTTAGTTACTAACTCGGTTACTATTTGTGAGAAGCTAGTAACTAGTAACTATAACAAATTACTTCTTTAAAGTAACATGCCCAACACTGTTTATTATCTGCATTTAACGCTTTCCTGCTGTCTATATTATAACTTGGGGTCTGTTATTGGGTCATGACCCACCAGTTTAGATCCACTGTATTAAACAACAACACTGTTGGCATCTTGCTTGTGTCTTTCATTTTTTCATTCGCTCCTCTCATTTATGGTCTCTCTCTCCTCCAAATATCGGCACTCATCTCTGTGGATTTCTTATCAGCTCTGTCTTTGCCTTTCTTTCGCTCTCTCTCCTGTGGTGTTTGGGTCTTTGGTTCGCAGGTGGTAATGAAGGGATGGTATGCAGGGCCATAAACTGAGAGGCATGTTGTCAGTATGCATAAAGGATGAGACTGGAGGATGGTGGAGAGGTCAGAAGAGAAGGGAGAGAGAGAGAGAAAGGCAGAGAAACCTCACAGACTTGGATGTTTGAGAGCATATCTTAGCTGACTTGTCCTTTTCCTGTTGTGGAGGAAATGGAAATGCATGCACAGCGCCCCCTATAGATTCAGCACAGCCACAGCCGCAGAGCCTTTTGAGACGGCACATTAGTGAGATCATTAATTACAGTCATGGGGGAACCAACCAGACACACACAAACAGACAATCGCAAACAAGCCTCCGCTGGAACAGCGTAACAGTAAACCCACAAACACAAACGTTTTCTCCGCAGCCACAAGATCTGTTTGTAGCGACGTCAGCTGCGGTCTGGAACTGTGTTTTAGTAGTACCAAAAAAGATTGTTTGTAACATAGCTAGTAGCCATTGTAGAAAAGAAGTTGTCCCCTCCCCCACCAGCACCCCCTTAAACTGTGAAGCATGCTTGATGTGATTAGCTGTCATGTTACACGGCTGCTAAAGCGGTAGAGGGGAGCGATACCCTTTTCGCTGCCTGGGTATCCCAGTCTGGAGGCAGATTTGTGTTCCTGCGAGTGTGTGTGCGTGTTTGACCGCGAGTGTGTGTTGGGGTGTTGAGACGCACAGCGAGAGTGTGAGTGGATTACACACGGTTCAGAATGTGTATGGGGAAGCGTGGCGCTAACACGGCTTTCTAATGGGATTTCGCAATCCTTTTCCCTGCTCTCTTTCTTGCTCTCTATCTTACTCTCTCTTCCACATGTCGGCTAGCACGCACACTCGCACACAAACATAAGCACAGGTAACGCCCAAAATAACCCTCTGTAGTGGTGTTCTCGCTGAGCTGTAAGCAAACTGTCTGCGGTGAACTCGTTCTTTCTCTCAAACGCGGGCCAAAGCCCGCTCGTCTTGTCGAGTCTGCGTACCGTAAGCCGGAAAAGCTGAAAATACAAAAAGTAAAATGAGCAAACTTGATTCGGTTCTCAGAGATGCTCAGCTCAGCTGAAAGCGTTGAAGGAAAGCAGCGTCGTTCTGAGTGAACTCTTGTGTTTTCCCATTTGGACAGAGAACAGCGGAGATGTCAGTTACCCCTTGACTTACATGACAGACTATGACAAGAAATGGATCTTCTTCCCCAGAGCCGTAGTGGCAGTGTGCTGAAGTCTAGTTTGACAGTAAGATTAAATGTGTTTGTGTGGGGAGTTGAGCTCTGACATCTAGCTGGGAATCCTCTCTGCAGTTTGGGTGCATTCTGGGCCATTCCCAGAGGATTTAGTATGCTTTATACACAAGAAATCTTTTGTGAGTAAAAAAAATTGCTGTTGTGTAAAAGACATTGAGGCAAAGATCATAAGTGACCAAGCTAGGTTTGAATGCACGCAAGATGCAGTCGTGATTGGATTAAAATGGCAATCTCAATATTGATTCTTAAAACCAATTATTATTAGCGAATCCTTTAATGACTCATTCAAAAAGGCTCACAAACTTTTTTTTTTTTTTTCCACAATACAAGAGTAATATAACAGTTATAATATCACAGTTTTACTTAAAAATTCAATCTAAAGTTTTCTAATCCTGTTGAAAAAAACAAACAAACAAATAGAAAAACAGCATATGCTGGGTAGGTATGTTTTGAAACATGGCAGCTGGTTTAAGCTAGTCCTTAGTTGGTCATGAGCTGGTTAAAGCTGGTCATGTACTGGTCCTAACTAGCTCCTGATCAGAACCAGCTCATAACCACCACCTTATAACCAGCTCAAGTCCAGCTAAAACCAGCTCATGATTAACTAAGGACCAGCTTAAACCAGCTCAAACCAGGTGTCCTGCTTCAAAACATACCTAACCAGCATAAGCTGTTTTTGTTCAATTGTTTGATTCAACTGGTGATTATCTTTTACTCAAAAAAAGTTTATTCAACTTGAAATGTTAAATTATACTAAGTGACAACTTAGATATTTGAGGTGATTCAACTTAAAATTTTAAGGCAGCTGGGTTACTTATCTGTTAAGTTTAACAAACACAAATATCTAAGTTTTTACTTAGTACAACTTAACATTTCAAGTTGACTAAACTTATTTGAGTTGACTGAACTTAAAAATTTAAGGCAGCAGGGTAACAAATTATTTTAAGTTGACTCAACAAATTGTGTTTTTTGTTTTTTTACAGTGTAATATGGAAATGACAGCTAGTATTTTGCACAAGTAAATGCAATTACATTTAAGACGTATTGGGATGAGGGTGTAAAAGAGATGCATCTTACAAATACTGGTGTTTATACTTAAAGACAGCTGGTGCTTCATTAGAAATTTGTGAAGTTTGAACTGAGCACATTATATAAGGCCAAGTTTATCAAGACACTCGTGGGCTATAAAGAAAAAGTCTCTTTGAAAAGTGAGTCACTAAGCAGCATAAGTTTCAGTTGGTCTTTCTGGCCAAGTCAGAGGGAGAGGTGAGAATTTACTGTGCGTGGAAACTGAAAATAAAACACAAACATGGAGCTTTTCCTGCTCTCTCTTTTTCTGCTCTTCTCGTTGTAAGTCCATAACTCTTTCCCCCCTCTCTCTCTCTCCTTTTATTTTTCTCTTTCTCTCCCCGTAAAAAGCAAGGGAAAAGTAAGCACGAAAACTTGGGGCGCAGAGCAGCTGAGAGGACAACTGTCCTCCTGTCCGGAGTTCCAGCGCCAGCCAAGTAAAACAGTGGCGTTCCACTAGGAAATGGCAAGCCAAACAGAGACAGCCATGAATCTGAACTGCATGAATGTGAGGGTTTCTCCTCGCATTCCCCAAAGGCACAGCTGATTATAGAAGACTTCTGTAGTTAAGGACATTTCCCAAATGGTTTTAGCAGTGCTTGGAATTAAATATTTAGTTAAAGGCAGAAGGGTTCAAAACACCAATCAGTACAGTGTGTAGCGTGTTATTAATACATGATTGCTGATCTATCGCATGCTTCATTAAGGCTCCACTGTATTCCGCAATCTGTTGTGAAAGCAAAGCCGCGCATCGGAGTTTCAATAAAACTATTCATTTCTCCGAGGTCCTTGTGCGAAGTAGCAAAAGATTAGCCGATAGATAAATATGTAATTTAGATGAATCCTCAACCAGATTCATTTGATTTGAGGTTGTGTAAAGAATAACAGAAGCGCTAGCATGTTAGCCGCACATCTGTTCGTGTATGCGTGTGCGTGCGTGTGTTGGCAGTGAGATAAAAGGCCGTGACCAGAGCAGAGTTAGTTTAGCGGGGGCGAGCAGGGAGAAGCTTGTGCATTAGTTAGTGGAATTATCTGGATAACTCCTCCGCCAGTGAAAGGTACAAACTCACAGTGGCAGGATTGGATAATGCTATTATCAGCATGATTGTAGCATTAGAGAGAGGCATTAATGTGGATCATTCAGACCATTCAGCACTAAGAATTGCCATAAAATTACAGCATTATCTGCAGAGATGGGCGCTGGATATCAGCAAGGGGGAAAAGCCCACGAAAGCAAAGCAAAGCTTTGAACTAGCAGTTGTTTCAGCTGCCAATTTGTAAACATGACCGTTATATGGCTAATTCCACATCTACCACAACCTTTAAACCATCGCTGCAAATTGCCCCATTTAATTGTGTATAAACAGCATGTACAGCTACTGTATTTCCTTTTATTTACAGTCGCACATATGTTAGTCTAGCTGCAGACAATACCGATGTGATTTCTACACTGAAAAAAATGATGTAGAAACTGTTTTCACTAGTAAATTTCACAATTAATTACAAAGAAAGGGCAAGTTACACATTAATTTTTAAAGCAGAAAGACTGAAGCAGTGTTTTCTTGTAAAACGTACTGCAATATTTGCTATATTTACAAATTCTACAGCGCACAGGACTGTGTGAATTCTACATTGAAAAAAATGTGTAGAAACTAATTTTGAGTAAATTTCACAACAGACCATTCGCAGCGAGTTTGATTGACAGATGAGCTGACCAATCAAAACGCAGAATCTGCCATTTTTGTCCAACAAACAAACCAGACCAAAGAGTAGATTAACATGTCGGAATTGACCTTGATAAATGATGTGTATTGACATCTCTCAGTGGTTGAAACAAGATAGCTTCTGATGTTCATTCATGTTTATTTCATGCTATAACTGGTAAGGAGGAAGGGATGCTAAACTGAGGTGCTACAGCGATCTGTCAAACAAAACTGTATTTGTTATTAAAATTTCTTAAAAAAAGAAAAACAAATCCAAAAACAGACTGTTTTATACCTAAACTAACCTGCCCTGTCTTGTCTGTTGGAATGCTGCCAGTTTCCTCTTTGCTCCACGATGTATTTTTCACTGTGTGAGAACATGATGTGTTGTGTGAGAGTGCCATGGCTTGTCAGAAACAGCAACAGTAATGAAGGGGGTGGGTCTTTGCGAAGGGTCAATTAATTACAAAGAAATGGTAAGTAACACATTGAATTGCATGTAAATTTTTAAAGTACAAAACACCGAAATATTATTTTCTTGTAAAACATACTCCAGTATTTGCTTTATTTACAACTTCAAAAAAATTATACGGTGTACAGGACTGTGTAATTTCTACATTGCAAAGAAAAAAGGGTGTAGAAACAAATTTTGAGTAAATTTCACAACTGACCCTTCGCAGGGAGTTTGATTGACAGGCGAGCTGACCAATCAAAACGCAGAATCTGCCATTTTTGCCTGACAAACAAACCAGACAGGAGAGTAGATTAATGTCGGTGGACTTGACCTTGATTAATGGTGTGTATTGACGTCTTTCAGCGGTTGAAACAAGATACCTTCTGATGCTCATTCATGTTTATTTCATGCTACAACTAGTAAAGAGGAAGAGATGATCGGTTCATGTGCTGCTTGAACTGAGGTGCCACAGCGATCTGTCATGACACATTAAAGGGCAACAAAAATGTATTTATTGTTAGAATTTCTTAAAAATCAACAACATCTAGAAACAAGATACCTTCTGATGCTCATTCATTTATTTCATGCTACAACTAGTAAAGAGGGAAAGATGATCGCTTCACATGCTGCTTGAGCTGAGGCACCACAGCGATCTGTCATGACACATTAAATAGCAACAAAATAGTATTTATCGTTAAAATTTCTTAAAAAATGACAAAATTAAAAACCTTAGACCATTTCATATCAAAAGTAACCTGCTCTGTCTTGTCTGCAGGTACACTGTCAGTTTCCTCTTTGCTCCATGATGTATTTTTCACTGTGTGAGAACATGATGTGTGGTGTGAAAGCGTCATGGCTTGTCGGAGACAGCAACAGTAATGAAGGGGGGCGGGTCTTTGCAAAGGGTCAATTAATTACAAAGAAAGGGCAAGTAACACATTAAATTGAATGTAAATTTTTGAAGTAGAAAAAACTGAAATAAAGCTTATTTGCTTTATTTACAACTTACAAAAAATTCTATGGTGTACAGCAGTGATTCCCCTAGGATTCCAGGTTTGGGTGGTTTACAAACGGTACGGTACATTACTCTCTGTGTAATAACAAAAACATTTATTTCAGTGAAAAAATAAGCAAAAAAATCTCAATTTCAACATTTTGAACAATAGGGCCCTACAATCTTTTTCTTTTTTTTTTTCAGAAATTCTTGTGTTTTAATTTTCTGATAATCAAATACAGGCATTAAATATTTATTTTTAATGAAATTAAATTAATTAAATTAAACCTTTTTATTTGTTGCCAAACAAGAGTTTTTCTGTTATTTCTGTTATTATTATAATTTCTGCATTTAACGGTTTAATTAAATTTGCCAGAAATAGGAATATTTAAACACCTACATTATACTGTACAAAAGTAATACAAGACTAAAACATTTCTGTTACATGTTAAACCGTACTTTTATTTTGACAGTTTGCCGGTTAGTTTTTGTGTATATACTACGGTATGATGCTAATTTTCTCAAATGAAACGGTAAAATTTACATGAAGTGACTCTCACAGCAGTTCTGGAGATTAAGTTCATGCGTTTATGTCGTCATATAATGAGAGGCAGAGGCCGAAAATAACCGCGAGTCACGTGTGCTTCATTATTTGTGTAGTAAACAAAGCCGCGTCTCCGCCATTCATTCATACAGAGCCAAGCGGAACATGGAGGAATCATATTTAAACCGTCTTGTTGCGTTTTAATATTCACAGACACTAGTCTATATCGCGATTCGAATTAAGTGAGAGACCTACTTTTGAATTATTAAACCAAAAATTGACGAATTCTGCGGCATCCCGCGCTATAGAGTAAATTCTGTTTTTATGAATGGACTCCGCGATCCCGTCCGCGTTTTAGCGGAGGAGAAATTGTAGACGCGTGACCACGTAACGTTAGAGACAGAAATGACATGCCGTTGTGTAAATAAGATAAATAACATAAGGATATTTCGTTTTTTAAATAAAAGAACAAGGTATAGACCTGTTCTATAGGAAAGGTAAACTTAAATGACGTCTGTTGTGATCTGGCGCTATATAGAAAATAAAGTTTAGATGACCTTAAAGGGGGGCGGCGGCTGCCGTTGGGGGGGCGGGCCGCCCCCCAAATATAATGGTAGGGGAAACACTGGTGTACAGGATTCTGTGATTTTTACACTGGAAAAAAAGTGGTGTAGAATCAAATTTCGAGTAAATTTCAAAACTGACCCTTTGCAGGAAGTTTGACTGACAGGTCAGCTGACCAATAATAAGGCAGAATTTGCCTTTTTTGCCTGGCAAACAAACCAGACAGGAGAGTAGATTAACATTGTTGGACTTGACCTTGATAAATGATGTGTACTGATGGCTTTCCACGGTTAAAACAAGATACCTTCTGATGTTCATTCATGTTTATTTCATGCTATAACTACAGTAGTCAACATTTGAAGTGGATCAAAAAAGTTAATCAAAGTTGTCCTAAGACAAGAGCGAGTATAGTTTTGGTTTTAGGACAACTTTGAATAAATGTTTTGATCCACTTCAAATGTTGACTACTGTAGTGAAGAGGAAGAGATGATCAGTTCATGTGCCGCTTGAACTGAAGCACCACAGTGATTTGTCATGAAACATTAAAGAGCAACAAAATGGTATTTTTTGTTAGAATAAAAAAAAAGACGAAATTTAAAAACGTATTACTGATATTTTTCACCGCTTGAGAACATGATGTGTAGAAAAAGTGAAATAATATTTTCTTGTAAAACATACTCCAATATTTGTTTTATTTCAGACTATGAAAAAATCATTTCTACAGTGCAGGCTAACATATTTCTAGTTATACGAGTCAAAGCCCCTCGAGTGCTGCAGAAATCCTGTCGGTTGCAGATGTTCGGATGATTCTGGGCCTTGTCTGTTTGCGGCTCCGCTATAATTTCTACCACATTTCTCGACTTGCTGCTTGCTCACTGTTCGGTTTTTCCCAAACCCTCCAGTTTTCCACCCTAGTCTGTGTACATCTATATTTTGCTCCGCTTCGCTATCTCTTTCGCTTTCTTTTGCCTTTGAATGAGATAAATATACATTGTGCCATTGAAGCCCTAGTGTGGGAGGTCTGGAGCTCTGCGGCGCAGGGAGGCACAGACATCCGAGACACGCTCACACCGCATCCCAGGAACTCCATGCGCAAAAATAGCTCAGAGATTTCCACATTTTATATTTGTCTGAGGGGATATTTGAATGCAAATGAATACGGAGGAATGGCAGAGGGTGTTTTTGTTGTGCGGAATTAGTGTTGTGAGGGCGCTTTCTTCCCCATTCTTCTCCGTCTTTCTCTTCGCCGTCCAAATGACTGCCATTAAGGCAGGACAGACTCGAGCCAAACACAGGGCTCCACTTAATGTGATTTCCTCCAGAAGGGAAAGAAACAAAGGAAGGAGTGATTCATCAGGGAGAGAGAGAGACAAACCACTCATTCTGAAGCTGTCCACCTCCGAACGACGTTCAGCGCAAACACTGTGCATGTTCACGGGAGTGTTTATTTCTGCATTTGCGCAAACACGGTCAGGATGAACATCAAAGCGCTCTGGCAGTAAGAAACACTGAAAACAAAGATTCGTTCTCCATTAGAACAGGATTATATTGCAAAAGAACATTGTGTTGAACTCAAATAAACCCACTGTTATAATCCATATAAAACGAGGCATATCGCATCTATGCAATCGCACACACCGCTAATACAAAAGAGGCCCGGCGAAAGAGAGAGAGGAACTGGTTTCTCTGGCAGAGATGTTTGCAATGCCAGCTTTCAGCAGCCATATCGACAGAATTGAGTTTGACAGACTTGTTGAGTGGCGGTGATTGGCCCTGCTCCAGGGACACGCTACAGCAAAAGACTGTGTATAACACCAAAGGCAGGAGAGCAGAAGGGGAGGATGCTGTGGCCGCACAGATTGGCCTCCCCAACAGCAGCGGTGAGAACATGAGATAAGACAGCGAGCGAAAGGAAGGAGAGAGGGAAGAAATGGCCAAAACAGAGGTGTGAGGCCAGGCTGCCATCTGAGGAGGTGATGAAAACGAGGGCTGAGGGTGTTAATGTTAGCATGTGCATCACACACATACGCACATGCTCACACAGCAAGTCCGTATATATAAGCAACATGTGCAGAAAAGCATCAGCGGCAACACATTTATAGTGCTTTGGCTTCCAGGCATACACCAGCACCTGTAATGTGAATTTTTTTTCATGGTTCGGTTGAATAAAGAGAGAAAATCCAAGCTGATGGATGACATACCAATAATTAAATAAATTACATAAACATTAGTGACTTAAAGTTTTAAATTAACTGAAACAGTGAATAAACTAGTCAATGGAGAGTTCTACAGCAATGAGCTGCCTCTCGATATTTCAGGCGAACAAATTATGTACTATTAACCTAGCATTATTTTTAGTCTCAGTGAAGTCCATCCACTATGCTGACATGTTTAGTGCAGTGGACACTGGCACAGTCAAAATGCATAACTGGAGAAGCACTAATTATATGTCAAGGTTTCAGTCAATGATTTTGGCCCTCCAAAACTATTTTGGCTAAAATGGAAAATTGTTTTTTTTTGCAGTTTTGGTTCAGAGCTGTGGTATAGCAGTTAAAGCAGATGCTTCAGGCAAGGTGAAGATGAAAGTTTGAATCTGACCAACGCTGTATTCACTTTGCTTGTTTTTTTATTCTACAATTCAATGTTTATGCATGCTCCAGTCTTCTTGCTTTTTAACAGACTGCTTTACGTCCACTCATGATGAAAATCAAGCAAATTTATCAAAGATTATTGGTGACCCTGGACCACAAAACCAGTTTGAAATTGAGATTTATACATCATTTAAGTTGAATAAATAAGCTTTCCATTGATGTATGCTTTGTTAAGATATTTAGGCAATATTTGGCAGAGATACAACTATTTGAAAATCTGGAATCTTAGGGTGCAAAACAAAAACAATAAATAAATAAATAAATAAAAATAAAAAATTTGAGAAAATCACCTTTACAGTTGTCCAAATTAAGTTCTTAGCAATGCATATTACTAATTAAAAATTAAGTTTTGATACATTTATGGTAGGAAATTTACAAAATATCTTCATGTATCACGATCTTTACTTAATATCCTGATGATTTTTGGCATAAAAGAAAAAAATTGATCATTTTGACCCATACAATGTATTGTTGGCTATTGCTACAAACATACCGGTTTTGTGGTCCAGGCAGGGTCACATTTATCAAACCATTGAATAATCCATTCAGTAAGCCTTTTACATTCTTCATTCGACGTGTGTTCCTGAATTTGTGAATTTATATTAAAGACTGTTATTAATTTCTGTGTTTTAGAGTCTGTTCAGAATAGCTCTTTTGATTCAAGAACTTAAAAACATTGATTGTGCAATGCCAGTATGTTTCAGTGCTATTTTCCCCCCTTTATTTTGTTCTTGAAAACAGTATGTTTTAATTAATTAATAGTTTTTGGCCCATCTCCTACCATTGACAACATCTGAAAAAAAAATATCTTCAACAAACGTTTCATTGACAAGATTCACAAGAACTCCTGGCCCCTCAGTGGATTTTAGCAATCAAAAAGTCCCAATATTGTTTCAGTCTACTAGAACCAAATGCTACAAATGCACTTCACAAACAACAGTTTCAGTGGTCCAAAGGTTAGCTGTAATAAGCAGTGTGATGGAACAGGGGAGCTCTGTGCCTTTTCTCCTGTGTCAGTTCTATGGGCCGTTGGGGGTGAGGATGCTCCTCTCTCATAGATCAGTGTTTAATGTACCCGGCGGCTGCCTGGGATGGCCGGAGACGAATGACGGCGTTCAGGGCCAAATCCCAGAGCTGCTCGGCTCAGCACGGCCACGGCCGTCTGAACGCGCTGTTTGGGTACTTAGCACACACAGGCCAGAGGTTCTCGGAGTCCACAGCTCCAGCCCTGCAGTCTGCCACTCTAATGATTCCCTAGACTCCAGCTGCTGACCCCTCCAGCCCTGGCCATTCATTAGAGCAGCGAGAGAGGGAGAGAGAGACAAAATGAGTGAGTGTGACAGAGAAAGAATGGAGCAGCTTACGGCGGTCTCTCTCGCTCACACGACCGCTTTCTGCCGCAGTTACACTCTTCGTCCTCTTTGCTATCAGCGCAAGGATGCTCGCCCCCCTGGGGCTGCCCACGGAGCCTGTGAAGTTCACACACACTCCATTATCTGAACGGCGTGTGTGTCCCTGAGCATTCTGCAGGACGCCGGAACCATTTATACACACACACACCTGCTGGTCGGCAGCAAAAACCAGACACGTTTTTTATCTCTCTGGTGCATCGCACGCAGAGGGACACAGATTAGCAGAGGCTAAGTGTAACCTGAATAAATACACATACGTGTGGGCCCATCCTGGCCTGGAAACTCCACATCGGAGCGAGTTGCTTATTATGGTTTGCGTTTTGCGTTTTTCTCCCTTATTCAGAACAGGATTAGTGGGCTTATAAAAGGGTGTTGGAGACACAGTAGACTGGCGCGGCCTGGACTGGCACACTATCCTTTAGAGCCCAGCCTTAATGATTTCTAATGCGGCTAAATGCTCCGGCGCCACGAAAACCCGCTTTGCGCTGGGGACGAGCAACTCTCCCTTTGCCTGTTTCTCTTTGTTGATTTTAGCGAGACGACAACAGAGTTGGCTTATCTCAGTACCAGGCCTGCACCGGGGGGAGTCTCCCAAAAGCCCAAAGCCCCAGCGTCTTATTAGAGATGCTTATAATGTTTGTCTGTTCTTCGTTTTAGCCCCTCATGCACACACACACACACACATCCTCACTGCACTATGTTCAAAGCTGTAAGCCTTTGCCCTGCAGAGTTTTTGTCAGGGCAGAAAATGTACCTTGTATCCATCTAATCAAACAGTTTTTGGACAGTCAAGCAATACTTGGCCATATGATTGCAATTCTTATTTTATTTTATTTATTTATTTATTTTATTATTTCATCTCCAACGCTGAAAAATGTATGGTTATTATATGGTATATGTTTTCCCACTGGCCCCACAATGCATAGTGGGGCAGACAGCTGGAAAAAAAAGAAAACTGAAAACTGGTTACACTGCTTGTTAGATATTTATTATTATTTTTTTATGGGTTGTTGTCTGCATTGATCCATCACTGCAACAGGACTTTTCATTGGAATAAAGATGGAATAAAGAAGTTTGGAATGAGATTTTATTTGCATTCTAATTTGCATTTCTCTAATAAATACACTTTCTTGACACTATATACACTTTATTTAACTTAAGGCAGTTTCTTTAACTTCAAACTGTTTTCCTGTTTGTCCCAGGGGTTGTTTTTTAATAACTTTCTGATGTTATATAATATATTAAAACTTATCATAACTTCATCATTTATATTTGCTAGCTTTCAAGTGCCATTTATGTGTATATTTTATTGTTTTACTCTTGTCCCAAACCAAGACTTTAATATGAAAATATGAAAATCCACCATAAAATGAATATTGCATTTTTAAACCTATGATACACATATTAACCATAAATAATTAATATTTTTATGTGAAAATTATATTTGATGAAAATCCTTTTTTTTTTTTTGTTATATTTTTGGCTTCTTTGCCTTTTTTCTGACAGGCGAGACAGCTGAGAAGAAACGATAAGTGATCAGGAAGCATTTCTTTTCTTTTTTGGAATTCTTTGGAAAATTCTGCAACAGGTTTAGGATTATTTCACCACCACAATAAATCAAGTTAAAGGTCACTTTTCTTTAAGTGTTTTTTGTTGCACATCATTTCCAGTTATGCTTGAATTTTCTTAAATTATACAAAGACTGTAAAATTGACCACATGGCACATAACATCCTTATTTTACAATATACATCTGATATTAGAAATGTGTTTTTGCAGGTGTCAAATATACACATATTTTTAGATAGATAGATAGACAGACAGACAGACAGACAGACAGATAGATAGATAGATAGAGTTCCCCTACTATCTATGGTGAAAATTTGTATTGGAGTGTGTGTGTAATTTTACGGTAGTATACCGTTTTCATAAGTGAAAAAAAAAAAAAACTTTAATTGACATTTCCTGAATTACCTGTGTTGCATTTCAATTATTATTATTATTATTATTATTTATTTATTTATTTATTTTATTTATTTATTTTTTTAAATAACTGTTTCTTCTTAGTTTTTTCTTATCGGTTTTGTATATTAGGGTTGTATGTTACATCTGATGTTGTTAAATTAATCTTTATTGCATTATTTCAGTTTCATGTGGTGTTTAGTGTTTGTGTGAATGACACTGTGCACTTTCTATATGTTAGCATTTCAAAGCTGCTTGTGATGGGCTTTGGTTCATCATGTGACTTTCTCATCATCACCTGTTTTTGATGAATATCAGTGTATTACAAAGGTACAAAACAGATTTCAGTACTTTAATAAGTTGGTATATTAACATTATATCAGTTAATTAAACTACAGTATTTAAATGTAAATTTATGTTAAAACTGTAAAACCTAAATTGTCTGGCAACCCACAGCTGTCATTTTTTTACCGCAAATTTTATGGATTTTTTTTTTTTTAAACAGTGTAATAGGTTAAAGATTACAAGTTACTCTACTTAAAATGTAACAAGTAGTGTAACATTTTTAATTACGTAAATGTAACAGTAATGTAACAGATTACATTTGATAACTTTTTGAATACTTTTCTAAACTTCTAAATATTGTTTTCAACTGTTAATTAGTTAACCAACTCTCAGACAGGTTATAGCCTAAAACTTTCAGCGGTGAGGTGCATTTCCTCAATAAACTCCTAATTTTCTGCTTATTAATAGTAGGTAAAGTAGTTGTTAAGTTCAGGTATTGAGTAGGATTAGGTATGTAGAGTATGGTCATGCAGAATATGTGCTTTATAAGTACTAATAAACAGCCAATATGTTAATAATAGGCATGCTAATAAGTTAACTAGTTAATGAACTAGTTAATAGTGAGAATTGTTCCCTAAAGTGTTACCATTAATATTATTCATACATTTTCAAGCTTTTTACAGAAAATATTCAGAAGTAACCCCCCTTTGTAATCGTTAACGTTTTCCTAAGTAACTGTAATTTAATTACACATTTTACCTCAGTAACTCTTAACAGATTACACTGTAAAAAATAAAAAACACAACTTGTTGAGTCAGCTTAAAATAATTTGTTATCCTGCTGCTTTAAAATTTTAAGTTCAGTCAACTAAAATAAGTTTAGTCAGCTTGAAATGTTAAGTTGTACTAAGTAACAACTTAGATATTTGTGTTTGCTAAACTTAACAGATGGGTAAGTAACCCAGCTGCCTTAAAATTTTAAGTTGATTCAACTCAAATATCTAAGTTGTCACTTAGTATCATTTACTTTTTTTGAGTTGACTGAACTTAAAATTTTAAGGCAGCCAGGTTACAAATTATTTTAAGTTGACTCAACAAATAGTTTTTTTACAGTGTACAGTTACATTTATTTTTTAAATTAAATTACATATCTTTGTTAGATGTAACTAGGTACTCCCCAGCACTGATTGTATATAATTCAGCGGCAGTATCTATCTGGTTAACACTCCAATATAGTAGGTGGCAGCACTGCATCTTAAAGCTGGTTGCCACCCATCATAAACTATAAAAGGAGAAGAAGAAGAAGACGGTGATGATGACGACGGCTATGCAGTATGTAGCTGCCACACAAAATCACATCAGAGGAGATGACAAAAGCAAGAAATTCTACCCGCACCCGGAAAAAGTTGGGTGTCAGACACAACAGTCTGCAGGAAGTGCTGAACAGTAGTTTTTTTTTACACTTTTGTACAATTGTGATGACAAACTCTCTCTTTCGACTCATATTTCAAAAAGGCTACATTAGCCTTTAAAAATAAAAAAATAAAAATAAGAAACTAAGAGAAAACACAAAACCAAGATAAAGATGAATTTTACTTATTGCATTTCCCCCAAAATTTTCTACAGATATTGCAATAATAAAATTATTGCTAATTCTTTTGGCCATTATAATTGAGGGTAATGAAAATCTGATATTTTGACAGCACTAACAGCAATATTAGGGGCCACTCACACACAACCTTTGCTTTTCCAAAGCAAAAACATGAGATGTGGGTAGTGGAATGGGGAAAAAAGCAATGGTTTAGAGATGTGTTTCTTAAAAGTGAACTTATTTTAACTTGAGTTCTGCCTTTTTAGAATGCCATGTCACCCATGAGACGGAAGCGCAACAGCCAGACACATCCATCCACCAGTTTACATTGAAAAACAATGGAAAAGTAGCACAGTGGCATGAAAAAACATGTTTTGTGTGGACCAGGCCTTAGGTTTCAATTCGTCCTATACGGCCTGGGTTGGTTGTGGGGACAGAAAGATGGTTATATGTTTTTTTGGTCTTGTCAAAGTGTTGTGAGAGCGGTATCTGTTTGTTACTTTAACAGCTCTAACTCTGAATAAAACATGCAATTCAAAAGGAAAAAAAAAGCTACATGATGAATCCTCATCACTGTGCAGCATTCTTCATACCACACCACAATGTTAATCCAGTGATGCGTTATCAGAGTGTCTCGGGTCTGTCTGTGTTGTGGAAAAGTTCCGCAGGCATGTGTTCAGAGTCTGAGCTCTTCCTCCTGTGCATGGCCTGACTCTCCTGTCCTCCCTCATTCCACCGCCGACCTGTGATAAGATCAGTTCGTTCTCTTTCGTCTCTCCTCTGTGTCTCACAGGAGAGCCCTCCAGCTCTTAGCTGGCCTTTTATTTATGAAGCCACTGTTTATTTGTTTTTCTTTTGGTTCTGGGATTAATTATCATCACCATATGTCTGACTAAAAGCAAGCAAAGATTGTTGTTTCTGTGTTGGTTACTGTCAAAATCATTCCGTTTGTGTTGCACCATCAAATTAATAGGTACATCAATCTACAACTATCCCGCACTATTGAGTTCTCATACTTACCTATAAAAGCACACACTTTGAAAGTAGCTTTTCAGAGTTTAGATGCAAATGATGTTACATACAAGCAACTTTTTTCTTGCAAAAACCTTGTCAGCCTTCTGCAACACACACACAGCCACAGCAGGCTCTGTGACCTTGGTTAAAGCGAAAGACAGGCTTGGTGTAAATGTATGGGTTGTTTGCATGATGCAGCAATGAGCTGAAAGTGTATGCTGGCCTCATCAGTGAGAACAGCCAATCAAGTGCTATCGTTGAATCCGAACGTGGCTCTCTGTCGGGGGCCACTCCTCACCTCATTTTTCACTCTGCTGGCAAAGGGCCCTGGAAGTTTCTCTCAAAGTGTTAATGAGTTCAGAGAAAATGCAGAGAAAGTTGCGATCGCCATCTTTGATATATGCTAAGTATTTTTTTTAAGGTCCTTCTTAGACCTTGGGTTTTTGATTAAGGCAACAGGGAGGAAAAAAAAATACACATGACAAACCATTTCCTGTATGCCGCCGATTGAAGCAAAAACAAGCAGTGTAATATATGATTAATGACTACAAACCGCAACTGAAGTAATTCTGCAAAAAGTAATGAGTTTTTGCCCCGTATCTGACTACTTTGCTATAGGCCTACAACTAAAAAAAAAATACAATAAGCATTTCTCAGCATACACAATATACAACATATAAGAGTCAGGATAACCAAGCAGGCACATGCATGGCCAAAGTTCTATGCTTAACATGATACAAGAATGTTCATAACACCAACTGTTATGTGCATCTATACTATAATGCATTTTATCCAAGATGCAGGAAAGAAAATCCCTTGGATTTTCCAAACAGGTTCATATAATAGTTATACATACATTCAACTCTTCTGGAATTTACAAATAGAGTCTTCACGAGAAAGAAAAGAAAAAAAATCTGGTGTAACCGTGTAACCAAATAAAATGTAATAACATATAATATATATATATATATATATATATATATACACATAATCCATACAAAAATATCATGAGTTAATTTATTATTAAGGAGTTGCAACAATTTGCTATTAAAATTCTTTTCCACCTTAACGCTTTTTAGTTTTCAAATTTGACTTTGAAACAAAGTCACTGAAAGTCTGCAGGAAGCCTCTTTAAGACACTTAGTAGTAATAATAGTAGTAGTAGGAGGAGTAGTAATAATAATACAGGTGCATCTCAAATTAGAATGTCGTGGAAAATTTCATTTATTTGAGTAATTCAACTCAAATTGTGAAAGTCGTGTATTAAATAAATTCAATTGTGATGATTTTCATTAATTCATCATTTAATTGTGATGATTTTGGCTCACATTTAACAAAAACTCATCAAATCTCAACAAATTAGAATATGGTGACATGCCAATCAGCTAATCAACTCAAAACACCCACAAAGGTTTCCTGAGTCTTCAAAATGGTCTCTCAGTTTGGTTCACTGGACTACACAATCATGGGGAAGACTGCTGATCTGACAGTTGTCCAGAAGACAATCACTGACACCCTTCACAAGGAGGGTAAGCTACAAACATTCATTGCCAAAGAAGCTGGCTGTTTACAGAGTGCTGTATCCAAGCATGTTAACAGAAATTTGAGTGGAAGGAAAAAGTGTGGAAGAAAAAGATGCACAACCAACCGAGAGAACCGCAGCCTTGAGAGGGTTAAGCAAAATCAATTCAAGGATTTGGGTGAACTTCACAAGGAATGGACTGAGGCTGGGGTCAAGGCATCAAGAGCCACCACACACAGTTGTGTCAAGCAATTTGGCTACAGTTGTCGTATTCCTCTTGTTAAGCCACTCCTGAACCACAGACAACGTCAGAGGCGTCTTACCTGGGCTAAGGAGAAGAAGAAACAGACTGTTGCCCAGACTGTTGAAAAAGTCCTCTTTTCAGATTAGATCAAGTTTTGTATTTCATTTGAAACTAAGGTCCTAGAGTCTGTAGGAAGGGTGGAGAAGCTCATAGCCCAAGTTGCTTGAGATCCAGTGTTAAGTTTCCGCAGTCTGTGATGATTTGGGGTGCAATGTCATCTGCTGGTGTTGGTCCACTGTGTTATTTTAAAACCAAAGTCACTGCACCCGTTTACCAAGAAATTTTAGAGCACTTCATGCTTCCTTCTGCTGACCAGCTTTTTAAAGATGCTGATTTCATTTTCCAACAGGATTTGGCACCTGCCCACACTGCCAAAAGCACCAAAAGTTAGTTAAATGACCATGGTGTTGGTGTGCTTGACTGCCCAGCAAACTCACCAGACCTGAACCCCATAGAGAATCTATGGGGTATTGTCAAAAGGAAAATGAGAAACAAGAGACTTAAAAATGCAGATGAGCTGAAGGCCACTGTCAAAGAAACTTGGGCTTCCATACCACCTCAGCAGTGCCACAGACTGATCACCTCCATAAGGTTTTTAGAGATTTATAAATGACATAATGAAATTATGGTAACTATTGTGACCGATGGAATTAAATGTGCTCATTTTAATAAAAAAAAAAAAAGTGAAACATTTAAATTAAAAATGTTCATCATAAAGAGCCACTTTATGTATGATCAGCATTTTTTTATGTATTTTTGAATAAATTATTAGACGTGGAGGGAGGAGGTCTCATGTTATTGACACAGATAACTACATTATAATATAATAATTTGCAGCAGCATTAATGGTGTTTATGTAGTTGTTACAATTACTATTTTTCTAATAATGACATGGTACTGGTTGTGCTGGTCCGGCTGTGTTTTGACTCTGTAAGTTTAGGCCTAGGTATTCGGCTCTGTTTCCTTGGTAATGACATGCCTGCCCGCACTGTTCTCTCCTCAGCTTTATTTCAATAAGAAATCATCCATTATTTAGCTCAGAGCCCCTCTGCCCCTGCTACCACCCCCACCTCCCAACACACACACATCAGGGCACCCCGCTGATCCACTCTTCAAGGACGAACGTGGAGAAGAGGAGGAAGAAACCAACCCAGCCACCAGACGAGTTCTCTGAAGCGAAAGCGTACAACAGAAAAAAAAAAAAGAACGGGGAAAAAAACACTCTTCTGGAAGAGACGCAGAATAACGTGTGACCCAAATATACATCGCTTTGTACTCCAGTTCAAAGTACTCTGTCCTTTAGTGTGAAAAAAGTCCTGAGAAAAACAACAATGAATAAATCATACTTCAACCAGTGCTTCCTCTTTTTCTTCTCTTTAAACTCCTTTTCTAGCCTTCTTTTCAACTACACTTTGTGTTTCACTTCAGCGTTTGATTGAGTCCATTCTTAAGGATGATCTGATCTGAACTGACAAGTGCACCAGATTCGACTGAAGAAAATTCCAAAAGGATTTGGCATTACTTTTGAGTGCTTCCGATGACATAACATGGAATATAATCAGCGAACTGTTTGTACAAAACGGAATCAGAGTGAAAGATGAACACATGTTGAGCTCCAAAGATGTAACAAGGAGTATGCAACAAATTGATATTTCTCATTTTGGACACTATGGGGGGTGGACACTTTATTGAAAGGTTGAAAATAATGAAAATATCTTCCTACTCCAGTGCAGGAAATTAAAAAGGGAAAATATTGAAAACCCAAGATGCACCTGGAAAACAGAAAAATGCAATGGAACGTTTAAAGAGATTATAACATTTGCACTATGGTTAAGACTATGTTGGTTACTTTCCCCTGACATCGTGAATCAGTAACATGCATCATTTAGATATGATCAATAATTTGGAGAACCTACAGGAGAGAGACAGGGAGTTTCTAACACTTTATTTTAATATTTTGTAGTCTAAAACTTTTTTGCTTTGTGTCTCAAGCTAAAGTAGTTTAGAAATCTGCAGCATACTGTATCCCTTAACAGTGCAAATATTAAGCACAAAAATGGCTGTTGTTGCACCTACTGTAATATATATTTGTTTCTTAAAGGGTTAGTTCACCCAAAAAAATGAAAATTCTCATGACTCATCCTCATGTCGTTCCAAACCCGTAAGACCTTCGTTCAACTTCGTAACACAAATTAAAATATTTTTGATGAAATGTGAGATCTTTATTCAACAATTTCTTCTTTGTTGAAGTAATCACGCCGGTGCACACAAACACAAAACATATCAGTTCCAGGCTTCCAGCATTGCTAACTTGACAGCGCAGTTGGTATTTTATCAAAATAAAATACAGTGAACCAAACGCGCCCGCGTCATTGTTTCAAAGTTGGAACGCGACTGAAGTACAAAGCCTATAATTTACATACTAAATAATAGCATACTAAATAGCATTTGGATACATTGCAAATATGAAAATATTATGGAATATTTGGATTTGTGCCGAATGAGATAGGTAGGATACACAAGCACAAAGCTCTATTTCGCAAACCGTTGAATACGCAAGCCTTTAAATTAACATTATACTCCTTTGTCAACAGCACATGATTACTGTCTAGTAGGCTTTGTTTTCAAGTGCGCAACTCACGGCATTCGCTGATCTTCTGCTGGTGGTTATCAAACAGCATTGCATTACTGCGGGCGCCCCCTTCTGGATTGAGGGTAAACTGCCTGTATTCATTGTAAGGGCACATGCACCGAATGTATCGTTACATGACACATGACACATTATTTTATTACATATAATGTGTTTCTTTGTTATTTTATTACTTTCATTTGATCTTTTAATGTATCATTTACATAACTGAACAATATGTGAAAGCTACATTTTATTGTACTATTTACTTATAATAATTTATGGCAATAATAAAGCACTTTTTGAATTTTAGTCAGTGTGTGGTGTGTATTTTTGGGCATATAAAAGATCTACAAAGTTACAAATCTCAAAGTCCACTCCAAAGGGAGATATTTCATTTTTAAAAAAATCTCTTTCCAAGAACTACAACGAATGGCTCCTTTGGACTACAGCGTTTGTTTTCTGCATGCAATGATGTCAGAACACGGTCCAGAATATCATTAAATTAAACCCCACCTACGGAAATTCGAATTGTTGGGGGGTGGGTAGGGACGAGGTGGGGGATTAGCCAAACTTTAGTGATGCAGAACGGAGAGCTGGTTCATTGAGCCACAGTGTGGCGGGTATAAACACAAGCATTGACTAGAGTGGCGGCTTCAGAGCAGTAACGCGCCACAGACGTGTGCAGTACAGTGGGTCGAAACGCATGCCGAAACCGCGATCTACTACCGGTTGCTGCGTCAGAGCCATAACGCGCCGCACACGTGTGCAGTGTGTGGTAAGACATTTATTCCTTATACAGTGTAGATAGCTTCACTTATAATGCGAGTGTTTTTTAAAATGCATAAACTTGCACTAGAATAGGCTAAGCTAATCAGTGATGATGTTTTCTGATAATGTTAGGCTGCTTTTAGCCTTATGCTGGAGCTGGTTTCGGGCAATGAAACTAAGTATGTAAAATAATTGAATAAATTAGCACGATAATATCATGTATCAGCGATCTCGCAGACTGAGGATGGGACTCAACACTACTGTAGCATATTATTTACTCACCCACCAAGCATCATAGGTGTATATGACTTCCTTCTTTCAGACAAATGCAATTGGAGTCTAATGAAGTCTAATAAAGTGCATCCATCCATAAAAAAAAAAGTGCCTCACACGGCTCCCGGGGGTCTCCTGTAGCGAATCAATGCGTTTTTGTAAGAAAAATATCCATATTTAAAATGTAAGATTCACTATTATTCTAGCTTGCGCTAGCTGCTTTGACAAGGGGCGTGGCAGTACTGAAACACCGTCTAAGCTGTTTGCCAATCGCAACGCACTGGGAGAGCTAACCAATCATAACACATTTCCTTTTTTCAGAAGGCTGGCCTTCATTAAACCCGGAACTAATTGAGCTATTTGTGCCAGGCTGGGAGAAAGGTATTGTAATAATGTAAATTATGTTAAAAATAATGCGTTTTTCAAACCACCAAGCATGAGAGCATGTTCTAGTACACCCCTAAACAAAATCAAGACTTTGAAAAAGAGCATAATAGGACCCCTTTAATAAAAATATTATTCTTACACCAAACAATGTGGTTCCTCAGAAACAGCTGTGGTAGCAACACACAGAAATGTAAACAAAGATGTATGTTTGTAGTGTAATTTACAACAATTTCGAACGTGGCTCAACCAATCAGAATCAAGGACTGGAACTATCCATTTTATCCACTGTTTTCCTAAGTAACCATTAAGCGGCGCCATGAAGGATTCTAACCTCGCTTGGGTGCTTTCATTTTCCGGTCTCCATAGAAATCCATGTTAAAACGAGGTAAAAAAAGATTGACTGAATTGAAGCTTTTTCAGTATAACTAAATCTAAAAATGTGCACAGGTTTAACGCTATATTATTGGCTCGGAAAATATGTTAATTTAACTAGAAATACCAGAAATGTAGAGCACCGCTCCAGACTTCCGTATTCAGAAAAAGGTGGATAATAGTAAACTATTTTATTTTATTTATTTTCCAATAGTTTAATTAAAAAAAAAACAAAAAAAATAGTTACAATACACCAATTATACATTTGTAAACATTTGGGATCCACGCGCATCATGGTTGCAGAAAACCCTGGAGAGATAGCCTTTACAGCTAGAGACTTGCACGGACATGGTACAAAATAGTTACTTTTAAAAGGATTATAGATTATATTAATTAGAAGTCATTTTCAAAATGTTCTCTGCATATTACAAGAGCTTGTCACGCAGCGATGGAGCCATGGAATAAAAAAAAAAAAAGGTACATTTGATTTTATGTTTCTAAATTCTGACTTTATTCTTGCAATTCCAAGATTATATCTCACAATTCTAATAAGGAAAAACAACTCATCAGTCTCTGTTTTCCTCTCGGCTCAAAATAGGATTTTATATCCCACACTTCTGGCTTTTTTTCCCTCAAAATTGGCAAACTCACTATTTTTAAGTTAAATCAAGGAGTCAGGAGTCAGAATTAGAAGATATAAACTTGCATTTGCGAGAAAAAAAAGTCTGAATTGTGAGATAAAATAAATAAATGTTAAATATAATGTAAAAATGTTAATAGTGATAGGTTTAAATAATATTTCATGCTGTAACTGTAGGGCTAATACAATATGTCCCCTATGAACAGCATATGTGAATATTATGTAGACCTATTGTTTAAATCAAATTTATGCTTTAAAAGTAGAGTAATCATAGCAGTTTTCATCCATATATGTTCAAAAGTATGTGTTTAGCTTCAAATGGCATTTTTGACGACAGCATTCTATAAAAATTACTTGCATTACGATTTTGACATCAAAAGGCACAAAAATATTTTTTTCTCTTATTCCATAGATTTTACCCATTTACCTCCACTTGTTACCAATGTTTTTCTGCAACCACTATGCATGCACAGCTGCAAGTAACATAGCTGTGACATCTACTCCAAATTGGTCTATAGTACCAAAATTGGTACAAACATGGAATTTTACAGGTTTTTTTTTTTTTTTTTGCTGTAAACTTTTGGTACCATGGTCACAAATTTTTGGTAACATTGGCCAGAGATTGCCAACAAAGACATTACCTGTAAACAAAACTTTTATTTGTTTATTTATTTATTTATAGAAGTTTAGTAGGAGCTCACTGACTGGGACCAGTATAGATATGTAAATAAGAGATTCTTTGTGCAATTTAGTCAGCTTCACTGATTAAAACAGGATTTAATGTGAGAGAGTATAACTCTGTGAACTTGCACTAAAATTGAGTGATTAACAGCTTAAGTGATTATAAAGGGAGTGTTGTTTCCTTGCTTTCTCTATATAGTCTTTTCACAGTTTAAAAATAAAAGTTTTATTTTTTATGCTGCTAAGAGGACGATTGGGCAAATACACTTTGTAAAGTTTCAAGAGTGGAAAGAAAAAAGATGATTTAATTCTATTGAATCCTACATCAGTCCTACTGAAATACTGAGATTGTTGGCCCACCCTCAACTTGTGGACCCTTAAAATTGTTATATTGTAAATACTGTAGGCTAGAAAATAGGTGGCTACATTGTGAAAACACTTAAAACTGAGTGGTGCCGCTCATTTTAAATTCTTTCAATACCAAATCTATAAATGATCTTCTTGCTGAGCATGTCTTAGGCCAGAAGAGGCACTTCTACTGACCCCTTGCAGACTGAAACTCTGGACCAGAATAATACTGACAAATGAATCATGTTAAACCTAATTACAACACAAACGGATCATGATTATACCTCATATTGTGAACCCAAACAAAATCAAAGTGAAATGTAGAGAGCGCCATAGTAGGCTACTTGTCCACTCTGACTGAAAAAAAAATAAAAAATAAAAAAAATAATTCGCAACGCACACATTCTCTGGACATAATTTAGTTAAAGAATTAGGTAGATCCAGAAAAACAAAAGATTGCTAAAAGAATATAGAGCACTCTTATATTAGGTACATTTACATGCACCAATTTTCGTTAAAGGAGAAGTTCACTTCCAGAAAAACAATTTATAAATAATTTACTCACCCCCTTGTCATCCAAGATGTTCATGTCTTTCTTTCTTCAGTCGTAAAGAAATTATGATTTATGAGGAAAACATTTCAGCATTTTTCTCCACTTTGCAAAAACAAAGTAGGTACTTCTGCAGCGATGTAGGATGATTTTGAAATTATTTTTTAAGTTGAGGGAGAAAATACGATTGGAGTTTTTTTGATATACCCTAACTGTCTTGAGCCAGAATACACAGAGTTCATGGAAAGAAAGGCAAGATGAGCATTGAGATTAAAAAGTATTTAAGTTGTATTTTTTTAATGAAAATAACCGATCGTTTCACTAGATAAGACCCTCCTTCCTCAGCTGGGATCGTTTACAACCGCATTTGGGTTCGTTTGAAGCTGCATTTAAACTGCCTTTTGGAAGTTCAAAATCGGGGCACCATATCAGTCCATTATATGGAGAAAAATGCTGAAATGTTTTCCTCAAAAATTTCTTTACAACTGAAGAAAGAAAGACATGAACATCTTGGATGACAAGAGGGTGAGTACATTATATGTGAATCTTTGTTTTGGAAGTGGACTTCTCCTTTAATATGAACAACCCAATGTCAAATTCTGAAAGTTACATGTACCCTAAATATTGGGAATCCGATTTGCATGTTAGACTGACACGGAAGAGAAGAAATTGTTGAATAAAGTTGTTACTTTTGTTTTCTTTGCACACAAAAAGTATTCTCATAGTTTCATAAAAATATGCTTGAACCACAGATGTCACAGAGAAAAAAGATGAATCGAGTGAGATATAAGAGAATTTAGGATAGGATAATAAAAGGAACTCCTACTACTCTGAGAGTATCAGTTTGGGAAATACAGTTTTAAACTTCTATAGATAATAAATCAGACAACACTTTCAGACAGGGGTCATTTATCCAATTACAGTTGTGATCAATGCCTTTTCTGTCATCTGTAATCAGTACGATCTCCTGACTGTGGATCAATAGTTAAACATGACAAATACCTAATGATGCAGCTAAAAGGCCACTTATGTAACAAGTCTGAACATTAATATCATTGGATGTCATTATATAACATGTATTAGTAGCACTACTACCACTGACACAACAATAGAATTAAAACACCAAGAGCAGCATAAAAAAAGAGAAGTGGAATACTGCAATGTGATTTTTCAGAGTGCAACAAGAAAAAAGAAATGAAAGGTGGTCAGTGCATACCAAATTTGTATTAAGATTAATGTGAATTTGCTAAAAGCATGAGGGCTGCAGATGTGGCCATTGCAACAAATTGCAATGTCCATAATGTAAGAGGCGTAAGACAGTGCTACAGGGAGACAGGAAGGGCAGCTGATTGTCACCCTTGCGGTGGCAAACCACATGTGCCCTCCCTCAGATGAGTTTGAGAACTTGCAGGTGCCCTCATTGTAACATCAGAACCTATATTCTTTTATAAATATATATTTATATATATTTGTTCTAAAATTGTGAACCAAATCTCTTTTGAGTGCAACGTGGTTAGCTTTGAATCACCTTATTAGCCTTGAACAATTGTCCAGTAATTGGTGGTGTGCTGAGAGGAGTAAATGTGGTGTGTTGGAGCAGGTCAGCTCAGGTTGGAGAGATGCAGAGATGAAGAGCTAAAGAGGAGAGAGCGAATTTCTGCTGCCTATACTGTGGTTTAGCAAAGCGAATGTGAAAGAGAGGTAGTCGTGGAGGGCCTCTTCATGTGTCAAACACCTCATCTCTCTGTCTCTCTCTGTCTGTTAGTGTGTGTGTACCTGCATTAGAGTAGTTTTGAGCAGGGCAGTGATCGTCTCCCCTTAACTGCCTTTGAAAGCACTCAGGAACTTGCTCCCATTCAGAGGTCCTTTCCAGCACTGTTAAGCAGAGATCTGCTCACCCACAGACGCTCTTTAAAGCTGTGACCCAGGCTTTTAACCGCCCGCTCTGGGAGTTATTAGCCCCCCACCCCCTGCCTTAAACGTTCTGTCACTGGTGCATGGATCCTCAGCAGGTGGACCCACAGCTGGAGAAGAGGAGGAGAGATCATGCTGCCATTTGACCTCTCTGCCCCACATGGATTTCCAGTAGACACAAATGCATGTGAATCCCACATAGAAGCACCCTGCTTAGATTTACAGAGCTTCAGATTAAAATTCAGACAAGAGTATCAAAAGCTCTGATTTAAAATGACATGACTCTGAGGGTGGAGTGCTTAATTTTTAAAGGCTGGTTGAATGTTTCATAGCTGCGAGTGATGGCTGCAACCTCCTCACTATCACAAAGTCCACTAAATAAAGTTTCCAGAGATTTTTTTTTTCCCCAAAGTACACTACACAAAGTTTCTTTCAAAGGTCTTCAGGTATAAAGAACACGCTAACTTCTTTCATAACCAAGCTTCAATCTTCATACCCTCTTATTCTACGTCTACACTGATCCAGATACATTTGAAAACTGTGTTTTCATTTTAAAATGCTGTCTGTCCACACTAGCAGTTTCAAGCATTTTCTTATCTACACTAAAACGTCAGAACACCTTAATTTTGCTTTACTACGCATGAGTCAGTCTCAAAAAAAGAGATGATACTGACAGAACAGATATGATACATTTTCATACAATTCTTCTAGCAGGACCATTTTATTTAGGAAAATATATTACCATTCACTGACATGTCCAGGTTGTGATCACTCACCATTATATATCTAATCTAAAACACAACTGCCCTCATGTTTTGCCACAAACAGCGATCGCGAGTAATCGCAAAGTCATCTTTGCAGGACTGTGATATGAAGAGTGTACAAAGCAACATCTGTAGCAACAGTGTGAACATGAATATCACATAACAGGCATCTATTAAAGCAAATTATATCTATTAGAACAATATGCATCACAGGACTAAACATGCATCATCATTTTTACCATCCACACTACAAGTCAAAAAGGGCATTTTCAAATCTATCAATTTTGGAAAGCCTTTTCAAAAAGCTCAGTTTTTCTTGACAAAAACGCTGTTTCAGTGTGGACGAAAGGCCAAAACGGAGAGAAAAAGATGTGTTTTTAAACAAAAACATACTTGAGTGGAAAGGCCTCAGAACATGTTTAGGTTTACTGTAGGGCTGGGCGATAAAACGATAACGATATGTATCGCGATAAACACGTGATCGATATCAATAAAAAATGTGTTGGATAAAACGTTCGATATTTTATATTCTTCTGTGTCGGAAGAAAACAGAGGTTGCGAAGCAAGTTTGGTTGCATTAACAAAGGCACTCGCTCTCTGGTAACCTAGCAACGTAGGGAGTGACACGCTAACAGCCAATCATGTAACAGTATCAACTTTCGTTGCGCCATATCGTTGTCTCCTGCTGGTCTGCTGGATTCCTCTTCATAAGCAGAAAATGAGTGCCGCAGCGAGCGAGGAAATTTTAAATAAAAGAGGAAAAGTCAGCTCGCCAGTATGGCAGTTTTTTGGATATTATAAGTCTGACCGTAGTCAGACCAATGTCGTCTGCAAATTATGCAAGACCGTCGTCCCCGCCAAGACTGGTAATACCACGAACTTGATGTACCACCTTAGCCGCGCTCACCAAGAATTTTGACCGATTAATACAATCAGTTAAACGGTTTAAAAGGTCTTTTTTCAGTTATTTATCAAAATATTTTAAAACGTTTTTTGGATGGTTAAAGTAAAATGAAATTGCATTTTTGAGAGAAAAAAGATAAATCGCGTAGGCCTATAACGTTAAGTCGTATTTTATTATTACATTCAGAAAGACACCAGGTCGCGAAATATTTACAGTACACTATAAACATAGGCTAGGCTATTTTAGTTCCCCTCACTCCACAAAAATAATTTCAATTTAACAGTATTTAGAAAAGAACAAAAATGAAAAATATAAGAAGCTAGGGGACAAGCAAAAACGAAACCATTTAGGGTAAAGCGAAACTGAAACTAACATTGGGTCTCTCACACGACACAAATCCAATGTCTCTGTATTCAAGATGTATTTGAATGCTAAAATATTATTTATTATGTAAACCTGGTTTTGTACTTCTCGCATTACAATATCCACATTTAAAAAAAAATGTTTGGAATAATATCACGGCAGTACGTTGATAACGATTAAGCAGTGTGATTATTATTTTTTCTCCCCATATATTTGGCTGATTGTGTGTGCGCGTGCGGCGCCGGCGCAATCACTTTATTTTTTTCCTTCTAACAGGGGAAACAACTCTTTACAGATAATCGAAACTGTAAACGGTTTGCTGTTTGTAAAATAAAGAAAAATAGGATGCCGCTTTCAGCCGTCTTCCTTTCGCGCAGCACAAAAATGTACCAAACACTCTGCATGCTAGCTACTTGTTGCACTTTTTTTGTTTGTTTGTTTGTTTTATTAAGTAAAAATATTTATCGTGTAGGCCTATTCATTCATTATATATATATAGCCTAGCTTTATAATGTTTTTCTCCATTCGCAGAGGCGCTGCAGGTGGTGCGACGTGTCCATGTGAATCCTCATGTTCTGTTGTTTGCTGCTTTTTGCGCATGTAAAATTAATCCCGGAAAACAAATGTTGGTATTTTAAGGAGTCACAGACACTTATCCTTTCTAAAATAATTAAATTCTAATTTTAAAAAATCTTGTCGGTTAACGGTTAACAAGCGTCGGATGTCGGTTAGACATTTCTGTCTTAATAACTGAGCGGATTATAATCAGAGGAAGGTTAAGTTTAAAATAAAAATGTTTAAATGTAATATTTTCTTCTCCTGGTCCTTATTTTAAATGGGTCATAAAAAATATCAATAATTATTGATATCGATCGATATGAAACACTGATATCGTGATACAGTTTTCAGCCATATCGCCCAGCCCTAGCCCTACTATGGAATCTTCAATTTGTTGTCATTTTTAAGGTGTAGAACTTTTTCTGCGGATGTTTTGATTAATTTGTGGATCGCGTGTTGCAAATGGGCATTGCGGTGAAGTTTTAAAGATGCTAATTATTCATAAATATAAACAAATAGTTTATATTTAATAATTTAATTTTGTTTTCAGGGATGACATGGAGTTATTTCTGCAAGAATGTCCTGACAAAATGGGCCTAAGAGTGAACTGTTCAGTTGATACATTTTAATTTGAATTAATGCAAGATTGTCATGACAAAATGTGCGAATTGTGTGAATTGTTCATTTTGTAATTTTTGATTTTAATTTATACATGATTGTCATGACTAATTGGGCATAACAGTGAATTGTTCATTGGGTAAACTGTAATTGTTGTATAGTTTTAGTTTGTTTCTTTTAAAATTATGCTGCTGTTTGTGTGAGTGTGTAAAGTTTTATTGAAATGTTTTAATTTTCTTGTAGAGAAATGCATGATGCATGTTCTTTGCTTTGGAGTAAATGTTTATTTGTCATGTTGTGATTAAAGCATATTTAATATAAAATGCCTTAAGTTTCAAGCATTATTTTTAATATCATGAACAGAAAATAACTTGTGTAACGCAATGAAAGAACACCTTTATACAATAATATTAAACAAAATATTTTTTAAATGTTAAATGTATCGTAAGATGCACAAATAAAGTATAATGTTTCTTGTGAAATAAAAGCAAATTACGCTCCATAACCGTGGGTGGCGCTGCTCTGATAAGAACGTAAGCTCCACCCCTCACTTCCGGTTCTGTGGCTGGGGTTCTGAAACTGGGGTTCTGAAACTGGTGCTGCTGCGGGTCTCAGCAGCCTGGGAAGGAGGGACCCGGTTTTGTCTGCTGTCCAGAGGCTGGTGGCGCTGCGGGTTTGCAGCTGGACATGTCTGTTTCAGGATTAGAGGCTCAGGCCGGAAGTTGGGGCAGAGAACCGTTCTGAGTCCGCCAGCGCGAGACTGTTTATTGTGGCGCGCTGTGGTTGAGCACATGCGATCAACTTCATGCAAATATCACGCGATATGAGATGCAGGTACTGGTGGCGTTGTCATGTACGTTTTGAGTTTCTGTTAAATTGAGCGTGTAAATCATATTGTTTACACGCTGGACGCATTGCGGTTGCTATACGTGTCAAATCTTGTAACGTTAGTTTGGCTTTCGTTGTGGCTAACACCGGCTGGGTTTACTAAACTGACACCGTATTTTCACATTGCGCGTTCGGAAAGAAAGCTTAAATTCCTCTGTAATCCGCTGAAACTATAATAACGTGTATGTGGTCATTATACTGTGCGCTGTGGGGAATGATACAGTCTGGCTGAGACACGCCCGGAGAAGAGGCGCTCGAGCGTTTATCAGCGGATTTCTCCTGGTACAACCGAAAAACGCCGTTTGCTTTATAAGTAATAATTCGGTGACGTGACCGAACACTTCAGGAAGCGATAGATTATTACGCGTTGCATCAATAAGCTTACGCACGCTGTGGCATGACTTGTGCGTTTGATCTAGCACATTCGATCGGCAATGGCGTCGACACACGGCTGGCTTAGATAGGTAGGCTATACAATGGCTTTTATGTTAAAACATCTCGAGACATCATGATATAAAGGTAACGTTCTGTTTCTCGACGTAGCGTCAAAGCAGCGTCCGAAAACTGCCACTGTAAAGAGTTAAATCATGGATGTGGGCATTGACATGGACAGCGGGGAATCACTGTGCTCAACATGCGGGTCATCCTGACATCACTATAGACTAAAGGTAAGTGTGAATATTGATTATCTTTGTAATTAAATCACGTCCAGGTGTAAACAAGAGCATAGTTCTTTATTATGACGCGGCTTATACAGTACTTGTTTGTGTAGAGCTTTTGGTGTTGTATTAGTAATGTAGCGAATTAAGAACGTTACAGTTTCCCAAACTTTATTAAAGGAGAAGTCCACTTCCAGAACAACAGTTTTCAAATAATGTACTCACCCCCTTGTCATCCAAGATGTTCATGTCTTTCTGTCTTCAGTCGTGAAGAAATTATGGTTTTTGAGGAAAACATTTCAGGATTTTTCTCCACTTAATGGACTTCAATTGTGCCCCCGATTTTGAACTTCCAAAATGTTGTTTAAATGTAGCTTCAAAGGCTCTAAATGATCCCAGCCGAGGAAGAAGGGTCTTACCTTGTGAAACGATCGTCATTTTTTTTTAAGAAAAATAAATATTTGAATACTTTTTAAGCACAAAGGCTTGTGTAGCGCAGGCTCTGGGATGCACATCCACAGGTCGTTCTTGAACAGTTCGTTCATTTTGAGTGATTCGGGGAGTTCGGGGAGTGATTCGTTCAGTCGCGCATGCGCAACATCCTATTAGGTTCTGTACTGGAATTAGTTCAGCTGTTTCGGGTTTTACGAGTCGTTCGTTCATCTTATGGGGCTGTCACCTGATGCTGATTTTGCTAAAATGAATGAAATCATTTGAAAAAAGATTCGTTCATTTTGCTGAACGAGACTCAAAGGTCAGAGTCGCTAAAATGATCCGAACTTCCCATTTACTACTACGAATCACGTCTTCGAATCACCACAAGTTTGTCGTCTGTGTACTCCAGCTCATAAAGGTAGAGTCTGTTGAAAAACTCCATCTTATTTTCTCCTACAACTTCAGAATTGTCCGACGTCGTTGTACCTTTTTGTTTGTAAACAGCGTTTGACTTGCTTGCACTTTCTTAGTCTTTGCGCATTCGCTTTGTAACCACTGGATCTGTGGGTCTTTGTTAAGCTTACAATTTTTATTTTCCGAAACAAATAACCAATCGTTTCGCCAGATAAGACCCTTCTTCCTCGGCTGGGATCGTTTAGAGCCTTTTGAAGCTGCATTTAAACTACATTTTGGAAGTTCAAAATCGGGGCACCAATGAAGTCCATTATATGGAGAAAAATCCTAAAATGTTTTCCTCAAAAACCATAATTTCTTCACAACTGAAGAAAGAAAAACATAAACATCTTGGATGACAAGGGGTGAGTAAATTATTTGTGAATTGTTGTTCTGGAAGTGGACTTCACCTTTAATGCTTTATTTGTTTTATTTGTTACATCAGTTTACCCTATATATATATATATATATATATATATATATATATATATATATATATATATATATATATATATATATATATATATAAATATAAATATATATAAATATTTTTTTTTTTTTTTCATGTTTATACGCACATTAAAGGTCTGTGTTGTGTTATGGAGTGTATAACTTTTCTTCCGAAAAGTATTTAGGTACATTGTGCTAAGTATTATGTTACTGTTACATGCTATTTATTTATGTATTTTGGTGTTGTTATAATAGTTTGTGTTCAAAACATGGCGATACAATGATATTTATTCTATGAAATGAAAGGGTTTATATACAGTACTTGTCATTATGAGTACACGTCCGCTAAATAAATTGAAAATATTTAGATTTTATTTCTTAATGATTATTAATACAGTTTATGAATGAAGGATTTTTACCCTGGAAAAAAGTATACAGTCATTGTGATGTTGAAAAATGTCTATCAATGCGAGGAATGAAGAGCATCTTCTGTTTCAAGCTTTTGTATTACATCACACAGTGATATGTGAATTAACGTGACCGCACTGATGAAACGACACCTTCGGCACTCGTACATCCCTATAGAAAAGCTCTAGTACCGCTGAACTCCACTGCAGGAACCAAACACTTCTCACTGTACTCCTCCTCTAGCAACAACACAACATTTCAGATGCTGTTAGATACAAAATGACTGATTAATCTCATGAGACCAGAGTTTGGATTCCCAGAAGTCTATATGTTGCAATTATACGCCTTGAAGAGGTTCAAAATGAGATCAAAATGAGATGCTTTAGCTAAAGCAGGTGGTTTTGTGGTGGGTAAATAATAGGGCTGCACGATTAATCGCACGATGTTGTGAGACGCGTTTAGTCAATGAAGCTGGTACGTTGATTAGTAGTAAAGCTCCATCACGTGCGTTCAGCTGGAGCGGCAAGTAATACACAGAGCCGTAAAGCACTGACAAGCTACGCCAAATCGCGCGCAAAATCGAATTCGATTTTTAGCACGATTTTGGCGTAGCTTGTCAGTGATGTACTACTTTACTACTAATCAACGTACCGGCTTCATTGACTAAACGCGCCTCACAACATCGTGCGATTAATCGTGCAGCCCTAGTAAATAACCATTCATATCACTTCTGCAGGCTGCATCTTGCTCTGAGATGAACAGATACTCTTTTCATAGCTCTTGTCAGCTCTGAGATGCTTGCTTGGTATTTCTCCATTTTTTTGAAAGGAGAAATACCAAATAACTTTTTTGAGTTTTTGAATTGTCCATTGTTTTTGAATTTCTGTTACTTTTCACATTTAGAACAATGATGTGCTTCCTCTTGTACCATCGTCCTCTTTTGTGCAGAGAAATGCTCTTGCCTAGTGCTTCCAGTGTTGTCAAGCATCGAGTCTGAGAATGATTGAGTGGGCTATACAACACTTTTAATTGTCAAGAAATCACTGTTAAACCATAATATGTCTTTGGATTAAAGTGGGATTGCTGAATTTGTTAGCAGGATTTGCAAACAGGGTTGGGAATGCACTTGTACGTTGTCGTGATGGTTTCAGTACTGCATTATGTGTGCTGTTTTGAGTCATCAGTCGTCTTGATTTTCTGCTTCGAAGGTGCATGCAGAAGCGCGCGCCTCTCGTTTCCGGCAGCAGAAGTGAAGGGAGCGTCTGGTGGTCGGCGACCATGCGGAGAACCATCAGGCAGTGGCACTGTCAAACCAGGTAAACGACAGAAACCTTAATACTGCAATGCGTCCTTACCTGGAAAGCATTAAAGATGAAGAATTCACCTGAGAATGTCATGTCACCGATGCTGTAACGACCCTTTTCACTCCGGCAGAAGGCTGCTTATTCCCCTTCTGTGCTTGCTGTTGATTTTGCTGGTTCTTTTGAAACTGCTTGGCTTTCGCCCGGACCCCAAGCCTGTGGAGGTGCCGGTGGACCCCATCTACCGACAGGTGCGTCTGCTTCACCTCATTTTTTACATCACATTCAGGAAGTATCTGTATTGTTTCTGTGGTCAACTCAAATAAAATGAGTTTCTATTGACTTCTGTGGTGTCAAATCACAAATATAAGTGACGTGGATGGAATTTGCGGTGCCAAATTGAGACACTAGTTGCTGGTGCATAAAAGCAGAAAGCTATGGTCGCAAGTTCTGTGGTTACTGATAGAGTTCAGCGGAACTGCTGACTGTGGTTCTGGGAAACACAGATCTGCTTCACCTGTACTCATCACACCCCTAAAGTGATACAAACAACAAGCTCTGTCCTAAAACTGTTCACTTCCACTTGACTGTTGGAGTGCACATAGCTGCTCCGAATTTTGATTGTGCCTAGTTTAATTATTAATTGATATGATATGAGTCATATTTTATAGTTTCTAGGACTTAATATTACAGTGTGTAAACAACACGGCAGGTAACATCATCGCATTGAGTGAAGTTCACAAGTCACATAATGAAATTTACCAAGCCACTTTTTCCGTTTGACTTCTTGTATTGTTTTTGTTAAGCGTCGATCGTGTTGAAGTTCAGCAAAGCGTAAGCTAACAGCATCGTGGGATTCTTGAGTTCTCACAGTTTGTGGGTTGTAAACAGTGCTGACTTTGAAGTTAGAAGTGCACAGTGCTGTATGGAAAATTATTGAAATTACCCTAGTAAAAAAGTAGTAGATTTAAAATGCATTTATTTTATACTAAGTATAGTTCAAGTCTGTTAACATAATTACTGACAAATTGCTTAAACTTTATTTGGAGTACTACCTGAGCACAATGCACATTTCTTAATATTAAGCCTAAAATATGTTTTTAAGTCACTTTGGATGAGGATTGTATGATCTTTCAATAATATCTTTAAAAGGTCTTTAAATGCTAAATATTTAAAGTGTACACAAAGTAAACTTGCAATAGTTCCACTTTAGCACTATCGAATATAAGTCTGTCTTTAGGTGGACTTTAGCACTACTTCCACACAATTAACCCTTGTTTGGTGTTCGGGTCTGTGGGACCCGTTGTCACTTTTTGTCGAAAGAAAAATGATATGCAAAATAATTTTTTCAAGCTCATACTTGTTGGCCGTGGCTCATTTTCTGTGAAGAACATATAATAAAAGGGTGGAAATTTTAGGTCCTGTGTAACTTCACTCTGCCCCCCTACTGTCTGGGCCTGCTATTACTATGTGTATCTGTGTCTGTGCAGTGTTTCCCCTACCATTATATTTGGGGGGCGGCCCGCCCCCCCAACGGCAGCCGCCGCCCCCCTTTAAGGTCATCTAAACTTTATTTTCTATATAGCGCCAGATCACAACAGACGTCATTTAAGTTTACCTTTCCTATAGAACAGGTCTATACCTTGTTCTTTTATTTAAAAAACGAAATATCCTTATGTTATTTATCTTATTTACACAACGGCATGTCATTTCTGTCTCTAACGTTACGTGGTCACGCGTCTACAATTTCTCCTCCGCTAAAACGCGGACGGGATCGCGGAGTCCATTCATAAAAACAGAATTTACTCTATAGCGCGGGATGCCGCAGAATTCGTCAATTTTTGGTTTAATAATTCAAAAGTAGGTCTCTCACTTAATTCGAATCGCGATATAGACTAGTGTCTGTGAATATTAAAACGCAACAAGACGGTTTAAATATGATTCCTCCATGTTCCGCTTGGCTCTGTATGAATGAATGGCGGAGACGCGGCTTTGTTTACTACACAAATAATGAAGCACACGTGACTCGCGGTTATTTTCGGCCTCTGCCTCTCATTATATGACGACATAAACGCATGAACTTAATCTCCAGAACTGCTGTGAGAGTCACTTCATGTAAATTTTACCGTTTCATTTGAGAAAATTAGCATCATACCGTAGTATGTACACAAAAACTAACCGGCAAACTGTCAAAATAAAAGTACGGTTTAACATGTAACAGAAATGTTTTAGTCTTGTATTACTTTTGTACAGTATAATGTAGGTGTTTAAATATTCCTATTTCTGGCAAATTTAATTAAACCGTTAAATGCAGAAATTATAATAATAACAGAAATAACAGAAAAACTCTTGTTTGGCAACAAATAAAAAGGTTTAATTTAATTAATTTAATTTCATTAAAAATAAATATTTAATGCCTGTATTTGATTATCAGAAAATTAAAACACAAGAATTTCTGAAAAAAAAGAAAAGAAAAAGATTGTAGGGCCCTATTGTTCAAAATGTTGAAATTGAGATTTTTTTGCTTATTTTTCACTGAAATAAATGTTTTTGTTATTACACAGAGAGTAATGTACCGTACCGTTTATAATGTAAACTCCCCACCCACTCAAACCTGAATCCTAGGGGAATCACTGCTGTGTGTGTGTGTATGTGTGAGTTGTGTGTTTCTGCCCCTGCCATTCCCGCACAAGGCTGTAGCACTTTATTTCATATATGTGATCTAACAAAGGAAAAGGGCAGATATCAGCCAAACATTCTGTTTATATTGCTTGTAATTGGGATTGAAGAAAACATCTATTATTAGTATTTTAACTTTTTTTTTTTGGCAGCATTTTTTTTAAATGCAGCATGTCCACCAAACCCACAAACACTGGCTGAGTAACAAAAATATGAACACCATACATGGGTTAAAGTGCATTAAGCACAAAATTAGTTGTACCAGTTGAGCAGACTTTAAGTATACCAGTTTAGTATAACAAAAGTACAATCGCGGGGTATTTTTATTACGTACATGATATGTAAATGGATTTGTAGTATAGTTGGCATGAAATAAATGTATTTTAAATACATTTTCGTATATCTATTTTCCACTAGGGAAGACAACAGAGAAAAAACATTTGTTTCCCAAATAGGGATGGCTCGATACCATAATTCTGGTTTCGGTACGATACCACAGTGTGGTACCTCAGTATCGATACTAAATCAATACCATAGGTGACAAATAACCAGCCTTAAAAGATAAGTGAATCGAAAACTATTTAGTAAGTAATGTTAACGTACTAAACGTATTAATCATTTATCATTTATAGCTACTTATTGACCTAGATTAATAAGTGCTAGGTCAGCTTACCTAATACGTTTTAACAAGGGTTGCTTTACTGTAAAGTGTTATTCTAACTAGTGTTGTCACGATAGCAAAACTGGCTTCAATATAATACCTGACTAAAATATCACAATACTGCTACTGAACCCATACTACAAAAAAAAACACATTTTAATAATAAAATAAAATAATAATCACATGCCAGTGCCGCTACACAGGATTATGGTGAACAACCACCGAGTCTACAGGCATGTAGATATCTTTGCTATATTTGTAAGTTATCTTATAAGATAAATCAAATCTTATTTCATGATATAGTGATTTTATTTCACAATGGCAAAATTATTTTTTTATTATTTATTTATTTTATCTTTGTTATTAATAATAAGAACCTAGATGCAAGTAACAAACTAAAGGACAACTACAATAAAACAAAGACACACATGAGTTAAAGAGGGCCCTATGAAATCTGTTTGTTTTTTTCCCAAATTCCATTTTATTTATATATGGTTACATATTTAAAAAAAAAAATTCTATTTTAATTGTTTCATTACATTTTAATAATCAAAAGCATGTCTAATGAATTTATAACAAATAATTCAATTTGATTAAGAATTAACTTATTATAGGCTATTTATATACTGTGTTGTGTATTTACAATTTTCTGCTAAATAAATTGAGTTTTTTTTTTTCTGGTAAATAGAAAACATTGTTTTAATAATATTTTTATTAGTAGTAGTACTGTCTTTACATTAAGTAATATATTTTTAACTGTCAAGTTAAACCGAACTTTTATTTTGACGGGTTGCTGTGAAGACCTTTAGTGTCTTCATTATATGACAGTAGTTTTCTGCGAAAGAAATGGTCAAATGCTCATGAAGTGACTCTCGGAGCAGTTCTAGAGATGATGTTCACGTGTTCATGTTCTCATCCGCAAGCGTCACGCGTGTATGTGTGTAGTGAACAAAACTGCACATGTGCGCCATTCATTAACACAGACACGCAGGAATACGGCTCTTATTAAAATACATTCTTAAAGTGCCGGTACTAGTAAAACTAGGAATCGTACCATTTTTATCTTATCGCAATACTTATAATATCGTTCAACACTAATTCTAACAGTCAGAGTGTTCACAATCGCATTATTATTTCTCTCTCTCTCCCTGATAGTTTTCAGATTTCAGACTCAGCCAAAGAAAAAGCATACGATTTACTCATGATTTATAGCAACACTTGCATACTTGTGTAACTTGAATAAATTATGACAATTTTCATTTTTGGGTGAACTGTCCCTTCAACAGTATGGAAAAAAAGGAGTACTTATTATTACACTTGTACTTTTACTTATTATTATATATTTATTATAATTATCGTTGTTCATTTTTATTTATATATGTATATATAAAATTTATAATTTGTGAAAAAGAGGCACTTGTGCAATAAGACACATACATTCTAGATACAAATTAAACTCATTTTTCAGATACAGTAAGTTTAATTAACATGTAAGCTATACGTTTATTTAACATCTTTTGTTGGTTAACATTAATGACAGATAGGCATTTAATTAGAAATGCTGTCCCTTTAAGACAGAAGGCATGCATGCAATACTGACACGCCTGTTTACGCTCACTTAAACCATAACTTACAGAATTTGTGCGAGATACTCATATTTGGACTACTGTGTGTGCATTTGAGCACTGAGAACTGATCGCGCGCTGTCTGAGAACTGAAGAAGTGGAGCCTGCGCGAGAGAGAGAGCACTTCTGCTGTTTGTCTATCAGCGCGATTCCGCCTGTCCAGCCTTCGCTAACTTTAAGTTGATCGACAACGAATTGTGACTACCGGGGAAAACCTTCAGGTGCTGAGGCCATTGTTTCAGATCGCAAGTTGGCGTTTTGGTCTTTCCATTACGGCTGCCGTGCTGAGACTAGACGTGCAAACGGCCCTTATCCAACTGCAGTGTAATGACAGACGCACATTTTGAAAGAGAACAGTTAGACTATAGGATTTTCAATGTCCGGTAGTCCTCAAATAACCTGTATTTTTTTATTATCTGTAAGAAGAGACAAAGCAATAGTGAGCACATGATGAAAACAGTTTCTCACACTTGTGTTGCGACATCAGGCGTCACAGCAACGTCTTTTAGTTTCAAGCTTTTTGAAAATAGCTGGACAAATTGTGTTGCGCCGGAGATGAGAAACCGAGCGTTGCGTCGCTGACACTGCGGGTAACTGTAAACAAGTCTGTGGTAAAATGAAGTAAACAAAAGACCGAGTTCTTACTTGTGCAGTCTGGAACTTCATTAAAAATAAGTTCATCCGCTCTTTCCTAATGTTGGGATCAGAAGGAAGGCAATGCAAAGACTGTGACGGCGCATTTCAACGGTCATCATCATAAATCCTTGAAATTTTTTCATATTTTGATTTAAAAACAAAAAAAAAAGTATGTACATTTATAACACTGTACGTTGTATTACATCACCTTTTCATCAGGTTAAAAAAAACAACAACAACAGTTAACGCTAATGTGAGGGTGTTTCTGATGTCGCGTCTATGGGAGGGACGGTAAATTTGACATCGTTCTCTCTTCTGACCGCCGTTCTCAGTCTCTCTCATTTTCATGTAGCACGTAAAATCTGCATGGTGTGTAACTCTCTCTTTCTGTGCGTGTGTGAAACCGTGTTGTCAGCAAAGTGACAGAGTCGCACGCCTTCACACTAGAGCAGTGATTCTCAAACTTGTTATACCAAGTACCACAGTACCAAATATTTGGCTCTCCAAGTACCATCATAATGACCAGCATTAAAATACAGTAGTGTAGTAGGCCTAACCATTCAGCTACAGCTCTGCACAGTTCAAAAGCGAGGCAGTTTTATTCCTAATAAGAATATTTATTGTTGTCAGCCTCTTTAACATTGTAAATACACAGTTTGAACATTAACACTGCACAGTGCTTACAAACAGGTAAATGAAAAAAACTTAAATAAATTAAAATGTGTTGTTCCTAAAAGATAAATAAAAACTGAAAAGAAAAAAGGAAAAGAAAAAAATAAAACTTGACTCAAAGTATAAAATTAAATTGTATTGTATGTTAACATATTAATTTATATTTATTCTAGTGATTCCTCTGCATACCACTAGAGGGAGCCTGAGTACCACTGGTACCACACTTTAAGAACCACTGCACTAGAGTTTACTGTACATCAAATACATGTATGATTTATTAATAATATTGTTTTGAGTTTGGTCATTTAAAAACGCCGTTTTAATGCTTGAAGTGTTTTAGAATGTCCTTCTCAGAGCGTATATCCTGTGCAGTGAAGCCTGCCGCCGCTATCTCTATAGTACACAAGTGCTATATGCGGGAAAAAGCCAAACTCAGAATAGCTTCTGAGCATGTTTTTTTTGCTGCGCTAAGCACTTTTTTAAACGTGCCCAGATTTTAAAATGGTGGGTGCATTTTTAAAGGAGTGGTTGATTGTGATTTTCACTTTTTTCACCTCAGTGTGTAATTTGTTGTTTGAGTATAAACAATATCTGTGAAATTACGTTGCTGAAAGCTCAATGCAAACTGAGATATTGTCTTATTAAACATAATTTTATGCTCACAAATGCAGCTGGTAGGGACTACAAAATGCTACTTCCTGGATTGGTGACATCACAAACCCTGACATTTACACAAATCCCACCCCTGGGAACATGCAACAAAGGGGGTGAGGCAGGAAGAGGAAAAGTTGTTGACATGCCTTCAAAACTAGGGCTGCAATTTTAATGTATTCACAAGTTTCACAATCAATGTTCTAAATCAGCAGTTCTTAATAATGTTCCTCATGTCCCCCTGCTCTGTATCTGTCTTTCTCTCTCTCTCTCTGCCCCTTTGAGCTCTGACTAAACTGCCCTTTCGGTCCGGTTTAGGTTCCCAGGGTTTGCGATTTCTGCCGAGGGAGACCCGCGATTGCGCCCTTGTGTTATACACTTTATGTGTACAGACAGACAGGTATTTTTCACATTGCTACGAGAAGCATTAAACATGGACGTGTACGCAGTAGCCATGGTAGCAAGCAATACTTGCTGGCAAATGCTACTTACTGTTACAAAAATGCTACAATGTCCTCATTTGGGTTCAAATTGATAAGCAATATTGACAACGCCATTGTTTATAATACAACACCGGAGCGCGTGCCACTGAGGTGAGGGGCATGACGTTTCTGAACACGCACTATAGGCTGTTTAGCGAATCGCAGCACACTGGGCCAGCTAACCAATCTGAGCCCATTGCGTATTTCTGAGGTAGGGGCTTCATAAAACTGTTGTGTCCAGTTGTGTCTTAGGCTGGCCACAATAAAAGCACACTCTAAAATGTGCAGTTTTACTATATTGGGGGGGTCAGAAAACCAGTCAGTATCTGGTGTGACCACCATTTGCCTCACGCGGTGCAACACGTCAAGTCAAGTCAAGCTTTATTGTCATTCCGCTACATGTGTGGACATACAGTGTAACGAAATGTCTCGTAGGACCACAGTGCTACATAAATAAACATAAATATGAACATGCATACACTAGACGTAGAAACGGTTGTTTAAACCTATACATGTAACTATACATATACTAAAAAAAAATTGAATATACATACACATAACCTAATACAGACTATACAGGTAGTTTACATAATAACTGTGCATGATAATGTGCAGAAGAGGTATTTAAAGGTTAAGCAATATGATTTGTGGTGCACTGACAGTTAAACATTTGTTAAGTCAGAAAGTGTCTGGTGCATGGAGAGAAAAGAGTGTTTCTACAGGTGGTTTGTCCAGCCCACTCACCTGTGTGGAGCGCACTCAGAATTGCAAAAAATTGTGACATTTGTTCATCCAGCGGACGAACAAACATCTCCTTCATCACATCTCCTTCGCATAGAGTTGATCAGGTCGTTGATTGTGGCCTGTGGATTGTTGGTCCACTCCTCTTCAATGGCTGTGCGAAGTTGCTGGATATTGGCAGGAACTGGAACACACTGTCGTATACGCCGATCCAGAGCATCCCAAACATGCTCAATGCGTGACATGTCCGGTGAATATGCTGGCCATGCAAGAACTGGGATGTTTTCAGCTTCCAGGAATTGTGTACAGATCCTTGCAGATCATGCTGCAACATGAGGTGATGGTCGTGGATGAACGGCACAACAATGGGCCTCAGGATCTCGTCACGGTATCTCTGTGCATTCAGAATGCCATCAATGAAATGCACCTGTGTTCGTTGTCCATAACATACGCCTGCCCATACCATAACCCCACCGCCACCATGGGCCACTCGATCCATGGCCAGCCTAAGGCACACCTGTGCAATAATCATGCTGTCTAATCAGCATCTTGATATGCCACACCTGTGAGGTGGATGGATTATTTCGGCAAAGGAGAAGTGCTCACTAACACAGATTTAGACAGATTTGTGAACAATATTTGAGAGAAATAGACCTTTTGTGTACATAGAAAAAGTCTTAGATCTTTGAGTTCAGCTCATGAAAAATGGGGGCAAAAACAAAAGTGTTGCGTTTTTAATTTTGGTCCGTGTATTTTAATAGCATAAAGCATGCTGATGTGAAATCAGCAAAAATCAGTTGTGCCTATATTCTAATGAGTTTAAATGTCAGCCAGAAAGTGGTGAAATGGTTTTCCATCTGATACTTTGGTGCTGGGGACCCATAGCACTGCACATTTTTGCGGTCTGATTCAGCCTCAAGGGCTCATCAGATTAGAGATATACAAATATGCAGAGCCCTGAAGGAAGTACAGACGGGTCAGTATTAATCGTGTAGCACTTTTACAATACACACCTTTACAGAAGCTCACACTGTTAATGTTTACAAAAATGTCTTATTCACACCAAGATGAATGTTTGAGTTTTCTGCATGTGACTGGTTAGAATGAAAATGTTTTCCTCATTTGCAACTCACTTTGGATAAAGCTGTCCGCCGGATGAACAAATGCAAATGTAAATTCACTCTCTTTACAGTTGCTGCTGCTTATTAAAAAGCAGAAGTGCCCTGTTGCTCGCGGTCAAGCGAAGTGATGGAGAAAAAGGAAGGAAGGATAGAGCTGTGTCTGCAAAGCCATGCTTCCTCGTGTCAGCTAATGTAGTTCTTCTCAGCTCTTAAGCATAGCACTGCATTCTACAGGTGCATCTCAATAAATTAGAATGTCATGGAAAAGTTCGTTTATTTCAGTAATTCAGCTCAAATTGTGAAATTAGTGTATTAGATAAATTCAATGCACACAGACTGAAGTAGTTTAAGTCTTTGGTTCTCTTTGATGATTTAGGCTCACATTTAACAAAAACCCACCAATTCACTATCTCAACAAATTAGAATATTTCATAAGACCCATTAACAAAAAAAAAAAAAAAAAACATTTTAAGTGAATTGTTGGCCTTCTGGAAAGTATGTTCATTTATTGTATATGTACTCAATACTTGGTAGGGGCTCCTTTTGCTGCAATTACACACTGCTCTGCAATTGCACATCTGCTTTTTTTTTGGTCTCTCATTTTCCTCTTGACAATACTCCATAAATTCTCTGCATAGTTCACCCAAATTCTTGAATCGATTTTGCTTGACAAGTCTCTCAAGGCTGTGGTTCTCGGTTGGTTGTGCATCTTTTTCTTTCACACTTTTTTCTTCCACTCAACTTTCTGTTAACCTGCTTGGATGCAGCACTCTGTGAACAGTCAGCTTCTTTGGCAATGAATGTTTGTGGCTTACCCTCCTTGTGAAGGGTGTCAGTGATTGTGTTCTGGACAACTGTCAGATCAGCAGTCTTCCCCATGATTGTGTAACCTAGTGAACCAAAACACTCTGTGTGCACTGAATTTATTTAATACACAAGCTTCACAATTTGAGTTGAATTACTGAAATAAATTCATTTTCCCACGACATTCTAATTTATTGAGATGCACCTGTATGTCTTCCTTATTTACACACCTGTGCTGAAGATCCCTAAAACAGCAACCGTTATGAACCACTGACCTAAAAGGAACACGTTCAGGGAGAATATCAAAGGGCCTAGGACCGAGCCTCGTGGCACAAATACTTTGCTGCTTTTGGGTTCAGCTATTTTAGCAAAGTCAGGTAGGATCTAAACCAGACTTGTGCCTGTCCACGATTGGCAAACATAAAATGATTACTGTGTTTGCTGATCCTGTGTTATCCATGTGGTAAATTGCACTAAATAAATGTTTTCAGTTGGACTGATGTGAACGTGTGCATTAAGCAGTGCATTTTCACCCACAGCGTGTCCATTCCTATGTCCGAGAGGTACTGGCCCGAGAATGCAGACCTTCTTTTGCACGACAGAGAATGGAGGCTGAACGTTCCAGCTCTGCAGCAGTGCTAGAGCCCTTTTTGGGCAAGAACACTCATTTGGATGAACAAATATTCCAATATCCACCACCGTTTGGTTTCCTGGACATGAAGAACAAGCTTCAGGAGATCATGGACCTCCTACCAGCCTCCTCTGAGGAGAGACATGGAGGGAAGGACTGTCGTCGATGTCTAGTGATTGGAAATGGAGGGATACTGAAAGGACTGGGACTCGGACCCCTTTTTAACCAGTTCAATACCATCATCAGGTGAGAGTCTGCTCCGCCTAATCTGTCTGATTTTAGCGACAGGATGTGTGCGAGCGTGTGTGTAAGACTCCTGTTTGTGTGCAGACTGAACAGCGGTCCAGTGCAAGATTTCAGAACAGACGTTGGGAACCGCACCTCCATCAGGATGAGTTATCCTGAGGGCCTCCCGAAGGTCTGGGACGACACGGATTCGGATCTCAGATTTGTGGCTGTGATCTATAAGTTTATCGACTTCCACTGGCTTCATGCGATGATTACCAAGACATCCGTCGTGAGTGCTTATTCACGCATTCGACTGATGACGGTCTCGATCAGTACGGTATGTCTGAACGTCACGTTTAACTGTCACCCTTCAGGCGCTGTGGAACCGGCTGTTTTTCTGGAAGAGCGTGCCGGCGAGTGTCCCGCTCAAGGCCTCCCAGTTTCGTCTGCTGAATCCGGAGATTATTAGAGAGACGGCCTTCGATCTGCTTCACTATCCCGGTGTTAGAAAACGCCTCTGGGGTTGGGACCAGGTGAGCTGCTTCTAATTGCTTTTTTGTATGGGTTGTTCATTTAACACATTCATTTGGTGCAATTATGTAAAACATAACAGGTTAAAATGATAAACACATTTACACAGTTCCCCATCCAGACCCCATGCAAGACGTGATGGAGTCAGTTAGAATACAGTTATATGAGCCTAAAATTCAAGATATGAGCACAAAAAATAAATCACTGTCTTGTATGTATATCATATGATATAATTTAACTATGTCACACAAGCTAAAGTGCTGTTTTTCCCTAATACCTGCACCATTGCAGATATGATACTGATTTTACATAAGTTTAAAGTGCCCTTATTATGGATTTTGGAAAAATTCATGCAGTGTGTAACACAGCTCTAAGTGAATGAAAACATCCTGCAAAGTTTGAAATGAAGTTAGTATAAAGTTATTGTCCTTCAAAAGAAAGAGTCCTTTCCGAGTCACGAAAACGAGTCATTTTAAAACGAAGCTGTTTCAAGTTTGATGTCAACATGAAACGTTAGCATGTTCCCAGCCCACTTGTTGTGCTCGCAGACCCAGGAAGACTTGAACCCGCCCTTCCTCAAACACTTGAGCGGATTTGAGAAGACGCTGTGCACTGCACTGTGAGGGGAAATCCATTAGGGTACAGTTAGTGTATGTCGAAAAACTCCCATCTCATTTTCTCCTCCAGCTACAACTTTGTCCTACATCGCTGCAGAAGTAACGACACAGTGTTTACAAAGTGAACGTACGAGGAGGGTCAAACACCCTTTACAAACAAAAGGGCGAAAAACAGCGATGTAGGATGATTTTAAAGTTGGAAGAAAAAAATGAGATGGGAGTTTTCTGTCTTGGACCGGAATACACAGAGTACACATGCGAATCACAGAGCTAGACAAGACGAGCATTTGTGGTTAAAAAATGTATACATATTCATTTTTTTTTATGATCGCCTTGCTGAGATAAGACCCTTATTCCTCAGCTGGGATTGTTTAGTGCTGTTTGAAGCTGCATTGAAACTGCATTTTTAACCTTAAATCCATTGAGCACCACTGAAGTCCACTATATGTGGAAAAATCCAATTCCTATATGCGGTTCTTTTTTTCTTTTTTTTCCCCATCTGTGAGGACCCGACCTAGCGATCTGCCAGGAATTTGCTCGTTAATCTGCATAGCACTCCAAAGTATGGTAGTGTTGGGTTCGAGTCCACCCAAGTTGAGTCTGAGTCGAGTCCAAGTCTTTAACCAGTTGAGTCCGAGTCCAAAATGGGTCGAGTCCGAGGAAACACCATTGTTTGTCAGTATCTTAACATTGTTTTAACACAAAGTGTTCCCAAACTTGGTCCTGGAGGGCCGATGTCCTACAAAGTTTAGCTCCAACACCAATTAGACACATGTGAACCAGCTAATCAAACTCTTACTAGGCAAACTAGAAACCCCCCGGCAGGTGTGTTGAGGCAAGGACCAGGACTGAGTTTGGACACCCCTGTTTTTAACCTTTACAACTAGAAAAACAAAATGTCAATTGAAAAGCAAAAAGCAAAGAAAAGCAAACCTCTAGTGGATCTTGCCATTTTGATTTTTGATTTCACAACATCTCATAAGTGTCCATGCTCTGCTTAGCAAACTTAAAGTCATGGAACAGAAGTTATGGCTGATCTATGTAATGTGACATTTTAGAGTGAAACAGGTTTTAGAATGTGATAAATTATAGGGCAGGACTTGACTTTTATTCATCGATGTAGTAAATGTATAAATTCAAGGGTGGTGTAAAGGAGAGGGTATCTTGCTGAATGGGACCTTAAGAGCAGAAAATGCACCTCTTTTATTTCGGATTGTGGCTGTGTGTGTTTTGGGTTGTATATGACTTTTTTTTCTTGAATGAAAATGAGGTTGTGAGGGATAAACCTAGTCTTTACAATGACACACACTGTGTATAAAGCCCTACATATACTTTCCATAAGTCACAGCAAACTCACACCTGTTTTATTTTTGAATGCATTTATAGTTACATTAATTACAATAAAGTACATTATATAAAGAAAAAATGCTGATGTGCCATTGAATTATTAAAAAAATCATGCACACCCAAGATGGTTTTGGACCCATAAAAACTGTTGCTGCAAAGATGTTAGAAAAATATTTTTTTCTTTGAAGCTAGAAACTGCAACCATGTTTAAATAATAATAATGATTTTAATACAGCAAAAACTAATCAACTAATGTAAGTAAAACATTCTCAAGCTGAAGGCAAGTAAACACTCCAAGTAGGCCTATTAGTTACAAACAAAAGGATAAATAAATATATTAATCAAAAATACAAATGAAATCATATTTTTTAAAAATAGAATATTTTTTAAAATAGATTTTTTTTTAGGTAATAAAATAAAACACTGCAAAATCTTCACTGTAAACATTAAAGAAGATTCTTATTAAAGTTAATAAATGATTCAGTCAAGAAAAGTGAGTGATTTTCTCTTTTTCCTTTGTTGTTTGATTGATATTTATGACGTGGTCGGCGGCTGCAGATTTACACTGCTGTCACTTTAAGATCTGTCGCACAGATCAAATATTTTGACGCATCAGTATTTCTCCCAACTGTTCAGGTTTACTTAAGACAAAACCGACTTCATTTACATGAATAGTCTCCAATACGAGCATGTGTGTAGCAATAACAGAACCTATTAGAAGTGAAAGAGAACTCTGTATTCGCACACTGACTGAGAGGCGCGTTCTGTGCGCGCGCTTTGAGTGTGTGCGCGCATAAACCCGTCGGCTTCCAAGTAGCTACTGGACAAGACTTTCGTGATAATGCATTGAGTCAGTGACATTTCCGTCAACTGTCTCTGACATATTTTTGGAGTCCGACAGGCTTGAGTCTGAGTCAAGTCCGAGTAAAAATGCAGTTTTTGAGTTGCCTAGAAATTGTACTCAAGACCGGACTCGAGTCCGAGTACCCAAACTCTAAAGTATGGCTACACTTGCGATCAAAAGTTGAAAAAGCAAAGTAGCCTATAATATTTGTGAAAAGCTGAACACGTTGCAATAGAAGTGTCACCACCAATATGACAAAGCATTTTAATTGAACATATCGTTAAAGATTACAAACACGATTCAAATACCAATGTGATTCTGTTCCTAAATTATAATGATTCATCTGTTTGATTCCTCAACCTTTCTTCCGTGCAGCGAACAATCAGACCAGTGTGATCTGAACATTCAGATCTGTGTTCGTGCTGCCGCTGACATGAAGAGACACTGTCATGTGTATGAATGAAACAGTTTCACAAACAGTCTTTTCAACCACACACTTCATTATTTCTGTGTTACAAACATTCAAATAATCACAGCAGTACTGGAATGAAAGTTCATAGTCCGGATTTACACTCTGACGTGTACCGTAGAGATCAAAATAGAGTAAATCTTCCTTTTGAAAGTTAATTTGACATTCCAAATAATGTTAAAGATTTATTGATTACATTGTTATGCCAGTAGATGGCAAAAGGGAGCTGTTAATAATGTATTTGTCTTTGGTTATTCATTCAAAAACATTCATTCATCCAGTAATGAACCCAGTAAATCTTGAGTGAATCACTGAATGTGATTACATGTGATTTTTAGTTGTCTAATGTTTTTTTTTCTTCAGAATCGTAAGAGAACCGCAACTTCCATTTAAAAACAACAACAGCCCAATTTATCCAGAATGACACAGCTCTATTTTGCAAACAGCTCTTAAGTGAATCTTGTTTTGTGTAGCCTGTTGATTTTTGTTCATGGTATTCAGCTGCAACTAAATGTTTAGCCAAAAAAAAAACAGAATAAATATGCTTCATATATTATTTTATTCACATTAGAATCAAAAAGGATCTGAATTGATAAGCAGAATTGGAATCAGAATCAGAATTGATAATATTCTATATACGATACCCAACCCTAATAAATAGTGAATGTTTGTCATTATTGGAGTTCTGATAGAAAATAGAGCAATACATTGGTGTACAAACTTAACACCACAGATTAGCTTCTATGGGTGCTCCGATTGATCAGCTACTGATCACTATCGGCCGATAATTCCTTGGGGATGTTTGATCGGCGTCTCTAAAAAGGCCGATCGCATAAACCGATCTCAAGCTGATGACGCGCCTGCCGTGAGAGGTTTGGCGTGACGTGCAGCGGCACCGTCTCAGTCTCTGTTCGGCGCAGGTAAAATAATTATAATGCTGAAGGTGAGGTACAGTTCATACTACTTCATTAAATAACTTGAAAAAGTAATTTGAAAACCTTATGTAAGCCGTAATTTCACAAACAGCACAAGTGAATGACCGCGTGCTCTCTCTCTCTTTCTCTCTCAAAAGTGTGCTAATGGCTTCCAATCACCACATTAGAGTTGGGCTACTCGAACTTGAGTCCGGTCTCGAGTACAGTTTTTAACAGACTCTGACTTGTCACGGACTCTGATGCATTTTTACTCGGACTTGACTTGGACTCGAGGGTTTGTTATCGCTACACATATGCTCATCTTAGAGACTATTCATGTCAATGAAGTCAGTTTCGTCTTAAGTAAACCTGAACAGCTGGGAGAAACACTGATGCGTCAAAATATTTGATCTGTGCGCATAGGTGGAGTTTTGGGGGGCTGGGGGGGATGAATGTTAATCAAACAACAAAAGAAAAAGAGAAAATCACTCACTGTTCTTGACTGAATCACATTAATAAGAATCATATTTAATATATACAGTAAAGATTTTGCAGTGTTTTTATTTTAGTCTGTTTCTGTAATAGCCTTTATATAGACCTACCTAAAAAAAAAAAAATAAATAAATAAATTCTATTTTTAAAAAGATTCTATTTTTTTTATATATATGATTTCATTTGTATTTTTGATTAATATATTTATTTATCCTTTTGTTTGTAACTAATAGGCCTACTTGGAGTGTTTACTTGCCTTCAGCTTGAGAATGTTTTACTTACATTAGTTGATTAGTTTTTGCTGTATTAAAATCATTATTATTATTTAAACATGGTGGCAGTTTCTAGCTTCAAAGAAAAAAATATTTTTCTAACATCTTTGCAGCAATAGTTTTTATGGGTCCAAAACCATCTTGGGTGTGCATGATTTTTTTAATAATTCAATGGCACATCAGCATTTTTTCTTTATATAATGTACTTTATTGTAATTAATGTAACTATAAATGCATTCAAAAATAAAACAGGTGTGAGTTTGCTGTGACTTATGGAAAGTATATGTAGGGCTTTATACACAGTGTGTGTCATTGTAAAGACTAGGTTTATCCCTCACAACCTCATTTTCATTCAAGAAAAAAAAGTCATATACAACCCAAAACACACACAGCCACAATCCGAAATAAAAGAGGTGCATTTTCTGCTCTTAAGGTCCCATTCAGCAAGATACCCTCTCCTTTACACCACCCTTGAATTTATACATTTACTACATCGATGAATAAAAGTCAAGTCCTGCCCTATAATTTATCACATTCTAAAACCTGTTTCACTCTAAAATGTCACATTACATAGATCAGCCATAACTTCTGTTCCATGACTTTAAGTTTGCTAAGCAGAGCATGGACACTTATGAGATGTTGTGAAATCAAAAATCAAAATGGCAAGATCCACTAGAGGTTTGCTTTTCTTACATTTCAATTGACATCATGTTTTTCCAGTTGTAAAGGTTAAAAACAAACTCAGTCCTGGTACTTGGTTTTGCTCCAACTTGCCTCAACACACCTGCCAGGAGGTTTCTAGTATGCCTAGTATAAGCTTGATTAGCTGGTTCAGGTGTGTTTAATTGGGGCTGGAGCTAAAATCTGTAGGACACTGGCCCTCCAGGACCGAGTTTGGGCACCCCTGAATTAAAACAATGTTAAGATACTGACAAACAGTAGTGTTTCCTTGGACTCGAACTCAGCCCTTTGGGACTCGGACTTGTCTCGGACCTGAACCCAACACTACACCACATCACGTCTGACTATACGCGAGCTGCACGGCTGACACAGGAATTGTTACTTGCACAATAGAATCAGTGTCACATCGTCACTAAAGTTTGTAAACTGCATTTCTATATAATTATATTCAGTGTTTAACCATTCAGCGCTCGCGGGCTCTCCTGGAGACGGGGCGCTCATGCACACTCAAAGTTTAAACGCATAACACCACGTCCGCTTGCCTCCGTTTGCAGTGCGTCTTTTTTTCCGCGCTCATGTTAATGGATTAAAGCGTTCAAGCTGCACGCGGTTGCGGTCTGACAGTGTGATCCAGGAGCGCTGGATCTGCAGAAGTGTACAGATCGTTTCCACACTGAGTCTGTGCTGCACGCCCAAAATTAAAGTGACAGCGCATTGTTTGCTGTAAACATGAACAGCATTGACACAAAAAGTCATAATTACACCATAAATGCATATCATTAAAGTCTACTGTGTTTCACAGTCAACACATATGGGTTTTTGGCTAGTTTTAAAGGAAAAGAGCACTTTTAGATAATCAAGGCAATAATAGATGGCACTCGTGGAGGTAGAAAAATAAAGTTATTTATTAATAACCGGATTGCTTGTAATAAAGATTTAAATTAAAAAGAAAAGGCAGTAGAACTGGCCCCAATCAGGCCCCGAATAAGTGTCTAAAAATCCTGATTGGAGTATCTCTATAAATAATTCTACATGATTAATAGAAGGTTTTTAAAAGATCAGTATCGGTGATCGAATCGGCAGATACAGCTTCCTGCGATCGGTGACCGGCCTCAAAATTCCTGATCGGAGCGTCACACAAAGGAGGGGTTTGGACAAATGATTTGTTGAGTGAATCATTTGTGAGTCATTGAACAAATAAGGTAAAAATAAATGCATATTATAAGACAATGAAAGTGTTTTTTAACCTTGCATGCATGTCAGCCTGTTGCTGGGGCCTCCCAAAACCAAAATATGAACCTTTCATAATCCTGAATAAAGGCACTTTTATAAACCGTTCTGTAGTGTTGTTACATTTTAGATGCAGTGTTGTATGTTTTTGCTGGGAAAAAGTTCCAACCACAGCAGAACTGTTGAGCGTGATTGAATCCACGGTTTTGAACGAATCCGGTGATTCAGTGACTCATTCATAAAGACTTCCTTTGTAAATGAATCAGCTGTTTGAGCAATTGGTTGAATGAAAGAATGACTCCCTCACTCCAAAAACTTGCTGCCATCTGGTGGTTTTAGTTTCACATTTACAGCATTATTTTCTTCTTTCTCTTTCTTTTCATTTTATTTTCTTTGTTTTTTTTTTTAATCATGTATGTATGAATAAATGAATGAATAAATGCTGTTTCCTCTCCAGAATGTCCCTACATTAGGAGTGTCTGCGCTCAATCTGGCAACATACCTGTGTGACGAGGTGAGTGTAGCAGGCTTCGGCTATAACCTCAGCCAGAAAGATGCTCCTCTCCACTACTATGGCAACAGCCTCATGACATCCATGCAGAAGGAAGGCATGCACAACGTGCAGACAGAGACTGTTTTCCTCAAGCGTCTGGTAGCGTCGGGCAGTATTACTGACCTCACGGGAGGAATCCACTGCAACTTCTGCTGAACAAGACTGTGTCCTGATGAGGAACAGACTCTCACAGAGGCACGTGTGAGGAAGAATTCACATAACTGAAGGAATAACTTGAAAGCGGTCATTGACGCGCTGCTAATGAAGCAAAGCTGAGTATTTTAGTCCGTTTAAAGCTGTGATAGTGATGCTCTGAATGTTCTGTTTTATATCAAATCAAAACTACTGCACAAAAAATTAAGGTTTTAGATTAAACTTTTAATTTTCATTTTAGTGTCTTTTGTTTTAAAAAGCTATTTTGCCAAAGTAAAATAATTAATTTGAAGCTGTTTGGTGGATAATCAAAGCCTGTTTTTCGTTTATGTGAATGTTTATATTAATATGTAATTAAACTTTAAACATGCATAATATTATAATTTGTCATTTCCGTTAGGCATATCTATAATTTTTTTGTTAATGTTAAATTTGTAATATTTTGTTGTATCAGTGCAATAACTGTACTCCTCCCACAGGTGGCGCCGTTGTTGTAGAAAATACACTGGCTAGCAAAGAGAGACTACTTTCATATTTGCTTTTATTCTTGACGAGAGGTTGCAAAATTGCAGTGAACTATTCAAAGCTACATGAGAAATTAATTTATTTCCGTTAACCTTTCTTGTCATGTGGACACACACACACACACACACGTGTTTGTACACAGCATTCTAATGTTTCCTTTCTGGCGCCTGCCGCTATTTTGAGGAGCCGTAATGAGCTGTAAGATCTCCAGCTAAAGACTGCAGCCGTCGTCTTTAGTCTTCCTGCAAGTGTGTATCTTTGAAATTGCTTGTTGTACTTCTGGGCTGACTAACATTAGCTGCCTTCTTTCAAGACACGGAACAGCATTCATGTCTCAAAAGAGCTCAGCACAATGAGTTTCAGGAGAAATGTGTTAGGGTCACTTTCAGACTTTTATGTGCAAGTCATATATGATGAAGAAATACAACTCACTGATTCAATTCCAAGACAGTATTGAGATCGTCACACTTCAGTAAGCAGGACAAACATTTCACACACGTGTGCGCATGTGTAGTTTGAAAGCAGTTTTCCAGAAAAACACGTGTTGGCGTGTCATGCTGTATGCCCTGATTAATAGAATAAAAAATTTTGACAGTGATTTTGCGACGTGTTCAGCTTTATTGCAGGCTGTGTAGGAGGACAGAATCTGATGTGGCTCATCAAGCATTTTGATCTGATGTTGTGAGAATACTACTTCAACAACCGTTTATGAGCATTATGTATTTATAGCACACATTTAGGCTATTAAAAGCTTGCGGTGTTAAAAGTTGCAGTGCTAAGTGTTCAGCAGTCTCAGGGTTCACAGCCTCCCGAACGCCAGTAGTTTCAGTATTCAGAAAAGATTAATTAGTGTCTGATACTTCAGTTAGGAGATAAAGGTTAGGATGGTGATTTGTTTTTTCTCCTCTCAGCAGCATTGCAGCACGTTGTGAGTGTTCATTAGCACCGTTTGGTGTTTGTTTTGGACATCCGATAGAGCGTTTGGACCCGAAACAGTGACGTGTGATGCCAGATCCAGCTGTTGCTGGAAGGCCAGATATTAAAGCACTGCAATTGCTTTTGAAAGGCAAAAGAATTGTGTGGAGCATTCAGACAGGGAGATGTGCTTTTCCTGATATTGTAGAGCATCACCTTTAGTGAGTCATTCCACGAAACCGGTACGATTTGAGTCCCTCTGACCTTTTTAAGTGTGTTTTATCTATTGGGTCACCAAAATCTATTTTTAAAAGCTTTTCGTATTAATTGAAATGTCTCCCTTAATAAGGTTTAAAAGCATGACATACATTTGATCTTGTCTTTTCCCCGTTGACACCACCTATTTTGTCATATGAAAGTGTACTTGGGATATGAATAATAAAATTAGAAAAAGGTCCATACATTTTGCCATTCTCATATTTTTTTTTTCTCAATAAATTCATGATTATTCGTTAAAATCATATTATTCAGTCCCATACCTCAGTAACCCCTCAACCCTGTTACACAAATCATTCTCCCCCCATAAAAATAATGAACTGATCCTTATGTGACAATATTAACAGGAAGTGACATCATATAAGTCTTCTGAACAACATTGTGAGCAGACACAGGCAAGTTCTTTTATAACAATAACTTATTAATATTGTGATGTTGTGATTGTGAAGATTACCGACGCATCCCTGTTACATCAAATAAAGACAAAAAACTATTACTTGTGAAAATGATCTTTGATATTTTAACAATATATATATGTTTTCTTAATATCATGCATGTCATGTGATGATCTGTTATTCACTACATTTAAAGCAGTGGCCATTTAGAGCAAAAAATCACAACCCTGTCACACTCCGCCCCGTTACTTATTTTATCATAACGGGGTTGTGAGATGAAATTATCCAGTAATTTAAATGAATTATTTTATTTGATCAAGACTCTTTTACCACATGCACATGTTGAATGTAGTAATGTCTACGTTGAAGCTGTAAAAACAACTATTTATATGTTAAGATGTATTTGTCTCTTCAACCCCGTTACCCTCGTCTCAACCCTGTCGCACATTTTTATCTAGTTATTTTTTAAGTTTATGAAAAAGTAATTATATGTTTGTTGAACTTTTGAATTCTGAAGTTAAGCCACCACTTTGATCAAACACGATGGGGTTGCTGTCACAAAAAGTTCCATTTCAGGCTTTAGAATAGCAAAAGTGTGAGATTTTATGTAACACTTATATTTTCAAATACTGAATTAGTGTGAGGGACATCTGATTAATAGGAAAATGTTGATTTCATTACAAAGACATTTTATAACCCCATTCAGACAGCTCCCATAGTGTCCATAACGGGGCTGAAAACTAATAGTACCCATATCTTAAAATAATGACCAATAATATTAGGGATTTGATGCCTGAGATGGGAAAATATGTGTTTCTGGACGTTAAATATGTCATTCATGTTGTGGGTGTTCAGAAAAGTAAAACATTTTGGTAAAAAATCTAAAAATGTGTAAGTCCAGAACGTACCGGTTTCTTGGAATGACTCGTGTTTGCCCATCAGATGGTTTCATGTATGTCTTAACAAAGCCCTGCGCTGGAACTGAGCCATGTCTTTGAATGGGTCACGTTTTTATGTTCCTGTGTTTAGACGCTTTTCTTTCCTTTAGCTAATGGGACAAGTTAATAAAACATGTCCTTTGGTTTATTTAATCTCTCTTCCCTTCCTTGCCTAGACAGCAACTTGCAAAACGTCTTTTAGAGTAAGACTGATCCAGCAGTTTGTGAATGGGTGTGAGATCTTCCTATTTAAATCATTATATATTCAACTGGTTTTGACAGCCCAGTCAGCCCACAACCCGACCGACCCAGAGAAAAAATCCTAATGCTCCCTATGGCCAGTCTGTGCCTGTGTGAATGGACTCAGAAACGGTCCGCATGTAGAAAGAGAGCGGGCCCGGCGTCGGCCCCTGCGCTGCCCCACTGGTTAAATGATGAGAGTTAGACGTCTCTCCTTCCAGTAAAGCCGTCCTGCCCTTCAGTCAAGACTCGAGCCACAGTTCAGCAGAATGAGGATGGACAGATCTCACCAAATGTGCTGGAGACAGATATGAACATTTACCGCCTTTCAGGAAGTTGTGTGGTAACAGTAAGTAAAACATGTGCTTGTGTAAAAGAGTTAGCCTTAATATGAAAGACACTTTATGGTGACATATCATGAAAATCAGACTTTTTCCACGTTTGTAATCAGGTCTCTGGTGCATCTACTAACCCAGAAAACATAACAAAGAACAACCCAGTAAATTTTAGTTTGGGTAAGCCTTTCTCTTAAAGCATTTGAAAAAAGCCGCTCAGATTTCGCCGCCCCTGTGACAAGAGGATCTTACTATAATATTACCGCCCCTTAATCTGCACATTTCCACCCACAGTACTGCCATTTAGTTTTTGCAAGCGACAACGGTGTCCAGTTCTAACGCCATGGTGAAAGTTGGAGCAAAGCATGTTAACTGTTGAGCACAGAACACTATTTAGAGTCACTATTTAGAGGGTTCATTCGTTTCTTTCCTATATATTACGCTGCTGCCACACAGATCTAATATAAACATGCAGTTTCTTTCCCAGCTGTTTTTGTAATTCCTGTGTTTTTAACATAAACTTGTGTGTTTGACAGTTTAAGCACAATAAGACATGAAAGACTACTTCGTTTAGTACTCGCATGCCGCGTGACAGCCGCTTTCTGTGTATGTGCTTCAGATGTGTGCGCTCAGAAAACCCTTTATCAGACGTTTCAACTGACATGGCTTTAAAACATGATTTCTTTGCTATACATGATAATCAAGTTGGCAGAGCATCCGAGGTACGAAAAAGGGCAGCTCATTTGCATTTAAAGAGACACACGCGAAAACAGCGCGTTTCTGCTTCCACTCAAAATAGACATTTTCAAAATGATCTGTGGGGGATTTTGAGCTGAAACGTCATTCTGGGGACACCTGAGACTTATATTACATATTGTAAAAAGGAACACAATAGGTTTCCTTTAAATTTAAATGATCAGTTATTTTTAAACTCAAAAGGGATTGCAATGTAAATCACATAATAAAACCAAACGGGTATTGTTGTGGTGTAATTGTACTTAGAGGTTTATTGAGGCAAACCCCTTATTAAAGGAAAGTTGCACACAGCATAGGACATGGACAAAGACATTGTCAAATTGTTCTGGAATCTTTGAAAATGTCTTTTTGGAAGCAAGCTGACTTGTTAGATGAGCTAGACTATCAGGGGTGAGTTGAGTGAAGAAGACCAACACAACCGTCTCTGAACGCTGTCGTTTAAATGGAAGGAATGACGTAATCAAAGACTGCAATGTGAAATTTTGATGCGGTGGACAGACGGTCTGAGAAAGGACTGAGAGTATCCACGTACGTGAATTCTGAACAACCATCTCTGACAAGGGAATGCGTGTTTACAGCACTGTCTGAAACTCTCTCTGTCTGTCTCTCTTTTCCTGGCAGTTGACCATGATAAGACGGTACGATCACAGAAGATGACTTGTGAGACAAACAGCATTATGTGAGAATTCAGATCCAAACAGTTTCCGAGTAATGTTACATCTTACATAAAATGTTTAATATTAATAAAATACAAGAAATATTTAATGTATACATTTCCCTGAAATATCTCAGTTGGTGAACACATGACTCTTCTTCACGTAAAATAAACTCATTATTTTTGTATCACCTCGTGAGACACGTTAAATAGAAGAAGCTCTGCGCAATTAACCTCTGCCTGATTTCACGGCGAGTATTATGACTACACTTCCCCGTGCTATTTCAAATCATTTCAATGGACATTTTTGATATTTTCACTAAAAGGAGATCCATTTGTTACAGCTTAACAACACCGAGTGTGCTATTACGAAAGTCGTATGTATGTAGCAGATAATACTGACTGTGACACAATCATTGATTCATTTGTTTTACTGGTGTGTTGTGAGCTGCTGATAGGAATCCCACGCGGCTCAGAACGTCCAGATCTGTTTCCTCCTGGAGTTTGATGTTTTTGGCAGGTCACCAACAACTGCCCATTAATGCCTCAGAAAAGCAGTTCTTCAGTAATGAAGATGGATTCTTGGACTACATTAAACTACAACACAGCATTTCAGATGTAAATACATTTATAAAACTGTCTGACAGAGACACACAGAGCATAGACTCCTGTTTAAGACCAAGAACGACTGTTTATACAAAGCAAATGGAAGACGAGAGATGAGTGCTGAATTTATTATATGCATTTTCACTTATATCATGGTTTATAATGTATTTGATAAAATGTAGAATAACATAACGATTACAAAAAGAGAAGAAAACGTGCACTTTCTCGCACACGGCAGGACGTTTTTGACACGATGTGCGCACGAACTTGTAGCTGTGCGTGGTTTGTTCAACCGTACAAGAGCACTGCAAAACAAACCAAAATAAATAACCCGTCTGTGACTGTTGAACTGATTTCACATCATCTGTGTTTGAAGAGTGTTTCCGCTGTGCAAAAGTTGTAGAATAGCATATTGCTTTTGTTTTGGACTCAGTTAGCTGTAGTGAAGTCAATAGTGCAAAGTCACTTTACACTTTCATTACGAGGCTTTTTTTTTCCCGCATGGGCGTCTTCATGTTGACGGATTGAGGTCCTTCTTTTTTCACATTCGCTTCCTTCATTTTATTCCTGTTGTGAAGAACAAACAAAACAAACAACAAAATCAGCATTAGCTGTCAGTAGATAGAGCGGGCCCTTTTGTTTTGAAACGGACTTGTGGAGAAAGGTTCCCGCATTGCAACATTCATGCGCATTTTCATGTTCGCTCAGTGCTTTTCATGGCTCTGCTTTGCCAAAACATTTTTCCCCTCAGACTCACTGGCTCTACTTGACAAAGGGATTTCTTTCTTGGACGGCGCCCCTCCTCCTCCTCCTCCTCCAAACCCTCCTCCCGTTTCCCCTCGCCTCTGTAACAGCTGCTCCGTGGAGCCGTATCCTAAGAGAGTGATGAGCGCTGCGTTTTTATTTCAAAGTGTTTTTTTGGAACAGATGGCCAAGGGAGAACTGGGGAGCGGGCCAAGAGCGCGCTGGGGAATGTGCCAGTTCCTGCAGCGAGTGCGTTCTCTGGGCTCCGGCTCGCGTGCCTTCCCCCTGCCCTCTGCCCTGAGTGGCGCCAGCAGGACTTCCCAAGCAGCGCTGCGAACATCTGGTGTCTGGCTCTGACGGGGGACAGGGGGCGGAGGGGAGGGGAGGGGGGAGCGCATGAGCTCACGAGCTCACATGCGGCGCTGCCTCTGCCTTCACACACAGTCTGCAGACTGCTGGCCTCCTCCAGAGCCTTCGTGTGTCACAGCTGCTCAATTACCGCTCATAATCTCATTACAAACGTCCCGAACTCTCCTATCGCAGGAGAAAATACACACGTCGATACAGGATCGCGCTGCAGGAAATCACGGCTGCGCTGATGACTGTGTCACAAAACTCCCCCAAAAACACATCAATCACTCCGTTTATTCGGCCGGGACGCAGCGGAGGAAAAAGCTGGCGGAACACCCAGTCCTGCTCTGACAAAAGCTGATGATAATTTCATTTAATGGGACGGTTATTAGGCAAGGGGGTGGGGGCGGATTCCCTCTAATTAGTACGTATACACACATCATGTATGTTCTGCCTCGGTTACCGTGGTCGCTCGCAGAAAATAACTAGCGGATGGCAGAACTACGTTGAAGAGTACAGAACGCAGGCTTATACTGACGGTCCAGGTTACACAGTACTTTGCATCTCAACTAACAGTCATTAGAGCGTTAGTAGACGTCTGCCTAATCACTGCTGACACTTTCATGGACGTAAATTCACACCTGGGTAGTAATCTGGATTACGTAATCAGATTCTAAAAGTTAAGTACTTGTAATCAGAGTACATTTAAAATGCTTGTAATCAGATTACAGTTACTTGTTATATGGTCCTCATAATGTAACGGTTCTTAAAATCTGGACAAAAATATTTCAAACCTGGAAGACTCTGGGTGTTTCAATGCAGGGATTATGCAAATATTTGTTGAAATATCCCTGAACAATTGAATATTTCAATAATTTAACAACATGTTCGCATGTTTACAGTTCTCCGGAGTCATTTAATGGTTATAATGACATGCAGCTAAACAAATAAAATATTTATATTTTAGTTTTCAAGTGTTTAAATTGCTTTTATTTTAGATTTTTTATAGTTGAATTATTAGGTTTTTATCAACTCGCTATTTACTGTCTATCAATCCAGTGTTAGCAATGCAACGCATATATATCGAGGGATGACAACCAGAAAGGTGTAAGTGACATTTCACCAACTTCACAGGAGGACCAAAACAAACATTTACCATTGTTTGATCTGACTTTGTTTACTGATTTCAGTCGTTTATAATAAAAATTTTGTAAAAAGCTCATCAAGAGCATTCATTTGATAAATATATCTGCATTTTAGCCAAAATGTCACTTATGCCCTTCACATTCTCACTCCTCGATATTTTCTTTCTCTTTGCTTTTTTTTATATCAATATGGTAAAGGGGTCATCGGATGCAAAGTTCACTTTTACATGTTGTTTGAACATTAATGTGTGTTGTCAGTGTATGTACAAATCTACCCTATAATGATAAAAATCCATGCAGTGGTTTTTAATTAATCTGTAAAAATAATATCCACTTTTTCAAATCGAGCCGTTCTCAGATGCCTGTCGTTGTGGCGTCACATGACAGAGGACACTCCCACAATAGTTGATTGACATGAGCGTTTTACCTCAGACCCGCCCTAAATCAGCTGTAACAGTCCGACCTCCATTGTTTTAATGCTGGAGCAGGGATGTAAGTTAGACAAGAATATCTCTGATTAAGCGATTGAGGTGTTGTGTTGCTGGATGTAATAATGAACATAGTGGTCGTCATTTCCTCCCGACATCTGAGCCGCTGAAGATGCAGTGGATTACGTTTGTTTGTGAAGGGAATGCGCCTCCAGATCTACATAAATGCATCTATGTTCACACAAATCATTCATGATCCAGCTTCACTTACAGCAGAAGTGAGTATAAGCGTTTTTATGAATCTTTGCGATCATCTTTCCTAATAATTTGCTAGTTAGCAAGTTTCGCGCCTAAATGTGGCTAAAGTAAACCATGTCTCAGAGCAGCTCCTCATTGCACAGAGAGAAGAGAGGGGCGGGGTGAGCAGAGCTCATTTGCATTTAAAGGAACAATCCATCAGAATGGGATGATTTTGACAAGGTAAAAAGGGTGTTGTTTTACAAAACCATTGAGAATTTTTAACCAAAGTATATTATAGACTTTTCATTAAAACCCTAAAGAATCATATCAATTTGTGGAAAATAGGCATCCGATGACCCCTTTAAAACAAGTTTGATAAAAAAAAAAAAAAAATCTAAAAAAGTAGTCAGATTACATTACCTAAAAAGAGTAATCTAGATAACTGACTAGAGTTTCCATCCTTTAATCTGTAATCAATAACGGACTACAATTTGTAAGTAATCTAGCTCTGACTATATTTTACGAGTAGTAATGTCATTTTATTCTACTAACCCAACCCTTAAACTAACCTAACATTCTACTGATACTCTGATGAGAGTTAGCTGATATGTAGTTGTAAAGTTATAGTCAGTTGAATGTCTGTTGTGAAGCATCAAAATAAAGTGTTATCAGGTATTAAACTACTAATATTCTAATAATGACTGCTAGACGTACTTACAAAGTTACTCACAGTAAACAGATGTCTAAAGTGGACTATCAAAATAAAGTGTAACTGAATGCAGTTGAGTCTTCAGCCTCTAGTCAGCGGTCTATAATTATTCACAGTTTGTGGGTCAGTGTCGTGGTTCGCATGAGAGCAACATATATTTCTAGTGGCACGGGTTTGAAATGCACACATTGTTTTCTTTTCCACAACCATATAATAAAGTTAACGAGTGAATCCAGAAGCAGCAGAGAAGCGTGTGGATGCAGTCGCTGAAGACACGTTACCTTCCTCTTCTTGGAGCGTCCCTCGGCCTGCAGCGTCCTGGTGCACTGCTCCACACACTCCCTGAAGCTCAGCTTGCGCTGGTCTGGCGTGTAGTCCAGGTCTGCCAGCTGAGCGAGCGACAGTATGTAGTTGCAAGCGATTCTTAATATAGCCAGCTTGGACAGCTTCTGGCCGTACGAGTAGCAGGGCACCTGTGAAAGCAGACGAGGGTCGGCGTGAGAGGGAAATGCGGGTTGTTGATGTAAAAATGAAAACTCAATTAACCTGAACTGAACCTCACAGCTGAATCACATCTGGCACTGGTAATAAACTGAACTGAATCTTAAACTTAAACTGAATAATTACTGCCTTTTGTGGAACTTCACTGCACTCAAATTGATTAACCTCACACTGTTATTGATCTGAACCATCACTGAGGAGGCTGGGGCTATAAAAAAAATAATTGGAAAAAAAAATGTTTACAAGAAGGGATTGTCTTGTTAGAGTTGCTTCACTGCTTAAATCAGGATTTGTCGTGTATTATATTTCAGGTGTTTGCTGCAGTAATTCAACACGTTATTTGCTCTTGGTTATCTTCCAAAATAGTGTTCGTGTGTGGCATGTATATTAAAGGGTAGGTTTTTCATACACTGTAAAAAAAAAAAAAAACAGGCAGCTGTGATTGCCAGACTTTTACTGTAAAAAATACGGTAGCAACGTTTGAGGTTTTAATAATGTTATATACCATTTTTTATATATTTTTTTTAATATATTTTTTATAATATTAATATACCAACCTGTACTGAAATCTGTTTTGTATACCTTTAAAATACAGGTGGTGATGAGACAGTTACATGATGAACCAAAGCCTTATATACATATATAGAAGGTGCACAGTGTCATTCACACAGACACTAAACACCATCATGGTAACACACATGAAACTGAAATAATGCAATACACATTAAAAACAAACAAACATGAAACTCAAAAAATGCAGCGAAGGAAATTCTGGGAATGTCAGTTTACGGTTATTTACTGTAAATGTTGCTTTCTTTTTCACTTCCAAAAACTGTAGACTACCTTAAAATTACATGCAATGTCCAACACAGTTTTTCACCGTATATAGTAGGGGAACATACCGTTAACCATTTAACAAGTTTTTGCTGTAGTATTTTTACTGTGCTGTACCTCTGAATTCACGGTCACTTTTAAAGATACTGTGTGAATTAGAATTTGTCATGTATTATATTTCGGGTATTTGCTGCAGTAATTCAGCACTTTATTGCCCAAACAGTTATTTGCTCTTGGCTTTCAAAATAACAATGTGAGCGTGTGGCATAGATGTGTTACAATCAGCGATTATGTATATTAAAGTTAGTTAGTTTTTTCATACTTTAACTTAGTTTTGCGCAGATAGAATAAGTTACGATTATGTTACATCTCCATCAAAAGTGCCAAAATGAGACCTGGACAACATGTGTCGTTAGCTGAACATTCTTCTTGTGAAATAAAGTTTCTTTACGGCTACAGAAAACAGCAGTCAATAGCAACGGTGCTTTGTTTTATTCCAACTTTGACTGCTATTTTCTCTACGCGTCTTGTTGCAAAGGAGTTTTCATGAGCGCGTAAGTGTTCGCTGCTGCCTGCGGGACTTTACCTGCTTTCGCAGCGCCTCGAAGGCTGCGCTGATGGTGTGCACGCGCGTCCTCTCGCGCGCGTTCGCCAGCAGTCTGCGCGTCTGCTGAATGGCTTTGATCTCCGTGACGACGCCAGACGGCTCTCCGGCGCGTTTCCTAGGTGATTCCGCGCACTCGCCAGGCGCCTGAGAGGCGGCGCGCTGAGACAACGCTCGCTCCAGAGGAAAAACCTGCGCTTGAGCGCTCCTGCCGCTGACAGTCTTCTCGGAGGCGCCAGGAGTCTCTCCAGCAATCACGGTGTTAATCCTCATGTCCACCGCGGTGTTTAACACACTGTCGTCCCTCGACGCGATGATTTCCGAGCCGCGCGTCTCTTTCGGACAGCCGTCAGTCTCTGCCATGAGATGCGCGTCCTTGTACTGTAATTTAAAGTAAGGTAAATGATCGTCACTGACGCGCTTAATTGGCTCTCTCGATTTCCGTTTTACTCTCTTTTCTCCTGACACCGAGTGCAGGATCTTGCAGTGTCCGTTCAGATGTGGGTTCTTCATCTCGGATGTCCGCTCTCACTAAAAGTCCAGTAAGAAGGTAAACTGCTGTGGAAAGCGTCAAAACCGCGCTCGCTCGGCGCCAGTAAAGTCTTCTAGGAGGAACATGCCCGCTTCGCCCGTTTAAAGCAGCTCCATGTCAGTGTGTTTCTGAGGTGACGCGCTTCTCCTGCGGTTTCCGAGAGCCTTGTGAAGTCAGACAGACATTGCCAGGACATTTTTGTGAATGTGCTCGACAGTTCATCTGTGTTTATTTAGCCTCAGTTAACACAGAAGCCCCTGTTGGTGAGATAAGTCAGTGCCTCAGAGTGAGAGAGAGAGAGAGAGAGAGAGAGAGACCGCCCAAAATAAATCCTTCAGGAGGACCCGACACTTCTCCACTCAACGCTTCTACAAACGACAAATTATGACGCCCTTGTCGCGCTTCATATAATAAGCCTCTGTCAGAAAGAAGGTCTTACCGAATTCATCGTGAGGCCAGGAATTCATACTCAGAGAAAACACGCTTGCCGTAATCTTTATAATGAACTGTCAATATTTCTATTTATTACAGAATATTTTTAAAATTCCAAAGCTGGATGTCAGAGTCTAAATGTCAAGTTTTTACACCCAGTTTAATGAACACAGTTTGCAATATAAAATCTCTGTTATATTGTTTACAATGTTAACACTGCAGCCTAAATGCAAACGACTCTCTCAAAATATGCAAGTCTGATTATGTTTATATTTTATTTTTATTGTATATGTTAGGTAGGTTATCCTTCACTATGTTATTAAAGTTGTCATTAATAAAACAATCAAGTGGTCCTATTTAAGCATTACATGAAATGTCATGAAATCAGTTACAACTTATTTGGTTTCAAAATCCATACATTCAAGACTGTAGGTTTACTTATTTTGGGTAAGTGGTTCCACACTGTAAAATCATCTTTATTTAGATATTTATTTTTAATTTAAGCTGCTATTTTTTTGTATTATTTGAAAGTTATCCAAAGCATGCTAGAATAATGTCTGGTGTACTTATATAAATTTCGTACACTCACACTCTGTTCAATAAACTGAAATTGGGGAGAGTCTAGAATGTGATATTGGGATGACTGAATCAGTGACTCTGACATTAACACAGTTCAGTGTGTGAGGTGGAAAGTGATGCGTTATTTTGCGTTAGTTCTTGTCACCTGGGCTGGACTTGCTTATTTGTTTTTTAATAAAATCTCAAAAGTTATATTTTTGCTAACTTTTCAAAGTTCACAAAAAAAAAACACGTGTGAATGTACGTTTACATCAAGTTGTTCAAGTGGATGGCGGTGGTATTGGTAACTTTGCGAATAAAGGGACTTTTTTTAAAATTCGGTGTTACGATCAGTTATATTGTTTTTAACGTGTCATTTCCATTTCTTGTTTCTGATGCAATACTTAAAAATGTGCATCAAAACAAGGCAATGGAAACATGTTAATGCAGCTAAACAGCTAATTTCTCTCAACATGGGAACAGGAGTGAGCTCAGTAAATAAATGGGAAAATAATGTAACTTGCGTTAGTTATTTGAAAAAGTAACTCACGTTTTTAATTGTAAATTTAAAAGTAATGTGTTACTTTACTAGTTAATTGAAAAAAGTAATCTGATTGCATAACTTGCATTACTTGTAATGCATTACCCCCAACACTGTCCCATTTACTCTCCTAATGCAGTTCCATGTAAAACATGTTGGGAATTAGAAATCCATTGTTATGGAAATAATTTATAGTCAAGTTACATTTGATTTTACTACAGTACTTAAAGTCCCCCTGTAGTCAAAAATTGTATCCCTTAAAACTCATCTTTGATCATCAAAATTACGTATTAAATTTTTTTTTTTTCTTGTGAAAATTAATTTTCTTATGCCTTAAAATAGCTTGAATGCCTCATTTACTATATGCGGATCTATGAATATGCAAATTATCCCCGCCTCCTCTCACTCACACCAGCCAGTTGGCGCCTCCTGATCCTCCTTACTAAACTGTAGTAAACGCGGTACAATAGCAAGTGGAAATATTGGTTTAATTAGCCATATATGTTTGAACCAGAAAGCTGGAATGCTCAACGTAAACAAGGAGACTGATAGTTATCTTTGTGAGGTAACATTATCTGTTTCTGCTGGTTTGTACACAGATATTGACTGATAAAACTATGTTTATACTAGTGGACAACTACAGAGGAAACCATAACTTTCATTAAAGTTACTTACTTGATGATGTTGTGTGCTCAAAATGCCTTAAATACTCAAATGCAGCCAAATTTGTGATTCCAAGCGAAAAAGCGAAAAAAAAAAAAACAGAAAACTATACCGGATTAACCTGGCTTCCTTCTCACTAGACCCCCTGCTTTGAACTGTGTCCTCTAGGGGTCGCTATGGGGAACAGTTATACCCATGCTGCCATGCTAAGGGGAGTGCATGCCATCATAGAGGCGAGCACTATGTAGCAACTTCCTCAAGCTTAAGCGAGTTGTCCCTGAGACGTAGTGACGGCTGTCAGTGACCAAGATCACCAAGACGGTATGAGGTTAGGTCTGTATGACGATTAGGTGGATACCCTGAAACAGGAAGCCCCTCAGGGCAGGACGCAGATAGAGTGGTTCAGTCAGGTGGCCTCTAAGGCACGCGTGTCCAGCCAGGGGTGTCCATGAGCATCCTGTGAAGAGATGATTTCCAAAGAGCTTACCTGGTAAGAGGACCATAGTCCTAGGTGTAGTGCTGCAGTGGGGACCTGAAGGCCAAGAGTGGCCACGACGTCCAGGTAGTTATGTTGAAGGCAGATCCAAATAGACAAGCAGGCCACAACCGTAGTCAAAGACCAGAGAGGGGGTGTTCGAAGAGGACCTACCTAACAGGAAGAAAAACGCAACAGACAGGTCCCAGAAATACAGCAGAAGAGGCTAGACACATAATAACAGGGTCATACTCATCCACTGTGGTTCCCGCGCATGACTCCAGTTAGGCCAGGTAAACCTTCTTGTGAAGCTGCCCAGACCACCATAGTGGGCCATCTACTTACAACCCTAGCAGGGGAGATAGCACTGTCTAGGCATGGGGCACAGGGAGACCACTGCTTAAAAACCCTAAGAAGGGGAGCAATCACAGAGTTAGCCTCTTATCCTCAAATAGTCAATGTGCCTAGGAAGTGAACCAGCTGAGATTAATTTATAACCCTAGCAGGGGAGACAGCGCTGCCAGGGTAAGAGCTTAAAGAGACCACTACATAAAAACTCTAGGAGTGGGAGCAATCACTGAGCTATCAGCAGCTAGTCCTGCATAGCCAGTTCGAAAAACCCTGATAAACCCTCCTAGAGACAGCCCAGACCACCAGGGTGGGCCATCTACGTACAACCCTAGCAGGGGAGATAGCGCTATCTAGGTGAGGGCTCAAGGAGACCGCTACATAAAAGATCCTAGGAAGGGGAGCAGTCATAGAGCTAGCACATAGATATCCTCAGATACCGATGTGTGTAGGAAGGGCTACCACAGGTGGAACTGAATGAAACCACCCAGACTATACCAAAGAATAGGCCCTGTACCTATATTCCATAGAGGGGCGACAGCATTGTCTAGGTGAGGGCCCTAGGAAGGGGAGTGATCACTGAGCTAAGGGGACCATGCAACTGTTGAGACCACCAGCAGTGGACTGTTTAACTATAAACCGGATACGGGAAGACAGCACCATCTCGGCAGGCTCCAGGAAGCTGCTATTAAGAACACCACACAAGGGTCTTAGCTAGCACATAGCTATCCTCAGACAGCTATACTTCCAGGAAGGGGCAAGTTAACACAAAGCTAGCCTCAGATTGCTGCAGTTAAGTAAGTCTGTCCCGCCATAACCATGGCTGAACTATGACCACTCTCAGATGACTATACTAAGGAGGTCCCCTTTTTTATGTTCTGTCCATAAACCAGAGTATTGGCAGATAATTAACACCACAACTGCATCGCGCAGCATATATTCAGCTCCCGCGGGAGCTAAACACACCCTGCCCATGTGCTAGATTCCCCCGGGAATCAGGCGAGAATGGAGCTGCCGCCGCGAATGCGTTGTTAATGCTGCAAGAGGCGAACGCACTCATGCAAATTCGGGTATTACAACTCGGGTAAACAGTGAAGACTCACCTTTCTTCTTTGAATGCATCGTGAAGAGCACATCCAGTTCCCTCGAGAGCTAGACACACTGCACTTCACCACACACACACAGCCCTTGAACTTGTGAAAGCGGGTATGACAGCGTGCCTGTCTCTCGCAAAAAACAAGCAGTGAATGCAATGAACGCAATAAACTCCCTCGGGAGCAGAAAGTGCTTGTTCTTTACCACACATCGTCACACATTAGCCGTTCTTAAAACCTCTGGTGAGAGAACATGAAGAAGAGAATGCTGTGTTCTACCGGCGTCCTTTTATACTGTGGTCACACAGGTAGTGACGCACCGGCAGTGACGAGGCGCACAGGAAGTGACGTCATAGGCTGTCGCCGGCCAACATTGTTGTCGTTTTTGTATGTAGGCTTCAGACACGGGTCACGGAGATGGCGTTCCCCATAGCGAACCCTAGAGGACGCAGTTCAAGTTCCTCCAAAGGGAGCTTGATTTTCACTACAGGGGGACTTTAGCAGAATTAAACTGAGTTGTTACAAAATGCTTCAGCATCAGTTTAGCTCATTTTAAATAAAGTCAGCATTAACCTTCCCTGTTATGACCTGGAACACAGTGAAACGACTTTTCAGGTGAGAAAAATGTGATCTTGATTTTGTCTGTCTGTGAACTGTTCTTTAAAGGGGTCATCGGATGCCGGAAGTTGATATGATTTTTTAGAGTCTTAATGAAAAGTCTATAACATACTTTGGTTAACATTTCTCAGTGGTAGTGTAAAACAACACCCTTTTTACCTTGTGAAAATCAGCTCTGTTCTGAGCAAGCCATTTTGTTGCATGGCTCTTTAAATGCTAATTAGCTGTGCTCACCCCGCCCCTCTCTTCTGTGGGATGACAAGCAGTACTGTTTACTTTAGCATTTAGCCATGAAACTTGCTAGGAAACTATTAGGAAAGTTATTAGGAAAGGCGATTTGCAAAGAAAAAAAAAAACCTTCTACTCACTACTTCTGTAGGCGAAGCTGGATCACGAATGATTTATTTGTTTTGTTTTATTTTTGAAATTTCTCTGAATAGTCATTTAATTGGCTATAATGCATTTGAAATACCTCAAAATTAACACTTTGTTTTCTTTCAGTATAATATGACCGCTATGCACGGCATTATATGGCTTACTTTGTTTTAATTTAATGTATTATTATTATTTTTTTAATTAAATTAATTCATTTATTTTCATTCATTAATGTCCTTTAGAAGCCACAAAGATATTAACACATTTCCTAGGAGACAAAATTATTTTCTGAGTCTGATTTCTCACAAGAACAATTTATATCTGAAATTGAAGGTATAATTTTATTAACTGAAATTACTGATTTCTGACTGAAGAGTCAGAAGAATTTTACATCACTGATTATTTTCTCCTGTTTACTATACTTTAAAGCTGCTTTGAAGCAAACTTTAAGAATGAAGTGTATGTAAATTCTGTGGAGTATATGTAAACATCTTTGAAATAACTAAATAAAAACAGTGTCAGTTTGCAGATTTATTGAGGTTACTTATGAACAATGTGTGTGTGTTTTAACTTCTGGATTTCAACTTATGATCTGCAAAAAGTGCAGATTCATTCACAATTACAGCTAATCAGATTCTGTTGGTTGGGGTTTCAGAGAAAACCTGAATGTGCTGTCTTCACTGGTGTGTAAGGTGGTTTCAAACCACATCTGAGTTGTGTCACATGCTGTCCTACATAGATGCTTACATGTGGGTGTTTTTGAAGGCCTGTGACTATCTGTCAGCTCATCACCTCACCGGACGTCCCGTGGTTGAACAGACTGTATCAGTGAGTGTTTTATCACCCCTGCCAGAAGACAGCCTCTCGAGCACAGCTCAAGAGCTATCAGGCGCTCATTACCTCCTGCTGTGAGATCTTGGCATAATCGGTGTGGATCTCAGCTGCTCATGTTTGGCAGCTGCTGAGTCACACTGCAGTCACACATCCACCCGAATCATTTCCACATCATGCTGAGCATGGGCGTCGCTAAGCCATTTTTAGGGGGGCTAGCCCCCTAAACTGACTACTCAGCTCCCCTAAAATTTTGCCATTATCCCAATAAACTGTACACGAATTTCCTTTAATTTTCATATGAAAAATGCGGCAGATTTTGATCGGCTCATCCCAGTCTTTCAGCGCATTCTCTTCGATCCGCAGACCGCTGTGACGCAGAGGGAAAAACAGAGGACAAGGCGTGTGTTTATCGATAGATTATTATAATATCAGCATCTGTGCAGTTTAAATACAGTTTACAAAATATCATGGCGGAGCAATCGGTTCCCATCTACTGTAGCTGCGTTCACCCTTTGTCACACCACAGCTGTTTCCTCCCATGAAAATGAAGCACATATAAACACATACTTTATAAAACCATCATGTTGTCATTTTCATTTGAAAATTTAACTTTCAATATAATACATATTCCAGTCCATGTAGGTTTGCATACTTGCGGTAAGGAATGAGGGTTGTACTAGAAAAATGCAGACTTTTGTATTTGTACAGTAAATCAGATCAGGAAGACTTGTATTTGGCTTATTCAGTACTCACATGTTATATCTATCTATACAATACAGTGGAATACTGCAATACGTTTAGTATAACACCCCTATTAGTTAAACAATTATTTTATTTATTTATTTATTTTTATTATACCCCATTGGGGGTTGAAAATCCTAGAATCGCCCCTGATGCAGAGGCTGCTCATCTCCCATTCCACCAGCAACCCTTCAGCTGTGCTGCTTAAACAGATGTGACCATAATTAGGTGGTAATCATAATTAACAGCACTCTTTGAGCAGTGCAAACAGTCCAAAAGCGGGACACTGAAACCTCGATTACTACAGTGTAGGTGACTTTGGCCAAAGAAGAGATCAAGATGTGTGAGATATCAATATATAAATGGCACTAGAGAAATCCTGCAAATGTATCAATTTGATGAGATGTTTGTTCAGATGAGAACAAAAATTGAACTAAATTAAGCTGACACTATTGTTCTCTGCTTTATAGGCTAATCAGATTAGTTTATAATTGATTAATTTAGCCAAATTTGGTGTTTTTGTTTTGAACTAAATTAAATCAATGCAGAAACTTGTTTCATAATGGATGAAGTTTACACAGTTGCTGATCTGACTGGAGTTAAATAATCACACTATTTTTTGCTTAGAGCTGCTTTACAGCAGAACTAGGATTTGACGTTTATCTGCTAAAGTTTGCATTATTAATTCTGTTGCTATTCTGTTCATCACTGCAGCTGCTTTGAAACAATCTCTGTTGTATGACGTGCAATGAAAATAAAGATTAGAGAGTCTGAACCTGAACTGTGATCAGGGCCATTTCTAAACACAAGCAAACTTTAGTCCATTCTGCTGTCTGTTGATACACTAGTAGCATGCCTGGTTTTTCATCAAATGGAGATACAGATGAGACAGATTAGTCCGGATACATTAGTCAAGTTGTCAGTTTATTTGTATAACACTTTTCACAATACACACTGATTCAAAGAAGCTTAACAGAAATTCATGATGTTAGTGTTAAGCCTAATAGTCCACCCTAAACCATTTAGAGCTGGATGACAGCTGAGTTTACATATGAGATGATTATAAACAATCAAACAGCTCAGATCTGCTGTAGTATGCATATATCAAGTTGGATATATTTAATACTAGTTGCAAGCTGGAGTTATTCACCAATTACGCAGTCAAAAGGAAATCTGTAAGGTTTGAAAAGCATGAAATCTGTAATGTTTTGTTCAGTTTCTAACAGTTTGGATGAGAAGTGCCAATCCCAATTGCTGTTTGGGTGTGTGTGTCACTGCCATGGGTAAGTGAAGTATCTAAACTCCTGGCTTTAAGACTGTGTTTATATCATCTGCCTGTACGCAGTTCAGCTGAAGAGTTCATGGAAAGTCATGCCATGATGCACACAGTACATACTATATAATATCTCTGGTCCTCTAGCATGAAAACCAAAGCGACCGTGACATGAAACGAAAAACTCCATTTGCTGTTGGATAATGGAGAAATAGAGAGAAACCTGCATGCAGCAGTCCAAATATAATGCCAGTAACTAAGCTGACATATTACTACATAACTGTAAGATGAAGCTGTGGGAGTCTTTGAGGTCTATCCAGTGTTGAACAGTAAAATTAGTGGTAGAAAAGCAATGTCTTGTACTTTCCACAAGGTAATGCTTGTAAACTCATTAGGTGGTGCTTCTAACGTGTTCAGTGTCAAATTGGATTTTCGTATCAAGGAGACTCACACTTTGTTGAAACGCTGTGGGATTGCCTCTGCGTAATTACATCTAAAAGCACTCTGTATTCATCAAATAAGTGTTGTCTGTCAATGCCAGTGCCCAAACACAAGAATGGTGAGCAAAGACAAGGGCAGCAAGCAGCAGTTTAGATTGTGTGTTCCTTCCTGTCTACGATATATTACAGGTGAGGATATACATGATCTTTATGTTACTTGCTTAGGAGCGGAGCGCGTGCGGTCAGATCTCAAAGGGACTGACTGTGTGCATTGTAAGCGACTGCACTGTGAACGACTGCCGAGCAATCCATACCCATGATCCTCGCGGCTCTGATCCCGCCTCTGCAAAGGCACACCTGTGATTGAGATTGCGGGTATCGCAGATGGATTTCCTTCTCTGAGGAGGTGGATGTAGTCAACGTTGCCACAGATGACCATGTTGAAAAAAACCCCAGCATGCTGGTTAGGTATGTTTTGAAGCATGGCTGCTGGTTTTAGCTGGTTTAAGCTGGTCATGCACTGGTCGTAAGCTGGTTTTCTTATCATCTGATCGTAGTTGTATCTCTCTATTAGTAGCACTGGATTTTAGTGCTGCATTCGACACTATCGACCTCAACATTCAACTGAATAGATTAGGAATTTTTTTTTTTTTTAGAGGAAGTGCATTGGCATGGTGCAGATCCTACTTATCTGACCACCAGTAAATGAAGAGGTATCATATCAATCACAAGTGCAGTATGGAGTACCTCAAGGCTCAGTACAAGGGCCGCTACTTTTCATGCTTTACATGTGTAACGTTCGGCCCTATTGGTCGAATTTACAATTGTTAAAATGGGGTCAGATTATACTGTGTGAGATAAAATAAGTGTTTTAAAAGATGAAACAATGACAAAAGTACAGTGAATAAATAAAGTGTATTTACATAAATGTACAAGGAACTTAAAACAACACAATAAAACTAGAATAACTTAGGCTGTTAAAAGTCCATTTGCACCATACCCTAAAACAGTCCATATGAAATCCAGTGTGTTGAAAGTTCCAATATAAAAGTGTCCACCGGTGTATATACACTCCAACAAGTGATAGTCCAAGACAAAGGTGATGCTGGAATGGAAAATCCTTAAAACTCCTCAATCCATCGTACAGGGTTTGGTCACAGAAATGGAGTGTTGCATCCCGAGCCCCCAGGAGAAAGACTGGGGATTGGGGCGGCACTCTCAGCAGACCTTCATGCTTTTGAAGAATTCTCTCTTCATTCCAGAATTAATTCTCTCTTTGGCAAAGAAGTCCTGATGCTAAGGGCAGACCCCTCTGGGGAGGAATGGTACACACCTCATTATACGGTGCCTGTTTCTTGTCAGTGCTCTTAGATGGCCATTCTGTCAACCCCGTTATCTCTGGTGCTTCGGGGAATATCAGTCTCTAGTGAGTTTTCAGTGTCTGTCTGGAAATGCTGTGGCACTGGGAGGCTCATACCCTCCAAGGAGGTTATTAGGGTTCGGTTGTTCCCTGTGGTCATCCACTTCAGGGCACAAATTGACTACTCAAAGTACACCAGAAGCCAGCCTCTCGAGGCTGGTTACCTTAGTAGGTCATCTGGCAGTGTGGAAACTTCTGTCAAAAATGTCTCAGTGGGTCCTTCAGACTGTAGAGACAGAATCCTGTTTGGTTCTCGCCCACCTTGATTCAAGGGGGTTAGCAGCCAAGCAGACGTTGAGCAGGTGGATAGTTGAGGCTCTGACCTTCCTTGACCTTTGAGGGACAAAGCTCACTTAAACAAGAGAATGGCAGGTTCTAAAACTATTTCTCTCAGGGGTTTCCCTGCAAGAATTGGTGATGTGGCGGCTGGTTCTCTCCGCTCACATTCGATAGGTTCTACAGTTTAGACCTGGGTTCTACTCCAGTCTCTGAAGTGCTACTGTCTTAGTTGTGCTCACCATTATTTCACACTGGACAGGCAATTGTCAGCATGGCAAAGTGAGTATTGTCGTTCCCACAGTGTTTTGACACAGAGTGAGTGTCCTTGATAGAGAATGTCTTAGGTTACGACTGTAACCGTGGTTCCCTGAGAGGAAATAAGACTATGTGTCAGAAAACCAGTCTACTGCATGGAAATGTGAGCTAATGTAAGCAAACACGTTATTTAGCTTAAGGGGAGACGCCACTGGCACAAACACTGCTTTTCATGCATCAGTCAGTTATGAGATTATGGGGTATTTTGTTTATCATGAAGTTATGAAAACATCCATTAAATGCATTTAAGTGTGTATGTTTTTTTTTTTTTTTTCAAATGAGATATCGCCTCCTTTCCTATATTTAAGCAAACCTTGCCATTCTATAATCAATGAACTGGAGAAGTATGTTGAATTTCTTTAACCTTGTTCACCTGGGGTGGCTTACTTTAAAATATGTAATTTAATGTTATTATTATGTTATTTAATAATAATAATAGTCAGAAACACACACACACACACACACACACACATGTTGGGTTTACATGTTTTATGGGGACATTCCATAGGCGTAATGGTTTTCATACTGTACAAACCGTATTTTCTATCGCCCTACACCTAAACCTAGCCCTCACAGGAGACTGTGCACACTTTTACTTTCTCAAAAAAACTCATTGTGCATGATTTATAAGCCTGTTTCCTCATGGGGACCTCACAAATGTCCCCACAAGGTCAAAATTTACTGGTATTACTATCCTTGTGGGGACATTTGGTCCCCATAACGTGATGAATACCAGGTGCACCAGACCAGCCATGGTTAAACGTGTGTGTGTGTGTGTGTGTGTGTGTGTGTTTCCCCCCCAAACATAGGGGCGCCCGTCTGTTCCCGGGCAGAGTGCCAGTCATCCAGCGACCTGCTGCTGTTGCTCTGATATGACATTCCTCTGGCTCTGCCTGTGCCCTGCCTGACGCCAGCGCTCCACACGAACCCACAGTAAACACTCACAGCTGCTGTCAGCGCTGAGATCAGCCATTGTCTTCTCACACACTTAACATCACTCAAAACATCACAGACCTTTAACACTTAGAAACGTTTTGTAGATTTCCACGCTTGTGCTGCTGTCAAAGAAGCGAATCATAAATGCATTTAGAGATCATTTATATAAATATATTTATACATGGGATTTACAGCTCATGAACACATTTTATGATAGATTGTAACAACACTCTTTGTACATGACATTAATTTGCATTATTTAGGCGTAAGTTGTACAATTTAAAACAACTTTAATTTCTTCCGTTATAGACACTGAAGTGACACTCCCTGTTCTTCCCTATATATGTAAATGAAAATACTTACTGTTATTCTAGTAAACTATTATTTCCTACATAGTTTGTGTTTAGTTTTCAGCTGTTTTTTTTAGGCTAAACTGTGTGCTGCGCCACACAGCACTATAATGACATCTAGTGGCGGAGATGAATACTGCGATCTACTCCTATCATATATGACCTGTAATGATGAAGAAATTGTTAGTTCAGTTATCAGAGCCTGATAAAAGATCAATACTAGTGATTATATCAGAATTAAAAATAGCCTTGCTTTTTTAAGGCTGTTAACTTTTTTTTTTTTTTACAAATGTTTTTAAAAGTAGTCAATTTACTGCATCCTAAAACAAAATTGTTTTGTTTGGCAAATGTGCACTTTTGTGTGATAAATAAAAAAAGGATATAAACAACATTAATTAATGAGCAAAACAAAACAACAAACAAATCAACAAAAAATGTCATGTGTTTTTTCTTCCGGGGATGGGATTCAGATCGATGATCAAACCATAGATGGTGTCGATGACTTCTGTCAGCATCTCTAAAGCTTGCATTTCATTTTACATTTCATTCAGTAAAGTCAAGTAGTTTTGATTTATGTGCTGTTTAATGTTTGGTGATTGTGTTATTTTACAGATGTACTGGGGCTAAAATTCCAGCTCATCCGGCCCAAGAGTTAGTAAACATTAATACATTCATTAACAAATAAAGTAAGAAAGAAACAAATAATAATAGACATGATTGAACATAACAGAATTAATATTGCAGTTTTGTCACACATGAATGCTGCTACAAAAGGCAGAATTTACCAAAAAAAAGAATATCTAAATATTCGGGTGAACTGTCTCTTTAACAACAACATTTGTGAATGTAATTCCTCATTTATGCAAGACACTGATGTTTGTTCTTTCATCAAGCTCTTATTGAATTAGTTTGAAAATTTACTTTTGATTCATTTTAAAATGAATCAGAACTAAATATATTTAAGGAGAAGAAAACTTTGTCCTTTCATGGCAGGTTCTTTTTATTAAGAAATAATAATAGCTCATTTTGCTTCACCTAACGTTTCTTCCACTGCCTTCGAAAGTTTTTTCTTTCTTTTATTTTTCCTTATCTTTCTATCGTGTCAGTACTTTTTATAATTGTATTTTTTTTTTCCTTTGAATATGGCAAACTTATGTTAGTCATCTGTTTTTGTGTTTGTCATTTATTGTTTTTTTTCATGAACAATATCCTTTGATGTCTGAGATGTATTACACACAAAACACTTGCACTTTATGTACTTACTATTATACTAACAATAAATTATTTATAATTACTTGCAAGTAACCCTAAGTCAAACGCTAATCCCCCCCATAACCCCAACCATACAGTAAGTACATGTAGTTAATGAATGTACAATTGCACTGTAACAAAATAAGAATGTTACTATGTACCCAGCAATTGAAATATATATTATATTGGTGTTTATTTAAAAATAGATATGGCTCATGAGAACACATTTTACAAACACAGCACGTCATGGCTCCTGATAAATCACATTACACACAGACTCACATCTGAATTCCCAACTAAACATTTGATGAATCTATGTGATACAAACGAATAAACGGTTAAAAAAACACAAGCTAATATGTCTACCAACACCTACCGGTGTTAAACAGGTGCTGGACTGATACTATCACTAGTTTTAACAAAGCAGTCAGGGCTGCTCGTCAGGCCGTATATGATATGTGGGGTGTTGAAGACTCCGGGTGTCAGTGAGGGCTGCTGAGAGTCTCAGCGTGTGCGATTCAGGATTCAGGATTCAGGATTCAGGATTCAGTCCCGCTCGATGACGACTGCTGCTCCGCAGTGCTGACGTCAGTCTGTGTGCTGAGGACGTCCAGGGCCGTATGTGTGGTCTGGGGATCGGGACTAGGATGGGACGGGGGCAGGAGGCTTCTCAAGCCTGCGAAGAGCTGGTTGACCAAGGCCTCCATGGATCGGGTGTGTTCGGCGAGCACTCGGGCGATCAGACGCTCCTCTCGCACGTGACTCTGCTCCAGCTGACGCTCCAGCCACGCGTTCTGCGACTGCTGCAGCCTTTCCAGAAAGCCCTGATACTGACTGTGCAACGCAGCGCAACACGGCCTTCTGCGCTTCAACACGCCTGACAAAACAACAGAACGACCGCTATGAGCTACACACTATCTGGACACTTCATACGAACAGACAGGTGTGTTTTGCACATTGTTAATATCGTTTTATTATTTAAAAAAACAATGCTGAAAATGTGCTGACGCTCAGGTCATCCAACATGTAGAGAATTTTTGTTTCTTCAGGGGAACAGATTTGGAGAAATTTCACCAATGAATCCTCTGCAGTGAATGGGTGCCGTCAGAATGAGAGTCCAAACAGCTGATAAAAACATCACAATAATCCACAAGACACCACTCCAGTCCATCAGTGAACATCATGAGAAGACAAAAGCTGAAACAAATCCAGCGTTAAGACGTTTTTAACTAAAATACGAGTCCATAATGTATAATAACGCTTCCTCTGGTGAATAAGTGGTCTGGTCTGAATCAGGAGAGAAATCTGCACAGATCAAGCACCGTTTACGAGCCAAAACAGCTTTAAACAAATCTGTGGCTGAATTTTGATGGGAGAGATCGACTGTTTCACTGGAGGAAGTGTTGTTATGGACTCTTATTGATGGATTTGTTTCAGCTTTTGTCTTCTCAAGATGTTCACTGATGGACTGGAGTGGTGTGGATTACTTGTGGATTACTGTGATGTTTTTATCAGCTGTTTGGACTCTCATTCTGACGGCACCCATTCACTGCAGAGGATCCACTGCTGACACAGTGATGGAATGACACATCTCTGCACATCTGGTGAAGAAACAAACTCCTCCTGATCTTGATCTTGGACGGTCTGAGGGTGAGGTCATTTCCAGCTGTTGTTCATGTTTAGGGGTCAGACCTGGAGCAGTGCTGTGCTGGGTGGATGTGCTGCTGTGAGTGGAGATGAAGGGTTGGGTGGGTGTGGAGCTCTCCGTGGACGTCGTGGAGCTCTCGTGTGACGCTTGTGTGAGGATCAGGGGCTCATTCTCCGTTTTCACTGACTGGATTTCCTGAATTCCACCTTCCACATCATCCACTCCATTATCTTTAATAGACAAACACATCAGAAGGTTAGAAATGAATCTGTCTGTGCTACACTGTACGGTTACTTTAATTGCATTGTGTGTGTTTTTTATATATATATATGATTTTTTTTTTTTTTTGGAGATCATAAATGATTTGAATTGGTCTTGTGTGCTATATGAATAAAATCTTCTTTTGCCTATATTAAAAGAATGCTGGCCAGCCAGATTCTGTTATAATAGAAACTTTCTAAGAAAAAAATAAATATATAAAATAAATAAATAATATTACAATATAAATTCAATAGTTTCTCAAACTGTTTTTAGTACATCAGCTAAGTTACATGCACTAAAGGTGCGCCACTCACCACCATCACCATCTTCATCATCTTCAGCATCTTCAGCATCCTCGAAGGTGAAGCACTTGCTGTCGGACAGAGGCGATCCGTCTTTGAGATCGATGTCAGCTCCGCTTTGGTTTGTCATGACAACCAGAGGTCTGTGTCCAAAGATTTCTTCCATCGTGTCAAAGTGTTTAAATGCCGCATTAGAGCTGCCGCTGTTCTGTTTCTTGGCCTTATAATAAATGGACTTGAGTGTTTTCCAGCGGTGTTTGACCTGATCACATGAACGCGCAAAGCCTGCCTCCTTATGTCTGGCGCACACCTTCCTGAAGATCAGGCTGTTGCGGTGCTTCCGGCCGTCTCTGTAGCGATCTATGTTCATCTCCTTTAAAGTTTGCAAAAGGAAATCTGTCTCCTCCTCGCTCCAGAAATGTGTGCTTCTTCGACTGCTTGACATCTCTGCCTGGATCTCACAGAAGCCACGATCACTTTGATATAAGTGAATATTCCGTTATAAATCATAAGGTATTCAGAATAAGGCGTTGGGATGAGACAAAATTCAGACTAACGCCATTTGTTCGATTCGGATTTTAGTAATGGAAGGAACGGAAAACTGGCCGTGAGGCAGCGCGTTTAGGACCACAGCCAATCACAAAACTGCGTCCCGCCCCCAGGCTGCGGAGCGCTACACTCTAATTGGTCATGCGCTGTGGGATCGCAGCCTCATGGGTTGGGGAGGCTGTCAGTCAATGTTCGGCCCACCCCTCTCACGGCAATCGGATTATAGCGCTCACATGACGCATCTGTAATCCTACAGACAAAAACATGAGAAATATGACCCAGTACAGTGTGAGGGTACTGCTCATAACTCTTATGCATAGTAACAATTAATAAAAGGAAATGCACGGCTAAATTACTTTTGGCTGTTATCAGTATTACTTACTTTTTTGTCCATTCATTTAGATTTAAGTATAAACCATTGTGATAGTACAGGGTTATCAATTATTCTTCTGACCCATGGACTTCTCACCCAGAGTTTATTTTCTGATTTATTATATGATAAACTCGTGCTGACCTCGTTTCTTAGTGAATACTTTATTACGCTTTAATCATTATATATACATATATATATATATATATCTTTTTCTCTTTTTGTGCACTTACAAATAAATATTGGGATATATCCTATTATATTTATTTTATATCCCCGTCCAGTGACCTCCTGCGTTATTTTTTTTAATTAAATGCTTAACAAACTAATTTAGATATGAATCAAGACATCAGAGACATGACAACATAAGACCAGAAAAAACAGGGGTTATAAAACTTAAGGCACAACACAAGCAAACAAACAAACAATTAAAAGAAGAGAGACAGCAATTACAAGATATTATTTTCAGTTAGCTTGAACTTTTCAGAAAACATAATTGTATACTTTTGTTATCAGTGCATTTAAGAGAATCAATGAAAAGAAGAAATTCAGCTTAAAAAAAGCTTTAAAAAAAAAAAGTCCTGTAGTACATTCGCAGGTCTGTGACAGTCATTAGTGGCGCTTTCAAAATAAAAGCGGCTTTTATTTTGAAAGCGTCGCTGCCACGTCCACTGCTGTCATTTAACAGCGCCAAACATTGCGTTTGCTGTACTGGATGGTTATGTAGCCACTCGGGAACACGGTTTCATCGATTATAAACGTGTGTTCGACAGGAATGATGAAATAACAATCGAGAGAATCTGTCGTGTGTTTTGTAGATGAAGTTGTGTCCGGGTTCACGCGTGTGTTGATGTAAACATGGATCGCCCTGACGCCACTTTCACGCTGGCGTATATGGTGTTCGCGCTGTGTTTTGTTTTCACGCCGAACGAGTTCCGAACGGCCGGTTTCACGGTGCAGCACCTGTTCTCGGAGTGGCTGGGCAGCGAAGACATCAGCTTCATCCAGCACCACATCAGGAGGAGCACACTCACCCTCCTGCTGCACTGCTGCCTGCCGCTCGGTACGACACTCACACACGCACAGTGTGTTTGACAAGGCATGACATGTGCAGGGGTCTACCAAAACTTTAAGTATACGCAACAGCTGCTGTGTTTACACACTAAAATTCCCCAGACAGACAAACCCGACTGTAGTGTGTTATATTGTTGTCACGTGACCGCATCACGTGCAAATTGGGCAAACGTAGATCATTCTCTATACATACTGTCCACAGTATAGTACCCCCAACATTACGTCTTTAGTACGCCCGATTAAGGTTGACTCGCTGCAGTATGCAGACCTTTGCTGTGTGTCATTTGTGACACTGGATCACAAAACCAGTCAAAAGGGTCAGTTTTTTGAAAGTGAGATTTTTACAAGCTGAATAAATAAGCTACCCATTGACGTATGATTTGTTAGGATAGGACGATATTAGAAAAAAAAAAAAACTGGAATCTGAGGGTGCAAAAAAAAACAAAAAACAAAAAAAAAAATATATATATATAATAAAAATAATAATCGAAATATTGAGAAAATCGCCTTCAAAGTTGTCAAAGTAAAGTTCTTAGTAATGTCATTTACTAATCAAATTAAGTTTTGATATACAGTACTGTGCATAAGTCTTAGGCCACTAGTATTTTCACCAGCTAAAAAATAGTTTAAAGTAAGTTATTTCTATCTTTTGCTGTAGTGTGTCAGTAGGAAACATCAGTTTACATTTCCAAACATTCTGTTTGCCATTAATTGTAATAATCTAGTGAGATTTTTGTTTGCACAAGGAGTCTGACAACAGCCAGTGCTCCACACAGAGATCTGATCTCACCATCATCCAGTCTGTCTCTGGAATGACATGAAGAAACAGAACAAACTGAAACAGACTAAATCCAGAAGAACTGTGGCAACATCTCCAAGATGTTTCAAGTAACCTACCTGCAAAGCTACCTGAAAAACTCTGCACAAGTGCACACAGGGCAAAAGCTGCTTTAAACGCAAAAGATGCTCACATCAAATGCTGATTTATTTGAGTTAATAGAAGTTCATTGATAAAGAAAATCTATTTATGACATTGTTTTTGACAGCATCCTCATTTTATGTACCGAACTGCCTAAAAATGTTAACAGTACTGTAGCTTTGTAGGTGTAGGTCTCTTAAAGCATCTTGGAGATGTTGCCACAGTTCTTCTGGATTTAGTCTGTCTCCGTTTTTTCTGTTTCTTAAGACAGACTGGATTGAATGATGGAGAGATCAGATCTCTGTTTGCACAAGGAGTCTGACAACAGCCTGTGCTCCATACAAAAATCTCACTGGATTATTATAATTAATGGCAAAATGAATGTTTGGAAATGTAAACTGATGTTTCCTACTGACACACTACAGCAAAAGACCGACTTTAACTGACTTTGAACCATTTTTTAGCTGATGAAAATACTAGTGGCCTAAGACTTTTTCACAGTACTGTATTTACGGTAGGCAGTTTACAAAATATCTTAATGGAACATGGTCTTTACTTAATATTCTAATGATTTTTGGCATAAAAGAAAAATCGATCATTTTGCCCTAGTGTTGTCAAAAGACCCGGTACTTCGGTACCAAGTCGGTACTAAAAAAAATTAAATGTTACGGTACCAGGTTTTCTTAAGTACCGGTGGTACCGAGCACCCGGTCAACCCGGTTCTTACTGCGCTATACGAAAAGTGCGCACTGCGCAGTTGCGTCTTCTTCATAAAAGCACAGAGACATGGCGACCGGCGGCGCTGCTGATGCGGCTGCTCTGAATCCGCTTGTTGAAAAGAAAGGTGGAAGGAGCCACGTGTAGAAATATTTTGTATTTGCGACTGATGACAAGGGCAACATCATAGATCATCAGAAACCCACTTGCAAACGGTGTCATCGAAGTTCTCTCTCAAAAGGAGGAAAGACATCGAACTTAATAAAACACCTCAAAGACCGACACCCAGATTTAATGAAAGTTCAAGCAGGTAAGTTTTAATTTAATTCTATATTTAGAGCTTCTGTTATAAAAATTATACCTTAGATAAACATCGCCATTTGCTTAGTTAATCGTTAGCATAAGCGCGGCTAATGCTAACGCGAGTATTAGAATAAACTTCTTTATTAAGTGTTTAATGCTCCTATAGCGTTTATTAAAAAAAAAAACAGGACATGATAGTGTACTATTTTTACACACCTGAGGCTTTTAAATGACCCGTGTAGCTAAAATATGTGTGTTAGAGAACAAATGTACAAATGTATGGTTATTATTTATAGCCTTAAAATCGGTCAACAGAAAAGCTGTACTAGGCTATGAAATATAGTTCGCGCAGTTTGATTAAATAAAAGTACAGTCAAATACAGTCCTGTATAGTTTGGTAAAAGATACTATTCATTAACATGACTTAATATATTATCTAACATCAAGTTACAGTGAGTGAACATTAATTAATGTGTGTGAATGTTGTTTTATACAAACATTTGATCGTTCATGTTTGTTCATTGTGCGTGAAATAATGTCAACAGATACAACTTTTAATTTAAAATAAATTATTAATACATTTTTGAAATTAAGAAGAATAATTGCTATGTAACACTTGTTTATTTAGTCATGTTAAATGGAATCTTTTTGTAAAGTGTTTTTAATACTACAGTTTCCGTCTGTGTAACATTGATATCTTACACTCAATATAAGTAATCTTATCGAAATTTATTATAAAAAGCTGAGGTTTGTTATTTACTGAAAAGTTATATATAAAGTTCTGTTTAGCTGGTGTCAATCTAATATTGCATTTAGTCAGACTCAGCCCATTGTTTTACTGAAGTATATTATATTTTCCTTTTACAGCTGCAGGCTGAAGAAGACCACGAACCAAACTCCTAAGCAGACAACGGTTCCAGATGCTTTTCAGCAGCAGAAGTACGACAAAAACTCACCTGAGGCAAGAAAACTGAACCGAGCTGTTGCTGAATTCACATGTATGGATTAAGTGCCAGTTTATACAGTGAAAAATGGGGATTCCAGCAAATGCTTCATCACCTCAACCCAAAATACCAGCTTCCAAGTCAAAACTTTGTTTTATTTTTGTTTGTTATAAATAAAAATAGTGTGTTGTTCAATTCATGTTTTTGTGTTTTGATTTGGTACCGAAATTGGTACCGAGAACCGTGGATTTTCACTGGTATTGGTACCGAATACTGAAATTTTGGTACCGTGACAACACTATTTTGCCCCATACAATGTATTGTTGGCTATTGCTAAAAATATACCCGTGACACTTACGACTGGTTTTGTGGCCCAGGGTCACATTTATTATCTGTAGATTCCATACTGTTATAAATAAGATGATTTTAAGCTGCGTTGTTTTGCACAATTATTGTGCTAGAAATATTGCCAAATAAGTCAAATATATTCTCTGAACGCATGAATCTTTAACTTCTAATCATGCTGTTCATTTTGCTCCTGCATTCGAGGTCAACTCTTGTTTGAACTACTGATTACAGTTGATTTGTTTTATCAGTGTATCTTATCCACTAGTTGCTAAGTTTAATCATTAAACACTATGTTGATGTGACAAAGAAAATGCTGAATTTGTCAACTTTGTTATGACAAACTGTCACTACACATTCTGATTAAGTGCTATTTAATCATTAATTTGCTTCTTAATATTATGCCTTTTGCACAGTGGTTATTTCAAAAGAAGAAAAAAGAAGTCTAAAAATGTTGTTATTATTATTATTATTATTATTATTATTATTATTAGGGGTTGAAGTGTGTATCACTGAAACCCTGTTGTAATTGTTAGAATGATCAGTGATCTCCACATAAAACTGATCGTGCAGACCACACTGTAAGTCATAGAGACTTGAAACTTGGAGGGATGGTAGTACTCGCACCGTCGAAAACGTGACCGAGGCTCACCCCAATCTGCCTGACGGGGGCGCTACAGCGATCGAAAGTACGGAATCGCTCATAACTCCTAAACTGTCAGTCACAGGCTCAAGTGTCTGATGTCGTTGGAATCCTTGGCTCACGCCGGACAAAAAACACTCCTTAGATTCGTTCGTGAGCCTGGTGAAATTTTCGGGTATTTTTGCAAAACCTACTTTTGCGAACTAGGATTAGGTTTTTTTCATCAGAACCAAACCAGTGCAGAAAGATTTTCTGGAGAGTGAATATCAATATTATCAAAAAAGTTGAACTTTCGACTCACCGTGGCAGAGGAACGCCAAAAAGTTTCAAAAGGGGCAGGGACATTATTAGTAAAATGCCTGTACTCCTACAGGGAATGAGATATCTTCACTAAAAATAGCTGTGCACGGTCTTGGTCCAAAGTGCCAAAAGTGTTTATGGGGACATCTGCATATCTTAAAAAAACATTGGCTGATAAAGTTTGAGCACCTATTAGCCCCAAAGGTCTGAGAAATTTGAAAGAAATCGACCACTGGGGGGCGGTATCACATTTTTTGAGGGCGTAAACGATTGTACATTGCAAAGTTTTCTGCACATACACGCAATATTCCTATTGTATAATAGACCTCCTCGTTCTGAACAACTTTGCCTCTAGAACCACTGCTGTCAATCGAACAAAAGATGTGAAAAACCTACTTTTGCAAACTCGTCCTAGGTCCTAGGCCGCAGTGCAGTTCTCTGGACTCTCTAGGTCAACAATTATCAAAAACATGTTGAAATTTACCCTTTGGGAAGTGATAACGGGGTCCTTTAGAGAAGGGGCCTGTCCAAATATACCCTAACCCAGGGGTGCCAAACCCTGTTCCTGGAGATCCACCTTCCTGCAGAGTTTAGTTCCAACCCTGATCAAACACACCTGTCTGTAATGATCAAGTGCTCCTTCAGATCCTAATTAGCTGGTTCAGGTGTGTTTGATCAGAGTTGGAGCTGAACTCTGCAGGAAGGTCGATCTCCAGGAACAGGGTTGAGCACCCCTGGCCTAAAGTCTAAATGAAGCTGTTATAGCTGGTGCTATAACAGTCATAGATGTTATAAAAACATCATATTTCTATGGTGAATCACCTGGATTTGAAAAAAATGCCACCTAATAATTGATTTAGGGTGTTTACGGGCTTGCTAAATAGGATACGATGTCTTTTCCCTTGAACCCCGGTAATCACTGCTTGCAGCTGTATTTACTATCATCATTATTATTATTGAATTAATAAATGATATATATTTTTTGCATATATTTGTAATGTGATCATGTGTTTCCCTCACATGAACGCACAGTCTTTCTCCTGTGCAGCGTTCACTGTGTGATGCACGTGTGTTTATCTGTGTTTCAGGATACTACATAGGAATGTGTTTCGCTGCTCCAGAGCAGAATCTGATGTACGTTCATCAGGCGAGTCAGGGGTGGCAGATGTACTTCGGCTTTTCTCTGGCCGTCCAGCTGGTGAGTTGTGCGCTGGCGTTCTACTGGTCCAGACGCGGCTGGGTGAATCACCCCATCTGTAGGGCTCTCGGCGCACACGCGTTACCGCAGTCCAGCTGGAGAGCCGTGGCCTCCTCCATCAACACAGAGTTTCGGCGCATCGATAAATTTGCTTCGGGCTGTCCGAGCGCGAGAGTGATCGTCACCGACACCTGGGTGATGAAGGTCAGCACGTACTCGCTGCACGTGGCCCTGCACCAGGACTGTCATCTGACCGTCACGGACTCCAGACAGCACAGCCTGTCGCCCGAGCTCAACGCGCCGGTGCAGATCCTCACCATCACCGTAGCCAGCATCAACCCCAGAGTCCAGCCCTTCGACATCAGGTGCCGTCACTCATTGGAGTTGTACGCGCCTCCTGTCGTGACCTTCGTGATTAACCGGTGTTTACTGTGCTTTCTCTCGCAGGCTGAAATCCACCGAGTACGTGGAGCTGCAGGAGAAACTGCACGCGCCCATCAGGAACGCCGCCAATGTGGTCATCCATCTGACGATGAGCGAGCTCTTCCTGGAGACCTTCAAGACGTACGTGAGGATGAATGCGGTTTACAAGTGTCCGAGTGGACAGGTGAGCGCTGAAACCGTCGTGGAACAGATGCACAAGCACGTCAGAAAGAGTTGATAAAAGGAACATTTTATGAACCGCGCACAGCATTTGAAATAGCTGGAGCGTGTTGATGTTGAACTGAATTGTGACGTGTTTAACGCGCTGTCGTGTTTGCCGTTTGCCGTCAGGAGCTGGAGCCGTGCATCGGCTGTATGCAGGCCAGCGCCAGCGTGAAGCTGCTGCGTCTGTGTCAGGCCGACGGCGAGGGTGAATGTCAGCAGTGCTACTGCCGGCCCATGTGGTGTCTCACCTGTATGGGTAAATGGTTTGCCAGTCGACAGGACCAGCAGCAGCCGGAGACGTGGCTGAGCAGCAGGGTCCCGTGTCCCACCTGCAGGGCCAAGTTCTGCATTTTAGATGTTTGCTCCGTTGAATGAGGAGATCAGTCTGAAGCTGGCGTTTCTCAGCACGTCTGTGTGCTTTCAAAACCTCTGTGCCTCTCAAACTACAAACATGACAGAGAATGAAGCCCATCGAGATCTTGTACAGGACATATTTCACCCCAAACTGAGCGGAAACAAATGATATTTTGCTTTGATAGTTTATGAAGCTACTGTATCACATTTGATTTGAATTACTGAAGCTCTGAATGATCAAAATTTGCTGTTTCACTCAATCTACTCTATGCCTTCTGTCTTTGATTGATAGTTTTGAGTTTTTAATGAAGTCAAAGCTCATTTAGTCTGATTGTTCAATGGTCCACCTTCAGCTGGTGCTTCACGTGTCTTTTTGCTGTCAAGTCTTGACTGATTTTTATCAAGTAAACGTCTGAATGACTGTAGTCATGTTTCCAGATGAACACTTACTGAACTGAAGCAGCTCGGCTTTACTTGATTCTGCAAGAATCATTTTGTAGGAAAATCAGTAAGTCTCAAATCTGATCATCAGGATCTTTTAAGGAATGTTTGTTTCCAGAAGCTTTACTTTCACTGTTCCTCAGTGGACGAATGATCTTCCCAAGCCTCTAAAACGTCTTACATCTTTTGAGGAACATTTTGTTCATCTCTCAATCAGCATTGAATTGCATTGCATATTACTGGAGATCTGATATTTAGATCATTTTATGTCAGTATTCTGCTATACTGTTATAAAGATCTCACTGATTTACATTACAAACATCAGAATTTCGTTATATAAATATCAGCATCTGCACCAAATTGCGTATTTTTGCTCACTTTCAGCCTCTGAATAAAATTGAGCTGTTTTTTTTTTTTTTTCAAAAACCCAATGGAGCAAATAGGATATTCAACAAAAACACATTATGCAAACTTTTCTGTGTTTATCTTTTTCTAGGGATGTGAAAATTCAATAAACTGTTCCATAAAAAAAAGTTTATTTGTTTATTTTACCGTGTTTCTTTTGGGGGGTTGTCATGACAACAATGTGACAATGCACAAAAGAAACAGCAGGCAGTGACCATTGACTTCAATATTATGGAAAAAAAACACTATGGAAGTTAGTGAGGACCAGAAATTGTGTGGTAAACATTTAGGATGGTTTCTGTGCAACATTTTATAAACGAGGCCCCAAATGTTCGAATTTTTCCAAACCTGCATGAGTTTCTCATGAAAAATGTTAATCTTACGATCTTCTCTCAAATATGCATAGGTATGATTCATAGAATGAACGAAATAAAAGAAAACACACGATGTGACGCTAAGCACTTTTCCACATCAAAGGCAGTTTTTACAAATATGAGTGTTGGCGTGGATTTAAGCGCACACACACACGCTCAGATCAATTCTGTGTGTATGCACACTTTATAAATGAGGCCCTTGGTCTGCTTGAGCACATAAAAATCGTAAAGGGGAGGTCTACCGATAGCGCCATCAGCTCCGGAAACCATAGCTAGTTGGGCCATTTGGTTGCTACCAGCAGCTCTTCCCTGATTTTCTGTAGTACCTGGGGTAGCAGCTTTAATTCTAGGAAACTTATGCTATACATTTTCTGCGCATCTGTCCAGATGCCAGTAGCCGGTCTGGCATTGCATAGGGCACCCCACCGCGTGCTTGATGCATCCGTGGTGACATCTTTCCTCCAGACACCTTGCCCCATCATTATTCCCTGGCCAGACATTCTGTCGGTGAACCAAGGTGTCGGTGAGTCTCTGCGGCTGCAGGTTACGTTGACGCGCAGCTTTCCAATCCACCATGCCTGGCGTGGAACACGAGCTTTTAACCAGAACTAAAGAGAGCGCATGTGCAGCAGCCCCAAATGGCATATTGTTGACACGACTGCCATAAACCCCAGTG